>CM065917.1:2910731-3510731 GCA_033439105.1 Magallana nippona | reverse complement strand
CGTTGACTTTTCATGTATAAATAGGTAAAATTTGATAATCAAACTTCAGCGAAAGTTTGACAATAAAGCAATGATTTTAGATGTGTTTTCTTTCATAAATGATCTTTGATATGGAAAAAAAATGGAATCTGGATTTCTTTTTACATATGTTGATAGAAATAGGGATTCGTCATATGCATACCGCTAATTCTTCCTTAACATCAACTCCTGATTTCTTTAAGTACAAGGTCTACGAGGATGGTTTTCACATATCTTATTTAATTTGAGCCACTCTGTCCCCTTACACCCCAGTTTTGTCCCAAGACCCCTTTAAAGTTTGATTCTCTTGCACAAGTTACCAAATAACTCTCTACCTTCAAACATAGCTTAGCACTAAATGTTTCCAATTAGCGCTCTTGCTGTGGAAGTTACCTATTAGCTTCCCATGTTACCAAATAACACATTGGCTTTGATGTCATTAACTACCCGGTATTAGAGAACTATCTTTTGATGTTCTATAGAATAGCCTCTCAAATCCTAAGTATGTCCCTAGACCTCCTAATTACTTAGATGGGTTGAGGCAGGTTACCAAATAGCGCTCTAAGATAAAAACAAATTCAATTCTCTTTGATATACCTAAGCAAAAGAGCTACGAGGATAGTCTTCACATATCCTTCACATATCCTATAAAGATTAAGCCCCTTTATCACCTCACTTGCTAAGTGTGGCTACAGACCCTCTTAATTCTAACTTCAGTTGGGGCAAGTTACCGAAAAGCGCCCCATGATTAAAAAAAAATCAATTCTTTTTGATTTCCCATAGTACACAAATTAAAAGGATAGTCTTCACATATCCTATTTAGATTAAGCCCCTCTATCCCCTTACACCACAATTTTGTCATTAGACCTCCTTATTACTTAAATGGGTTGGGACAGGTTACCAAATATTGCTCCAAGATAAAAACAAATTCAATTCTCTTTGATATCCCTAAGCACAAGAGCTACGAGGATAGTCTTCACATATCCTATTTTGATAAAGCCCCTTTATCCCCTCACATTCTAAGTGTGGCTACAGACCCTCTTAATTCTAACTTCAGTAGGGGCAAGTTAACGAATAGCGACCCAAGATTTAAAAAAATCAATTCACTTTGATTTCCCATAGTACACAAATTAAAAGGATACTGTTCACATATCCTTTTTAGATTAAGCCCCTCTATCCCCTCACACCCCACTTTTGTCCCTAGACCTCCTTATTACTTAGATGGGTTGGGCATGGGCAGCCTTTGGTGTCGGTTAGTGCTGATGAAGGACTAAAGCAGTTTGTCATGTTCCTTGCATCATCCTCCAAACCATTTTTGATTGGACATAACATTCAAAACTTTGATGTTCCAATTTTGATACACAATTTACAAAAATATAATCTTGTAAACAGTTTTAAGAATAAGGTTTCCGGTTTTATTGACACATACAAACTATCAAAGAAAGTGTTTGAAAAGTCAAGTGTAGCCAATTTTAAGCAAGAAACACTAGTAAAAACATTTATTGGCATAGATTATGATGCACACAATGCAATGTCTGACGTTACTAGTTTGAGGTTTCTTTATGAAAAAAAGTTAGCCGTACATTGTGGATAAACTGATGTTTTTAGCTTGGCTTAGTACAGTGATAAATCATCACTTGAACCACTTGTTTGCAAGAAAGTTATTTCATCTGTTAAATGCCAGAGACTTGTTTCATGTTCGCTCAGTTTGAATAAGTCGAAACTTATTCATACACGAGACCCCCATAATGGCATTCGCAATGTTTTCAGCGAGTCAGTATCAGACTCCAAGAGGGCACGTATTTCTAAGTCAAAAAATGTTATTGACAAAATTGTAGAATTTTTGAATTCTTTGTAAATGTATATACATGTAAACAGGCTATATGATCTTCAGTACTGGTATATCTACATCTTGTAATTTTGAAGAACAGTACACTGTACTGCATTATACATGTACATGTACAATGATCATTATAGATAATATAATTATTTTAATGTCTTGTTTAATTGGTAATTCTGAATTTGATAGAAGCAGTCAAATGTAAATAATGTCTACCAGTATATAAAGGTTTTGATCTTCAATAAGTCTAATAGTTGGAAATCGTGAATTTTTGTACTGAGATTTTAGTACGTTTGTGTTTATATATGCAGAGGAAAGGTACTGTTTATCCAAAAAATTAATTTGTACTCAATACATGTAGTTTTGAAAGAAGTCTTTTAATGTTAATCAAAGCAAACAAATGAAATAAATGTGCTGTTTTCTGATGTAATGTTAAATTGTGTTTGTGACTTTTTTTAGCTGCATTTGATAAGGGGGTATATGTGTTCTAAAGGTCGTAGAAAAAAAAAGAAGCATGTGAAGTACTATATTTTTTGCTTTTTAGTTGCAGTAGACATAAATCTAATATTGTAAAGTTTAAAAAATGGTGTTTAACCATAACATTTTTAAGATAAGTTAAAAAATGTGAAATTATGTAAAAATTTTGAAATTGCATTTTTGTAACATTTCATTATAAAATTTCATTTTAATCAATCAAATGATGATAATCACACTTGTTATTACTTTCTTACATATTTAATGATAAATTAAAACATTTGAAACTTTGTTTTGCTTTGAGATTTTTATAATATGAGCCAAATAATGATTTTGGTTGAAATCATGTGATCGAAGAAGGGGGTATGCATCTTCTGGAGACTCTAGTGATAAAAGTAAATAGTTAAGACATGTATTTTTGGGGCTTTTTTATTACATAAGGTATTATTCTACTTGAGTAATGAAAAAAACCTTACTTTAACCACAGAAATCCTGAGTAGGGACCTACCTTAAGCATAAAATAACAGCGTTAAAATAAAAGCATTGTAAAGAGATTGCAAGCGCTGATGGGGGAAAGCTCAAAGTTAAAAAGTACCTGTATGTACATGTACTATAATGGTCTGATGATGACTTGCGCCAGCAGGGCGCAGCGTTTTTAACATTGATTCAGTGCCTGGGGAGGACAAACAACTGGTTGGGCAAATGGCCCAAAGCTTCATAAAATGATGGGGCCATTTTGAAATTTATGGGGCCGAGACAAAATACAAAGGGGTGGGGTGGGCAATTTTTTATTTTTAAATTAACTGTCACACATAACTGGAAATACTATCAGATTACGATAATACAGTCATCACATGCATCTTTGACAATAAAATTTATGTAATTAAATCCAAAATAAAAATGTGTTTGGATGTTTGTCACTGAACAGAGATAATATGCTTTTTCAAAGAATTCCATATTTTAAAACATCACTATAATCAAGATTTTCTTCTTTGTTGAACCGAACTCTAAGAAGCCGATCAGATATTTTGGGTACTAAAGAATTTCTCTGCTTGGTTAAGAATACGGTTTTGCTGGGAAAAAAAACACTCGTTCACAACTTGCAGTGTGAAGGGCAAAGTGAGTGCATAGACCTGTGCAAGCTTAATAAACACAAACCGGAGGGAACTCCATAGATATCAATGTTTTATGTCCGTGGGGACGTGAAAACTTAAGTTCGATTTCATTCATAACATCAAATCGCTCATGCTGTAATCTTGTAATCTTTAAAATACGTAGAGAAAGAACACTGAACGCCATCCATACATTCTGAAAAGGTTATTGTGATTGTTGTTACAAGAACCCGTCTTTTAATTATTCTGGCGATCATTTCATTTTTTTAATGAAATCATATACATGTACCATTGTTAAAACTGAATTGTTAGTAGTGCTGAAACGAATACCATAAAACAATATTCGAATATTCCTGAGTGCTATTCGATTCGTATTCGAATATTCGTAGATGTCATCTATAACTTAAGGTATTAAGCCTGTTTGATAGTTTATATTACTAAGTGAGTGTATGTGTAGACTGCTTAGATATGTCAGCTCGAAGTTGTATGAGTATCCATTGATTTAGGTGTGCATTTATATTTTAGTTAACAATTTTGAAACTAAATCATTTTCATCCTCAGACATAGCATTGAAAATCGCCGTTACAAAATCAAAGTTAGTCGTCATCATATGCAATTATGGCTATAAATAAACTGGATGCCACATTTGACCAATGAAAATGTGCGTCATGTGTTTCCGATAGAATGATTCATCAATAATTGTTTTCAATAATAGTTAACATAAATGGGATATATCCTTTTGAATATGTTCTATATTATTTTCAATTGTTTTCTACGCCTTTATTTCAACGTAAATCGTCCAAATATCTAATTTTCCCCATAACTTCATTTTATCACTTATAATTATTACAATACCGTCATTTGTATGATTATTAATAACGTTTTTATTTCAGAAGAAGCTTAATTTACAGCGGCCCAGGATTGCAAACTTTACAAAACTTTACAAAGCCATATGATAATTGTAGCATGTAAAAACGTCATCAGAGATGACGAGCTTTCCAGCTAATGTACTGGGGGGAAAATACGAAGACTTACCCATTTTGACATTCTTTCTGACCTCGTGTCCAATTTTGTCTTAGAGGCTAATATGGGTTCCGAATGGCCGGAAACTTTCCTTTAGTAATGCTGTAAAATCCCGAGGAGGCACGAAACATATTACGCGCCAAAAAGACGTCTTTTTATTGGTCAAAATTATATACAATATAGAAACTATATACTTTTAAAGGGAATTTGTATATAAAAAAGGACCGAGACCCAATTTTTAAGTTTAAAAAGTTAGTCTTTTTTTTTCGATTTACACAAACTTTTATTGGGCCCTTATAATATTGGGTCAGGACCCAATACTGTGAAAATGACCCAATACTGTGAGAACGACCCAAGAATTCGAGGATCAAAATGATGAAAGTCCCAATTAGCTGGTGTTTACAAAACTATATATATACATTGAATATATATGTTGCATTTATGATTCAAAATTAGTCCTACTGTTAAGATAAATATGAACGAAGCATTTGAATTTAGAAATTTATAGCTATATCAGCTAATATGCATTATTGTTTTAATATAAAGATGTCAAACATAACATCCACGTTACATTTACATGGACATCAGCATGTCTTCAACTTCTTGGTTACATGGAATTTTAATAGTGACACCATTTCTTGTCACAGAGACAGATATGACTTTCCTTGTAGACATCTAAAATAACATTTACATGTATATGTTTTATGGGTCTTTGATACCATGTATGACTATTGAACAAATTATATTGGAATTACTTATCATTTAGAATAAATTTACAATCTTTATCTTATGATATTTTATTTTTAGAACAAAATACTTGTTTTCCAAATTTTATATTGCCTCAAAAGAAATGTTTATTCTGCTGAAGTGAATAGTAAATTAATATTTCCTGTTCAATACTTTAAAATACCTTAGATTTTTGCACAAGCACACTTCTCACACAGTGTTCTTGAGAGTTTCATCGTTAGGGAAAGTTCAATTACGTACTTGGCACAATTTGCATGAAAACAAGAGCTACCTACAAGACAATGCAGGTAGACCCTGAAATACAAATATTCAAAAGACTACTTTAGAGGTTATAATCAATAATTTATTTTGCACATCATCAACAATGGGAGTCATCGGTAAGATAAATTGTAAATGAAGTAATTGGACCTTGTATCTGATTTATATAATCTTCTTTCAACATCCATATATCAAAATGCAAAGACAAAAATTATTTATAATATTACGAGAAAACATTTAATTAATTGCACTCCATGTTTTCTTTCCCATTATTTGTTCACAAAATACACTGACTGGGATGTAACTTCCACTAAAATAGGGAGAAAAGCAGCATTGGTAGTTTAAACGTAAACAATAAATACCAGAACAGGTTACCCGTTATATCATAACTTAATCATATGTTAATGTCAATAAAATCAAACTATTTTAGTAAATATAAAACGGATATTGTACGTGCATGAAAACTTTTACCTCAGTTTTCCGCCATGCAGGCAATCCGGGCTACTTTCTGATCGCCCGGCGGCTTGAAAATATTTGAAACAAGTAACTTGCCCACTTCCTGAAGTAACATTCGGCTTGACCCGGCTAATTAAACAAGTGCGCCCTATGTTCATCCTTGGCAGCGAAACAGTGTGAATTTGTGTTTAACGTGCCCAGTGTTAGCCGTATTGGAGGAGTATGGAACCGTCAATTGAATAAGGACTGTTCGTAAAATCCTCAACGCCATACAAATACACTGCCCTGAAAGACTGGATGACTATTCACCGAGAACCGTTTTCTAAGAGGCAATGTGTATCGTGAACTGTCGCCCACTTACAGTAAACGAGATAGACAACCCAGACTCACCCCACTTACTCCGAACTAATCCTAACTAGAAAGACCTCATCTCCTCTTCCCCCTCCAGGAGAGTTCGTGAAGGAAGATGTGTATATCCGCATACGTTAATTTTACTTCATTATCAATCTAATTAAAATCAGATGTTAGATTCGCTCGCTTACTCGCTACACAGACATCCAACAACATCCCATAGAAGGTCACGTCAGGGGTCAAATTTGTGAAAAAATAGTTGCCAATGGTTTTGGAGACGGACTTGCATGGTTAACCAATGAGAAACGTCTTTCTTCTGATGTTCGGTTATGTAAGCAAAATGGCGGCGGAAGAGACAATGAACGAAGTAATTGAAAATGTGTCAAAAAAAATTTAATATTCCGAGTTTGAAACAAGAACAGATACAGATATTGGAGTGTCTTTTTAACATGGAAGACTGTTTGGCGGTCCTTCCTACAGGGTCTGGAAAATCTCTACCCTGCCAGATGGCAATTCCCGTACGGAGAGAGATGGGCATGAACGCTGGCAAAATTTTAATCTGTTGCCCATTGATTTCCCTTATGCGATACCAGGTGGCAGATTAACGAAATATTTAGGCATGAACGCTGGCAAAATTTTAGTATGTTGCCCATTGATTTCCCTTATGCGGGACCAGGTGGCATATTTACGAAATAGTTCCAAGTTGACTGCAGCATATAAAGGTTGGTGTATGAAAAGTTATTAAATATTTTGTTCTGCGTGTAATCGGCTTTGAATTAAATACAATATAAGCATGATACTTTTTGACCGATCAGCAGAGGCGCATTTACAGGAATACAGTTTCCTTATTTCACTGGCCAGTACAAAGGTTCAATTAAGTTCACTGGAGGAAACTACTTAAATGAAAAAATGACAATAACAAACCGTTAACCATCTCAAAAATCCATAAAACGAAAAAAAAATTTAAAGCAGAGCAACACGGACCTCCAAAAATATAGAGGTAGGATCAGGTGCCTAGGAGGAGTGAGCATCCTCTGCTGGTCGGTCACACCCGCCGTGTGCTCTTTGTCGTAATCGAAAAAACCCCGGAAAAGTCCGTAGACGATTAGGTGATAAATTATGGTCTAACAATTAGTATGAGAAACGTCAGTCAGCATGCGACCTAGTGGATGATTGTATTTGCTGACAAGGTCGTTGTATCGACCATAGAACTTACGAAAAGATGACTTCAAACGAGCCTGTTTATAATCATGTTTATCAATCAACTTGTATACACATTCAGAATCTTTTGAAATATTTATCTGTAGTGTCCAGTGATGAGGATAATAGGAGTATTCTTTGCGGAAGAGTAGATATTGTGTAGGACTCCCCAGAAGCATTCGGTTGGCTAATATATTGTTTAATGTGTTTTGTATTATATAGGGGACATAGCGAGAATGGCAAGGAGGCATTTAGAAAATGGTTTGGGCATGTTGGAGAGCTACGATCGTTATTTCCAAATGCCAATGTGTTGGCTCTAAGTGCAACAGCCAAACGTGAAAAGAAGTGCCCCAATCTTAGTGACAAAGGCTTAGAAACTATTGTTTCACCTGATAAACCTAACATTAAATTAGTTGTTAAAAAGGTGTCAAAGAATATAGAAACTGCCATGTTTTGGCTGATCAACCCTCTCCAAGATTTATGTGAAAATTTCCCAAAGGTTATAATTTACACTTTGTACTTCAATAAATCATGCCTCAAAAGTGTATATTTTTTTAATTGAAGAGGTGCCATCTTGTGTCCATCATATTGACTTAAATCATTCAGATACTGAAGAAATTAAGATAGATTACATAATTAATGAACTGAAAGAGTCGGACAGTAAACTTCGTATACTAGTTTCAACAAGTGCACTAGGTATGGGAAGAGATGCCAAAGGATTTAACAGTGTAGTTGTATTTGGTGCACAGTCAAATGTCTCAGATTTTGTACAAGAAATTGGTAGAGTAAGGAGAGACAACATGCAATGCATTGCCTTGGTTATGTACAATTCATACCACCAACGATTAGCTGATGAAGCAATGAAGAAAATTCTTCTCACAAAAGAGTGTAGACGTCTTTGTCTTTTAGACAATTTTTTGGCTGACTATGAACTAAACAACTTAAAAGAAAGGTTAGTGGGACAGCACACATGCTGTGATAATTGTGAAAGGAATGTAAATTATTACAAATTGAAAAAATATATGTTTTGTCAAATGTAAACACAGGAAAGTGATGACAGTGATATTGAAAAGACAGAGGAATACGAATCGTGTGATTAAGACTTGCATAAAACATTATAATTCTATCTATCAATGGTATTCCCTTATTGATCTTTGAAATTCATTGTTATGTGCAGTCTTAATTTACTAACAACAATGTTTATTAGTCTGGTTTTGGAATTTGTCTCTTAATCGCTGTCAAGTATTTACAGAGTGTTTTGGTACAGTGTATTACTAGAAACGGGTACTTCATTTCATACCAAAGCATGTTGATTATGCATAAATTTTATGACGTTAAAATGAGTTTTCGTTTCATTATTTAGATCATATTGATACCAGATATTCATTGGGTGGTAAATAATTATTCATCAGATCTCAACATTTTAGATATGATAATTTGAGACATGAGCTAAGTACTTTCGCTTTTTAAAATTTGAATGGTTTTCTTTTCACAGATCCCTTCTTCTAAAGGAGATTAAAAAGAGTCTTAAATGACCGGACCATCAAGTCTCTTAAGAAATATTTCCAGCCTTGATAATCAATAAAATTAGAATAAGTTTTTAATACTAACTGCCAACCTAGATAATAAATAAAATTAGAAATAGAGAAAATGTAAACCAAGTGTATCTTATTGATAATTGAAATAACATTAACAGTGAAACATCAGAGAAGGTGGCTATAAAATATTTATTAAAGATGCAATGCATGGTTAAAACATTCTTGATATCGTGATACATGTACAATCACAATGTTGCATGAAACAAAAACACATCATAAAACATATATATGCAGTACATTTCTTATAATAACATACCGTGGTATATCTACCCGTATGTCTGATTGACTTGATGAAAAAAATGACGATAACAAACCGTCAACCATCTCAAAAATCCATAAAACGAGATACAAAATTATAATGCACCAACGGTATGTTGTACTGTTGTAATTATACATGTATGTATTTTACACAGAAAAGTAAACATGTGAAATATATTTAATATTATGTAATATATTATGCATGATAAAGCATGTCCAACAGTACCTACCATTTCAAAAATTAGTAGCAGTCATTAAGTACCGATATATGAAAAAGTTGCTGTCATAAATGGCTAGAAAAGTTAGAGCATAACACAAACATAGTTAAACCCGTGGATCTCTGAGTCGAATAAAAGGTTGGCTTGGTTTATGTATCATAGTAGATAATTAAACAAATGCATTATCAAATGGATTTTTGTCCACTGAAATATCTCGAGACTTGAATTTTCGGTTTGGAACAATAGAGAGCATATTAGTTTTGTAAATCTTTTAAGACCTTTAAAACATCTTCTAACTAGGGATGTGATGGAAGACCTTTCTGCTATGGATTTCAGTAATGATGTCAAAATGACTAACTAAATTTATTAAGTGGGGATATTCCTTTGAATGGTCAAGGATGCTTTCTTTTGTTTTATGACAAGAGCAAGCAATATTTGCTGTTCCTATGTAGCATTTCAAGGTATTCGTCATTTGACACATTGTTGTTTTTTCCACCTTGTAAATTTACGAAGCGATTGGCTACCAGGCGTTCCTTTGTAAAAGATATCAAATGAATCGAGTCGATAGAATACTTGACTTTGTTTGTCAGATGGTTGACAGGCAGTTCATATTTTGCCGATCTTACATCCCTCTCACCGTCACCCATATCAACAGCCGTGTCTAAAATGGCTTCATAATAATAAACCCCAACTAGTAAAATATTACATAAGTGGTGGTAAGACTCAGTCGCTTGAGACCATATAGCATAGTGGCTAGATAATAATCATGGGGGCACGGGCTTGAACAGACATGGTTTGTAGTTATTATTTACTACCTGATTTGTTATTTTTCACATGATCCACATGCATATTCATTTTCTCAACTGCAGATTATATTTTCTTAATTATGCAATGTAAAACGTATATGCTATTCTACAATTCATATTAATAATATAATATTGAGTAATGTAAATTTGTTTAAACCTTCTTTCTCTTTTACGCTCAATATTATGATATTAAGCAATCTTAGCCAGTAAAGCACATGCATTTTTCAAACCACTATCTTTCCTCTAGGATGCAGCTTATTATATGTTTGATGTTAAATATTTTGAGCAAATTCAGAATTACATTCGGGTTATTTACTTTTGAAGAATAACCAAGAGAACGGGCTACCTATAGTTAATATTCTTTAGAATATTTAGATCGTACCATTACTTTTTGATTGTATTGTAGCGTCAAGTGGTCGTATATAGTTTGCCCTGATGTGATCCTTATATTTTTTTAGTCGCCTCAATAACTTGAAATGAGACTCAAGTTCAGTTATTCTACAGTTTATTTGTAATAAGACAATCACTAAAAACATCAATAAAGAAATCCAAATTATATATTCACATGTATTATACCGTATAGCCGGTTTTTTTTTTTTTTGGCGTGACACAAAATTGGCGGATTTGCGCCTACACTAATACCACCAATTTTGGCGGAAATAATTTTGGTGAATCCTTTACTCTTTATTAAAAATCTACTGTCGGTTTATTTTTTATAACTGAGAAATTAATGTACTTCAAAATTCCTAATAGAAACCGTTAATCAGACAATTATCTGCACCTGAGTCGATAATAGATCACACGTCTCTTAAAACAACACAAGCTAGCACCCCTGTCACTGGGGCTAATTACACGCCTGAAGAAGGAAAAGGGATATGGTGTTTAAACAATTAACTTCTAATTTATAGTAATGCCTAGGTTTTATTTATTTACATTAGTTTTTATTGATTTTGAGTTAATGTACATTTGTATCTGTAACACTGTATGCATGTAACAATTGTCCCCTTTTATCATGCTCACGGACTTAAAAAATACATATATAAAACAATAATCTCCAAAAACTTCAGATTTGTCATTAAAATCTATATTAAAAAAAGTACTTAAATTTGGTGATTTTAAATTTGGATATCCCCGCCAAAAAAAACAGCTATACGGTATCTAGTTTATTGAAAATATTAGCCAAATTTGACAATCCAAGGGGAAAAAAATAATTTCTCCCAATCATATTATACCAAGGTATTTATACTCTTGACGTAAGGGGCTTATATTTTTTATCCTTATGATCGAGAGTCAATGCTATTGATTACAAAATTTACATTGCGGAACTTAGCATATACATATGGGGTAATTACATTTGATACAAAGTGTGAAGATTGCAAACCAAAAAGGTATGTTAAACTTTTTTGTGACTTTATTATTTAACCAAGTTGTGTTTGCCTATATCTGGAAAATGACAAGAAATGATTAGGTAAAATCAACTTTATAAAAAATAATAAAATTATGAATTACAAATTACATTGTAAATATAAGGAATAATCAAAACCGCGCATGCTTATATTGTGATGACCATTGCCTTGTTTTTTTTTCAGGTGGACTCCGTCCAAAAGAAATTTATAGTCAAAGGCCTTAAATTTGGTTGATGGAAAGAGGTTGTCATGCTCCCAAAAAGAAAGCGAAATGAAATTTTATAGAGAAGTTCTAAGAATGAAATTAACTTCATCTACAGTACTGTTGTACTCAAAACTGCTTTAATCTTGCCAACAATTAAAATACATTGATCTGAGAAACTACAAATCTATACTGTAGTAACGATACAAGAAATTTCAGATTTGCTACAGTCAGTTCAAGCATATCTTTTACAACATACACCATAGCATAGCATTGGAATCTCATACCATAACATTGGAATCTCTTCACTTCACACAAACCGTAGGAGTTAAAAGTATCCTTGTTTCAAGCGGACCATATGTGGTGTTGCCAGTTCGTAGATTTTCCTCACAATAATTAATTCCTCAAATGGAATATCATTCGCATAATTAAATTTAAATAAATTCAATTTATCTCAATCAAGGATAACCCATTCATACTTATCTTTGATTAAACTTATATGTACATTTTTCTTTTATACTAGTAATTTTAAATAACTTGCTTCAAAGACCATTTATCCAAACAGTTGAAAATGCCTACTTTAAATTAACAAATGCACAAACCTGCTTGTCTTTCACTGATGAGGTTAATCTTTGATGCATATATCTCTAATCTAATGCTTGATATACATGTAAAAAAAAAAAATCCAAAGCAACTTTATAATGTTATGGGTCTATAATTTTCAGGCTGTGTCGGGTCACCTTTGTTTTTTATATATTGGTTTAACCTTTTAGCCATTCATCTGGGATAAAACAATTATCATAAGTAATATTAAACAATTTATAAATAAAGCTAGAAATAAAGGAACTTGTCGAAACCTGATTATTCAAATAAGTGGTTCGTGCTTTTTCTCACATTCTTTAATAACTTTAATTAATTTCAGAACCCTTTGTCATTGCGGAAACAGTTCATTTGAACATATCTTATTGGAAAAATTGTGTATTACATCAATGCGAGGTCTTCTTGGTGGTTGTCATTACGAGTAGTGTTGAATAATCGGAAAAATTTTAAAATCGATAATCGGTTAAAATCGGAGAAGCATAATCGATCAATGATCGAAATAATCAGTAAATAAATTATTCACAAAATTCAATTTCTGTTTAGCATTTTTTATGCATAGAACAAACTAAGGACAACACATATTAAGTAATTTGAGTTTAATCTCAACATTTCAAGACAACTCTCTGTTGCATTAATAACAAAAAATAACAATAAAGGACTTGGAAAAGAGAAACATTTTTTTCCATTAGAAATAAACTGTCTAAAATGTTTGACTAGATCTGATCTGTTCAAGAATTCATAAAGGCATCACACATCTACCAGACTACCAGTACTTCATGTTTTTGTTTAAAAAAATGAATAAGTCCACATTGCTGTGGCTGAGTCTGCATCTTTTTTTAGAAACAATTTGTCCCCCAAGACTAAAAACCCTCTCAGATGACACAGATGATGCCGGGATGGCCAGAAATTTTTTGGCCAGTGTTGAGATCCTAGGAAAAAATAGAGAATTTTTCTTCCACCATTCCAACACAGTTAAATTATGATCAACTGCCTCAATCTGACAACCTAGGTATCTTTCAATCTCATGCTCTGCAGCACTTCCTACATCTAAACTTTCTCCTACACATACCACATCCTCTAACCAATCATCAGTGTCGGCTGATTTCAGTTTTTTCGCAGCAGATGGCTGAGAAAGATCATGGACTTCATGGCCAGTCTCATTATCAGGTAAGTTTAGGTTTGGAAGAGCAGGAACATTATTATCTTTTTATGCTGAGACTTCTCCTTCAGGTGCCTCTGGGGTGTCTTTCTCTTTCTTAACAATGGTAATTCCACATACCAATCCTCTCAGGAGAGTATGTGCCTTTTCTCTCTCTTCTGATACAAAGTCTAGGCCTTTTGTAAAAGGATTCAACAAACAGGCCATAAGAGAAATATCTTCTGATTGTGTTCTTTTGCTCATCTCTGCTAGCATTTTCTGTTTTATCTTCTTAATAACTGCTGCATCATCATCTGAAATCTCAGTTGCTCGCATAAGTTTTGTAACTATGGGAAGGACTTTGTGCATGGTGGGATGCTGATCTGCACAAACAAGGGTGGTAGCTTTTTCAAATGGGACAAGAATCTTCACCATGTTTTCAACCAAGGTCAACTCGTCAAAATTGAATACAGAGTTCTTGAGAGTTGTACTGGCATGCTTGGGCAAGGATTCATCATTAGCTAAGGCCATAAGAACTGGTGCTTGTTCAAGGAGACGTTGTAGCATGAACAGAGTTGAGTTCCATCTGGTTGCCACATCAATCAGAAGCCTGTGTCCCACTTTACTGTCACTAAATAGTAATTTTTGCTTTTCATGCAGCATATCTGTCAGCTACTGGATTTATGGAAAAAACCTACCAGTGTTCTGGCCTTCCCTAAAACTCTGGTTACCTCAGGAAATGACAGAGAGTTTTTCACTATCAGATTGATTCGATGTCCATAACATCCAAATCTATTCCAACCAAGAATTTCATAAGCCTTTTGTTCATTTGCTGCGTTGTCTGAGGTTGCTATTGGTTTAGGAAGGGACCAACGATCTTGTGTATTTTTAAGTTCGTTAGCTATGTTCTGACCTGTGTGACTCCCTGCAAGTTTTATTGTTCCTAAAACAGCACTTTGCAAACACCAATTATTGTCAATAAAATGTACAGTTGTTGTGTAATATGACTCTGTGTCAAGCTTGTCCAGCCATCATGTGTTATAGATATATCTGCAGAGAGCTTCAACTGGCTTTTAAGTTTGTCTTCAACTTTCAACTTTTTTTCTTCTAATCGTTTGATGACAGTTGGCCGGGAAGGTACCTGGTATCTGAAATATGACATAAGGCATAATATTTTACCATCATGATTATCTCAAACATTGAATATTTATTTATTTTTTATATTTATAACAATTTTACAACATTTTTAACATGTTTTATTTTTATAAAATTTTAATGTGCAAATAATTTAATGTATTTTCTAAATTCTTGCACATAAATCATAGATATTTATACATACAAGACTGTGATATAATATTATAACTGATATTAATTTCATAAAATCATATATAACCATTAGGCATTAGCCATTCATAAAATTTCATATATTTTGGAACATAAACATTCAACAATTTTACACATACCTCGGATCTAAGAGTTCCACAAAGGCCCTGAAGTAGATGTTGTCAACAATGCTCACAGGTAAAACCTTGCCAATGATCATTTTGTTTAATGCATCGTCAATTGCTGACTGCCTTTCTAGACTTAATTTCCCAACAGGTTTGTTTGATTTGACGAAACTATCAAGACGGGGCTGACTCTTTTGTTTTAATTTTGGTTCTAAGTCACCGTAATGTTCGCCATCGATGTGCATTCGAAAATTCGTCGTGTTCCCTGAAAATCGTTATTTTTATAATTAGACATTAATAGTGTGTCATATAATATCAAATTATTTGCTTAAATAAATCGTTTCGTTAACTGAACTTAACTCTAAATGACCAACGGCTTCGATCCACAGTTTCCTTTGTTTGCATACTTTTTCTTGCATACTCGGCAAATCGCCGTAGTCATGTCCAAATTAGCTTTTATCGGTGGACCATCCGTCTTTTTGAGAAAGAACTTTTATCCTATATTTTATATAGAGACCATCAAAAATAAATATTAAAAAATTCATATAAAATCAACCGTTCGTCCTAGGAATAAAACTTTTATGTCTAAATGTAGGTCTCATTGAGCCGCTTCAGATGACGGTTTCCTTTTGTCGATATCTATAATACTTTTTTCTGTAGCACGTAAACAGTTTTTTTTTTTAGGTATTATTTTTAAATATTAATAACTTTTTTAATATTTGAGTAAGGAAGAAAAACTTTATGTCATTCGATTTGATATTTTTTTCCCTTTCGATTGACACCAAGATTATAAAAATCTGACGGTTAGAACAAAAGTTATTAAGGAAAAACTAATTTCAAAATTTGAAATTTTCAGATTATTGATTTTTCTCTTTATTGATTTTTCTCTTTATTGATTTTCTTCTATATAGGCAATGGGAGTCTGTGTCCCTTTAGGAATAAAAATCAATCAGTGCGTTCGTCGTCGTGTATAAACCAACCGTTAAAGATTGATTATCTTTATAGATTAATATTTTATAAGAGAGAGAAACACAAATATTGATTGTCGATACGTATATTCTGAATAAAGAAATAACAACATGTGTTTATATACAATCAGATTTTGAGAGTTACAAGACTGGAATGGCTACATTCACACGTCGGAGACGTACATCTCTGTTGGATCTCTCGTAGATTTCCAGTACGTTGTATCTGTCTGCGGAGAGTTTGAAATAATCAGGGAGGAAATTCGCTAGACATAGAATTCGGGCGAATTCAAACACTTTGCAATGAGACATGTATTTCGAAGAGAATAATCTTCCGTTTTTTAGTTGTTCGATGACTTCGTAGTTGACATGTTCTTCGGTTGCGCGAGCATAATCGAACACAACATATTTCTGTTTTCTGTATGCGTATGCTATATCTTTGGTTGATGAATTGGTAAGGATAAGTGCTCCGTATCTAAAACTGAGATAGTTGGCGAGCTCTGATTTTCCTCTTCCTCCGACCGGGTCGTAGATCCATAAAATCTGTCGGTTATTTTGCATGATTAAAGCTTGCTCCACTTTTCTTTGCCATCTGTAAGGTGTCCATTTGTCGTAATATTCGGCATTTAATTCCATTTCTTCTTCGATTTTGAATTGTTCAAAAAATTCTTTGAATTGTCGTTGTTGCCATGGAATTAGCGCACAATACGGATATCTGGTTGGGTCCCATTCCGCACATTTTCTGTAGAATAAGTAAGCGCGAGTGATCAAAGATAGATCGTCTTTGTCATGACCGGTAGAAAAGCATCTGTAGTCTTCTTTTGTGATGTAGCGAAGGACTTGTTTCTTGTTTTTGGGAGCTTGAATGTCATCTGGAACGATGTTATATTGCGACTTTAATATGGCTTTTATTTGGTCAAAGCTATACTTATTTTGCGTGCTAAGAAGTGCGTGGCAATGTCCTTTTGGTTGGAAAGCGCATCCCCATTCGTTTGCACACGTTAATCCTTTTAACCAATTTCCGAATCCATAACTTCCACACATCAGATTTTGCCTTCCCCGGGTAGGGAAATATTTCCATCTCGTTGTTATTTATCTCTTCGTCGACCTCGGACGCCATTTTCTCTTGTTTCGTTTTCAATTGTATCATGACTACCATCGTATTATTAATGCGTACGTGTTTGTTTCGTTTTACTCTTACACATGTTTATTGTAGCGACAATCGATCATAAAATTCGTAATCGATAATCGGAATCGGCAGCCCATAAACGATCGACAATCGATCGTCGGCGACAATCGTTTCACCATTAATTACGAGTTGTAATTCAGGTTTTCTTGTCATTGTTTGTCTTCCTATTAAAAACTTTTTTTTCGCATAAATCAAGTTAGCAAATACATTTTTCATGTAACGGCTTTTGATTGGCCGTCAGATGGTGACTGTTGGTAATTCAGCTGACAAGGGTACCTCTTCTCTCGACGTTTGTATGAAATGTGGTAATAACGAACAGCGTTCGAAAATTCAAATACAAAACTGGAGTAGAGCAAACGGGGCCTCCAGAAATTAGAGGTACGATCAGGTGCCATGGAGGAGTGAGCATTCTCTATTGACCGGTCACACCCGCCGTGTGCTCCATGTCGTAATCGGGAAAACGGAAAAAAATCCGTTACAATTCGGTGATTCATATTGGCCTAACAATAAGTTTTAACAACGTCAGTCGGCATTCGACCTAGCTGAAGATTCGTATTCAAAAACTAGTCTAATTGCAAAATCTTCAATCCAGTCTAGTATAAATTCCCCGTAACCTTAGCTTCTGTGAGCAGAATCATGAAACAATCTTAGACGTAAGTAAAAAAAATTGTTCACTGTCCTAATGCCTCTTGATTTAAAACACCGATTAATTTGTAATGCTATGGAAAGTGTCTCGATATAAATTTGTTAATTACAAATTTCATTCGTCATATTATGATAAACAGTCATTTTATGACTGACTGAATTTTGACTTAAGTCTGAAATTGCTTCATGATCCTGAGGCCCTGGAGATTACGAATAAGACCTGCATGCCGAACTATAAAAAACACAGGATGAATGACTATCTTTAAGTTCTCCTTAAAGGTAGCTTAAAGACGGTCTTTAAGCCACTTTTAAGTCTCAATATGGCTTAAAGGTGGTTTAAAGACAGTCTTTTTAAGCCTCCTTTTAGGAGAACTTACTGGTCCTTAATGTCCAAACTTTAAGCCACCTTTAAGCCATTTTTTTTAAAATTCACAATATAGGAGGGTTTAATAATATTTTTGCTTACTTTTACCAACAAATGTCCTATTTTATGTGAAATGAAAGTTTTTTGAATGAATATTGAATATTTCTTATCATCCTCTAATCATTTTTCACACTGCAAGGCACTAATATAGTTATTTTTCTGACATTCTTTTTTTTTCATTTTTTTTCTCTATATACTTAATGATACTAGTTTTTATTGTTCGTAGGTGAGCTAGCATATCATTGTGGTCATAAAAATATAATGTGTTACGTAATGTCAGGAAAGGAATGTCTTCTTCATCTTCCTGACCTTTGACCTCTGCAATGGTAAACATCTGACACGGAAAACCTTTTCTTCACCTTCTGTGCCTGATTCTTCTGAGGACATGTATTGGGCTGCCAGAATGGGTTCAACCTTCTCCATACATTTGGTAGTATAGTTGGCCTTCGGGAATGCTTTGCGAAGTCGTTCTGCTCTCTAAAACAAACAAATATATATATATATATATATATTATTATTATTATTATTACATAGGTTGTGCTGTCCTCCGCGGAATAAAGAGACTATGCTTTTTCTGTAGAGTTTATTAGTGCAGCATCACTGTCGAATGACAGAGTAAATTCTAGAGAAAAACAAAACACAAATGTTTACTTACACATTCACAATAACAATTCGTACAAGAAAGTATTGGTTTTAAGATATTAAAAGATAAATTATCCAAATAGTAATTCACAAATATATTTACCCTGTGTGCCTATATTTATAAGCAGAAGATGAAACTGGTTGCACGAGCATGCTAGCCATGCGGTTTTCGATTTCTCTTTAAACTCTATCCGGTTACACTAATTACCCGTAAAGGACATAATACAACACTTTTTGAACTACTTCCGGTTACACTAATAACCTGTAAGAAGAACAAACATAACAGAACATAGGTCATTTTATGAATGTTAACTTATGAATTTTTTTGCGATAATATTGAAAATAGTACATGTAATTTTATTTAGGTTCACAATGTGAGGTCTTATTCAAAACTTTAAGTAAACCATCAAATTAAAGTTTGTAAATATTGATTGATAAATATACTTAATATATAATGTTGAACATTAAGTATCTAAACCTTTCTTTGGCACAATAAGCACGACTGTGTTTATATTTTGCTCTGTCTTGGGTCTCTGATTTAATTGTTTAAACACTCCAAGGATTGTCTGGAACTTAACTCCCAATGTTAGTATTTGTTTTCATTATCTTTCTGGTTACTCTCAGATTTATCCAAGTAAGTGGATAAATAACCTGTCGTAATGAAATTTTGACATCCACACAAAAATTCAGCATTTCAACTGAACTGGTCTTTTTTTAAGATAATTGGTCAATTGAACAGATGTATAAGTGTTAGCCATTAAAGCTCTGATATAGTAGTTTAAATATGTAATCTATTACCCATGCTGTGTTGGTAATTTCCAGAAGGTTTGTTTGAAAGTTTCTGAGTTCATATGGGCTTTGTTGTGAATTCTATTTATCATTCTTTCTGTATAATTTGACCAATGGGCTTTGTTGTGAATTCTATTTATTATTCTTTCTGTCTAATTTGACCAATATATTTGGTAACAGCATTGATTTAGATACTTCAAGTAGTTAACACAAGCTGTTAAATTAGAATGGATGTATCATAGAAAAGTTCCCAGGAATGCACTAAACTGATCTGACATCGAGATGCTTATGGAACGAGAAAAAATGTGTTTCAAAGAACATAGTTGATTTAGTTTATAAAATAGTTTACCTCTCGACGTCTATTTTGTCGTCGATTATGATGGCATGATGCTGCTTTGTCCCTTTTTCTTATCTCCTTTCCGCATCCCTCAATGATTTGAAGTATCGCTTGCAGGCTCCTTCATGAAAATAAAAAAAGAATGACAAAGACTGCTTCAATTAAAAAAAAAACCCATACATGTTCTTTACCCCTGACCCCAACATGTTGATATTCTTTTCATTTGGTTTAAACAGTATTTTTGTACATATGTAAGATATATAGTCTTGCTCGATCACGTTTTGTCACAGTAAAGACACAATGATCACTAAGATGTGATCCAAACTCATTTCATGGGTTTGACAATGCCACTTCAAAAAGTATTTTAGGGAAAGAATGTGATGTGCAGAGATAAATTTGATGTTTTGAATGTATATTACACTTTTTGTTTTAAAGAGAATAACTGTTTCATGTTACAACTCTGTCTTAAACCCCTTCCCCCTGTGTAACAAAAGCTCTGGTCTTGGCTTATTAACCCAGTTCAGATTAATTCCAATTCAAATCATATTTTTCGGACATATTTTTCATATTGTTAATTCATCAAAAAGTCTTCATTGGTACAATTTACGTTAGTAATAAAGTTTAAGGTCCCTAAAACAATTAACAGTTCTCATCCCATTTACTGATATTAGAGCACAGATAATTTAGTCCGTGATAATGTTCATATAGTAACATAGATTAAAAACCTACTTCAGAAGTGTGGTATTACTCTTATCTCATCCCAAAGTTAAAGTTTTATATAGAGCTATACAAATAAGGTTGAAGAGTGTTAAATTCATCTTGCAATATTAAGTATGTTAATGGTTATCATCACATAATGTAGAAATGACATCATGAGGACTGTCTTGTTTTGATAAAGTAATGATTTTGGGTAAAATAAGGGTGTTTACCCGGAATCATTGAGCGCATGCTTGTTCAAGTACCATTTTTAACTTTTGATGTGTATAATTATACGTAAAAAAATGTGTTAAATTCGTGTTTGAGCACACCTGCACTCTATACACATGATACAGTCAAATGAAGAAAAAATGACAATATTTTCATTTGTGTGCAAAATGACGGGAATTAGCCCATTGACGTCATAGATGAACAGCTATTGATAACTAATATAAAAACTAATGTGATAGACATCCTCTGTATAACGTTTCATGAATATATAATTTATATACAATACCAAATTTGCTAATTCGGGGGCAGATATGTGATATAATCAAATATAGTTCTTAGAACCCCTTGTGGGGCTCAAGAAATGTCAAGGGGACACAGTCGAAACAATGGACAATCAGCAATATAGTAAGATGCATACATATACGTAAAGCTATATATTATAACATTAGAGTTTCTGGAAATTATTTGTTCCTAGTATGTAAAATTTGACCCTCAATGGCCCCATCCCAACTTTAAAGGTAATGATTTGATAATTTGTAAGGAAATGTTTAATAAAAATAGATTTTTGAAAAATACCAGCAAATCTTTATAAGTTGTTAATCTTAATTAATTACTCTTTGAAATAGTAAGCGGTCCTTTATTTTAACAAACTTGGTTCCCTTAAACCCCATAATGCTAAATTCAAGTTTGATTGAACATGTTGAAATTGGTCCAGTGCTTGTGGAGAAGAAGACGAAAATGTAAAAGGAACTAGCATAATAAATACAAATATATTATGGGATTATTGAAACTCTTATATAAATAAATAACAATTACTTTAATTAGTTATCAATGAAATGTCTTTTTATTCATTTCGTTATACTCAGTTTTGTAAAAAGAACTTGCCTTCAATTTTTACCTTGGAGAATGGACATTTTTCTTGTCCCCCATATGCATCTCTTACGCCCTTCACAATTCTTTTTGTTGTTTCTGAATTTCCTGGGCAGAGGAACCTATAGCAGATTGTTTTATATAAGTGCCATAGTGCATATATAGTAACACAAAAATACAGTTTTTCTACATATTTATAGGTTGATTGATGACTTATGTTGGATACTATGAAACACGCTCAATTGCAATGCCAAAATGAAATGCGCTAAACATTAAGCCTTTAAATCACAAATGCAACATATCTCTTGATAATGGTGGTTTTATTTCTTCGCTATGTACCAAACACTTTCTGAAAGATTCTTTGTTTAATTAAGATATTATCAATCCATATTGATCTACCCAAGTGTTAATCAGACTCTCGTTTATTTGGAAAGTTGCATACAAATGACTTCTGTGCACCAGGATAAGCTACTAACATGCAGCTTGACAACATACTCTTAAAATTTACAACTTCAAAGTCATTTGTTTCAGTAACTGACAAAATGTACAAAACTTCATAACTTTAAAAAAAAATTATTAGAAGTTCCAAAAAACATCACTTCTTCCAACACAAAACTAGTGTATATACCACTGTCCCCTTGAATTGTTTCTTTTAATCATTCTTGAGTTTTCTGTTCATAAATGATATAAGCCCCGTACTCTGCCGCAGTGCAGCAACCCGGATTTTCCGTGTTGGCGTATCACACTGTGAAATAACTGGGCGGCCAGTTGGTAGTTGTCTGATGGACATATTCTCAAACCTGGCCTGGCCTCACTTTTGGCCTCAAATTTGGCCTGGCCCCAAATTTGGCCTCTTCAAAAACTTTTGGCCTCGTATAAGAAAAAAAATTCTCACATTTTTAAAGAGTTTTCATTGAATTTGTATTGATTTTTAAATGTTTAAGAGAAATTTTTCTTATAAAAGATGACCTGGCTGATTGAGTTTTAATTGATTTTGAGTTTTAATTGATTTTATTAAAGTTTGCACACACAAATACATATGATATGCATGTGCAACACTGCTCTTTTATTGCCAAGGAATGGATTATGCCATTGGCATTAAAATTCAGAGACGCAACCCCCTTCCCCACTTCAAAAAGTAGAATAGAGATATCAGAATAATAAAGTAAATCATCATTTTAAAAGAGACTGACCTGTTTGAAGGATAAATAAATATCTCAAACATTTGTAAACTGATTCATAACATCAAATCTCTATCCACATGCAATGCACTTTTAAAATGCCAGACTGGGTTCGCTTACATTACCTGTCAACACCAATCAAACCCAAATTTCCCTCCCCAGTAGAAATTCGATATCAGCCTCCTCTGTTGCTTTATTGGGGTCAGATTAATTGCCTGCACTGCCTTTCAACATTTCACACGGTCTAATTTAAATGTCATTTGTGAATGACTGCAACATTGTATCCACCGATAATTTGATTCAGTGATGTTCATTAATTATCACCCCTATATTAGAGTAGTTTCATGCATGTGTTGTTTGTATATTTAGGAAACAATTTTTCTCCTATAGGGTAACTTCGATATCAGAATGTGAACACAGCATAACTTGTTGTTACCTTTGATGTTGGTTAGATAAACAAATTGGTTTCTGTCTGTATTTTTTTTCTCACACAAGTATTTGATATGGGTATTGCCCGATCCTGATAGCAGTTTAAGTTAATTAAGTACATTGAAAAAAGAAACATGCCATGGTGGAATACAGTATTACATTCTTAAATTACTTTGGAATTTAAAAACAGACTTTCAAAATCTGGAAAAAAATCAGAATCAATCACTCATACCTGTAGTCATATATACATGTATGTTTCAAATGAACTATCACTATAAGACACTAAAAACCATTTAGTGTGATGTTTTAAGTGTATTGAACATAAATCAATAAAAAATCAATACAATCAACATACATAGGCAATTTCGCCACATATGATTCTCATATGTATTGCCTTTCATATGAGTATCATATGTATATCGAATCATATGAGTATCATATGTGGCTGATCATATGATAATCATATGAACACTCATATGTGGATCATATGAAGCAATATACATATTCACATATGGAAATCCATTCATATGAGGATCATATATATAACACAACCGTAATCATATGAGAATCATATGAAAGAAATCCGTGTTAATAATTTCATAATAATTTTTTAGTGTTTATAAAAAAATATTTAAAAATTTGCATATCATTAATATAATCAAATTTAAACAACATGATTTAATGTTTACAAATCCTGTAACGTTGTATGAGCCGTATTTATGTCAATAATGGCACAGCTAAATAAATGTATGTAGTACATGTGTGTTGGCAGACATGCGTGTTAGAATTAATTTCAAAATATATGTTAACGTATACACATTTATCCGTTTTGAAACGAATAAGTAACCATGAGAAAAATTTAATCTATCTAAAAAAAAAAATAGAATCGCATTCCGGGAATTGAACCGGAATCGGTTTTGAATTCGTTTTGTCACATACGTCACGTTTTACGTCACCAGAAGAAGAAGATGGAATGAGAGCGAGTTTTAAAGTAGGTACAATTGTCATTATTCTATCCTAATTCATTAACTTAAAGTTTATTTTGCACAACAGATTTATTCAATCTGGTTGTTATAAATTTTCTATTCACTCACC
This sequence comes from Magallana nippona, assembly GCA_033439105.1. Lineage (NCBI taxonomy): Eukaryota > Metazoa > Mollusca > Bivalvia > Ostreida > Ostreidae > Magallana > Magallana nippona. The sequence goes on along the minus strand of CM065917.1, from coordinate 3,486,085 downwards.
GTACTGATAGTTATACATGTACATGTGAGATTATCGGTACACACGTTGGGCAATACAAGTAGGCCTATATTATACTAGCGTAATATTGTAGCACAAACATTATAAAGATGATTAATCTGATGTACAATTTATATCTTTGATAGATATATGTTACATTTATCAGTTTATCTGTTAAACTTCGTTAAATAAACAAACATCAAAAGTGGAAGTAGAGAAGAAACGATCAACCTAAGGGAAAATTCGGGTTAAAATGACGCAGAGCTACATGTACATGTAATACCATTCTTCAATAACATTCTTCAAGAAAATTTTTATTCATGTCGTCGCTTCAATTGCCTCAAACATTCTCTGAAATACGGTAATTGATGCATGTTAAATAACAAAATGTCAGACCGAATTTTCCCGTTTAGCTACAGACAATTATGGAATTGTTTGTGCTTAACACTTAGCTTGTTTTAAAAGAAAACAAAGCAAAAAAATCAGCAGTAACAAAGCCCAGTTGAAGACTCACACAACACAAAAGACACTTGTTATGGCCAGGTTTAGAGTATACCTGTCTGATGCTGCATAGACCGTTTTGAAGGGTGTATCGGACTTCATTTTTGATTTTGTGTACTTTAGGGAGCAAGTAGGGATGACCGATTTTAGCGATGGTTTGCCGTCGCAGAGATAGCGATGCGTTTCTTTATCAATTGAGCCCTTAGAGTACATTTGCATCACTCTGTTTTGTTTGATACGATGCAGGTTATGTAGATCTGGTTTATCAACTTACATGTAATGTTTTGATTCGAGTTGACGCACGGCCTCTGCGTTATATTGGTGTTTGTCCATAATAACAATAGTATTGCTTTTGTCCGCTTTTTTGATAACAATATTGTTATTGTTTCTCAGAGACGTCAGTGCTTCTCTTTCAAGCTTAGACGTATTATTGTGAATTTTCTTGATTGGAATAGATGACAATTCTAATTTAGTTTTGTCAATGTACTCCTCTAATGCGAAACACCTGAAACGGGGGGGGGGGGGGGGGGGGGGGGGGGGGGGGGGGGGGGGGTTGTTACCTGAAAGATTTTCAAATCGGTAAATTTTCCCCTTTGTCAAAAATGGCATAAGGTGATAACGAACAGTGTTCAAAATCAAAAGTTAAAAGGTAAAATGTAAAATAGGGGCAATGCAAACACGGGTCTTTAAAGCAATTAGAAGTAGGATATGCTATGCGATGGTATGCAATTTTAATGATATGCTATTGGATTTTAATGCAATGCTATGAGATTTGTATGCTATGCTATAAAAAATTGAAATAAAGAGCAAAATGATATGGTATGCTATGCTATGAGATTTGAACAAAACTGCCTACGTATACAGAAGAGTTCCAATCATTTTGAAATGAAATGATAATAAGGCAACGTTTTCCACTAATCTGCAATGTAAACATTCATTCTTTAAAATAAAATCATTTGAAACCGAGGTAAAATCAAGTTGTTCTCATTATTCTTTTAAGTACTTTTAAATTGTATTAAATTAGATTGGGATCTGCGATAGTTTTTCCTGCTTTTGTTTCGTCTATTAAAATGTCTCGCCATTTTAATGAGGAATAACCAAAGATGAAGCTATCTTTGTTATATATGAAAATTAAACGTAGTAGAGGAAAGTAACTGGTTTTTAAGGACAACACGTGGCTTTAAACTAGGCTTATGAGGCTTATACAACTAAATAACCACAACACAGTTTTGTGTAAATAATCAGATGATAATGAATAAAAACAAGTAATGCAAGTATTATGGTATATTACATTGTCACAAAAACACCATGTTCATCTTTGGTAAATTGTTTATATGAATATTATCAGTGTTAATATGGCATGCCTCTCGGTTGTTGCATGCGAGGTTGAGGTCTAAGGAATGGTCTTCCGCGTGGTCTTTTGGACTGGTCCCGCGTTTGGGAGTTAGATTGGGTTGCCGTTGCAAGCCTACGTCTAAATTCCTGGATTTCCGATATCTGTTTCTGGTTTATTTTTTATGTTTTCATCAAAGCGACGCTTTTCATTTTCAAAGTTGACAGACTGGTGCCTTACAGATTGGAGATTCTGATTTCTAATTTGGTTACTCTCCATTTTCTCTGCTCGTATTTCGGCCTCCACATGGTCAAGGAGTAACTGGACTGTTTGTTTATTCTGGGATTCGGTCAGATTTTGCCAGAATTTTTCAAATTTCCCATTACCTTCGCCATCCAAATTCATCGCACAGTAGGACCGGGTATGAAAACAAGCCGGAAATCTTCCTGAGTGGATGCCGTAATGCAGACTTTTCTCTTTGCCAGTGTCAGGCGATTTTGAAGGGTTTCGTGGATTTCTCCCAGTCCTTCCAAAAAATTGGTGGATTTACCTTTTCCTTCTGGAAGGGTGCAAGAACGTATTTTCTGCAAAAATTAATTCCTTTTATACACATAAGTTGCAGTTGTTTTATAATTGAATGTTGAATAAAATATCCAATTGCTCGTGGCTGAGAAAGATCTTTCAAACAGAACTGATTACTTCACCTTTTTGAATCCTTCTAACCATGAGTTCCACAAAAAGAGCAGGGAAGCTTTCACCACTCTTTATTATATTGTGTTCGGATTGTAAGAGCATTAATATTGCAACTATACTAATGATATAGTTCAATGCTATATCTGACTGGCGGATGCCCAAACTACATATCATCAGTAATACAACTTCACGTTTCCTCGAAGTCCTCACGTACAGTTCAGAGGAACATGTCTCTTTTTCTGGTTTGTGGGTTTCACATATAGGAACCTAGAGTATTTCCTCAGTAAAGACATTGGTTACAGAGTCACATAGTGACGATGTTCTGTATACTTTTGTTCTCCAGAGAATTCATCAACTTCTGAGGCTTCATCCTCTGGTAAATCATCATCAACGATAGGTGGTGTGTAATTGAGCTTTCAAAAGGAACAAACTCAGAAGTAACATTTTCAATGACTGGCCTGGCTTCGTCATCGCCGGGTAAACTCTCCTCCTTTGTGGTCACAGTTTCCTTTACAAATCTTTAACAACGAAATTGATGATCATTAAAATAACATAGAATTATTTCAAATTCCCGTTTTAACTTTGAAATACAGTATTGCCAAACTCTTGGCCAGTAAGTCGATTGTTTCACTCACTGTTGATTGTTTCCTTGTCATTGCCTTGTTTTTGTGGGTTACTTGCATATTCTGGAGAGTTTGTTAGGTGTACTACGATAAAAAGAGTATGCGTCATCTGTTTCATATTTGGATATTTTACTAAAGAGGGACATTGATGGTAACCTAACAATAAAACTTTATGATACACGCGATGACTTCAATTTTTCTATAGTCATCTTTCCTTACTTATGTAGCAATATACTGTCACGAACAACGTTCGTGCGTTTGGGAGTGGTTGATTAGTTGGTGTTCTGTTATTGACAATCAAGTCGATATAAAGTAATTATGTATATTCCTCGAAGATCCAGCATAAAGTCAATTATAAACAAATGATAACAATGATGACAAATAAAACAGAGTACTAATCAATGAGTCTTTACAGAATATTATAGAGATGCAACATAAAAAGGACCACAGTAAAAATGCGTCTTTGCATACTCTAACACAACTGTAACATATACACATTCTAAGTGAATATTGACCACGTTAAATCTGTGTTTTATAAGTACATATCTATATCATATGATTATAAATAAACTAAAATAAATGAGGTAAAATTAACTAAACTGGAGAGATCGCTTGGCTATGATGAGGACTACAATTATTGAAAAGTAAACTATATTTAGTAGCAAGCTATAGACCTATTCTTAGCGCAAGTGCACATGTACTCGGCTATGTTGACTATCCTAAAAAATATAAAGTAATTTAAAGTCAAATATAGGTCTTAAGTTCAAATAAAAAAAAGTACGTAAAATTAAACATGTTAAACTCTTACATTATAATTTAGCAACTATCGATTGGAATTATTTAGTGAAATGCATACTCTTAGCGAAGCCCGCATTTCCTCTTGGACGGAAGTGTAAACAATGATTAAATTTAGAACCAATCACGTGGTAATTTCGGAAGACGCGTTACTAATGATCAAAGTGAAAAACGGGGAATAGTAATAATTGGCTAGTAAGAAAATCAAGAATAAATCAAATTTCAAAATATTAAGAACTGATGGGGAAAATGATTATGAACATAAAATAATTAAGAAAATAAACATACTAGTTAATATTTCTGACTAACAGTAATTTCATATCATAGCAAGTAATATACATGTTTATGAATTTATTTTCAAGACATTATAAATTCAGTGACAGGAAAAATTGAATGTTTTACCCTTTAAAAAGATAAATAATTGTAATTAAAATGCATATACAAATATTTATAAAATAATGTCCTAATAATTGAGTCGATGTATAGTAATGATGTTTATTCCTCCAAGATCCAGCATAAAGTGACGCGCTGGGATCTTGGGACAAAAATCTACTTGGTCCAGGTGAGGTACAATACAGGTTTATTACTTATCGTATCAATAAAAATGAGGAAAGATCCCTTGCGAGGGCCTCTTGACGAAAAGATAGGTATAGCGTGGGTACAGACAAAGTGGCTTAATCCCATGACCTGACACTAACTGGGTAGATCAAACATCAAACGAAATTTCTAATTGAAAAGTGATTTGTTACATTAAATTTGTTTGACCTTAACAAGATAGAAATTTCGCTCATCACCGTGATAAGTGTGAATATTTACAAAAGAGATTATCTAGTGATAGAACATATTTCCTTGCGGCGGAAGAGGTTTTATAGTGACAAATGGATCTTAGTTACATTTTGAACACAAATGAGAAAAAAAACATATCAACATATATGGTGATGTGAGAATAGGGCATCTGTGGTTGATGCGGGTAAAAGAAATAATCAACATCTATGGTAATGTGAGAGTACAGCATAAATGGGTATAGTCCACTAATGCATCTTCCATAGGCGGTAATGTTAACATTCGGGTTCATAGTTCCGGCCCTCATTCGGGTTCATAGCTCCGGCCCTAATTTTCGTTCAGCAACGAGGGACCTCTTGAATGAAAGCTAAACAAATTGTCTCTTCCCTGTTAAAATTTCGTGGTGTGATGTCAGATTCGTTTTCCCGCAAAATGCGTCTGTATTTAAAAACTCTGAAAATAAAAGTAAAGGTAGGGAATTTCACAGTTTTGGAAAGGGTGTACATCAAACAATTTCAACTCTTTCCTTCAAATGATAATTCGATTTGGACAATTGCTTTTAAAATTGCAAATCCTCTTTTCTGACATGTGTCAAGCATTCTGATTTAAAATGCCCCAATAATTGTATATCCACTCTGCAAGTATAGGAACTATTTTGCTTAAAGGCACTGCTTTGGTCCTACCGATTCTAAATATAGTTGGAGGGATATACCCAATATGAAACAGTCATTGTGGTTATTTACAATTTTAAGCTTATATATTCACTCTAGACACTATATAGAACCACGATTCCAAATTTTGAAAAATTCAATACATAATTATGGATTTTGCAGCATTGATACACATTCATGAAATTTGAAGTAACAGTCCAGTCAACATTTACCTAAACAACATCTTGTTCATTTGCACTCGATGTTCTTCGAATAGCATATATTGAGGATACTTTTATCTCAAGGATTAAAATACATGTAAAACATAAACATGCAATAATATAACAAATTTATTTTGTTCATGTTCTTATGAAGAAGCTCAATTATGACTGATTTTATAAAATTTTAATCGCACAAATATTTACTTTTTCTTTCGTTACAAAAAAGAATTATTTTCAAATACCACGAAAAGGAATAGAAAAGTATAGGGATTTCCCTATCCATCAATGTATTACATGTAGGTATTGGTCTGTTATATGACTCTATATTGTAAAGCCCTTAGTTCAATTTTTGCTCAATTTTGATGCTAGCTTGAGATTACCTCACCTATGACGTCATAATGATGAGTTGTTTTTACTCGTGCAAGTGTAATATTTGCTGAACTTTTATTTAAGCCTAATTTCGGAAGAAATGCACCATGATTTTACCCCTTAAAGATATGTCATAGGGAAAAGAAACTTGCTAATGAGGGTGTTTTTTATTTACGCTTGTGTATGGTTACCGTGGTAACAAATTTCACAAAATTTATAGAAATACATATCCTATGGAAAAGAGTCTACAATTAACTAGAGTTCAAAATCTAGAAGAACAAAAAATACCCACTAAGGCTGTAAAATATGTAATCAATATAAAGATTCCAGTATTTAATATTCTAAAATATCTGCATGTCAAAGAGTGGGTATATAGTTTTTACATTTAATTTCATAAATTTCGAATTCTGCATTTTTGTTCGGCGCAAAGTATTCCGTAAGCTTGGCTACAGCAGTGTCGTTGTCGTCTCCTGTGTTGGGTAGAGTTTCAAATATTTCATTCACTTCTTTTCCAGCATAGTGTAGGAGCAGCGCTCTTTGTCTCGGTTTGTCGTTTTTAACACCCATTGCGAGAATAAAATTTTCTAGTCCTAAGTTCCACTTTTTCCAACGAATGTCAGGTGCGTTTTCATGCACAGAAAACGGTGAGAAACTTGGTTATGATGACATCATGAATATACCACAGGTGTGCTACACGGTAGTACTAAATGTCCAAGTATCACAAAGGAATCCTCGTCGCCATTGTAATGTATTGGAGAGAGAGAGAGAGAGAGAGAGAGAGAGAGAGAGAGAGAGAGAGAGAGAGAGAGAGAGAGAGAGAGAGAGAAATAAACACGTCTGTATAGTTTGCTAACTATTTATTAAGTGAAGTGATATTTTCATATGATAACAGATGTTGGTATTGTACATAGATTTACCCGTGAGAACATGGGCAGTCAGAGAGCGGTTAATAGCTTGAATATAAACACATAAATAAATCTCAGGAGTCGGTTCTAACTGTTTGGACATTACAGGCAGAAAGTGCCTCCCGTATGCTGAATATTTATTTACATCTATTTAACGTATATAGTAATATAAGAAACTAAAATACTGCAACTGTTGGATTTGTCAAAACGGTGGCATGTAATTAAGAATTGCATTCCTAATTAAGTCACAATGATACATACATATGCTTCTGGCGAAGTATTTAATGAACAGAGATGTCCATGTTCTTGGCTATTTAACCCTGACAGCGAAGGTGTTGCCACCAATTCTGCTCCTCTTTGCTTGTGTAGGTATATATTTCTAAATTTTAATTTTATATAAGTTTTTGAGATGTTTTATTTTTTATGATTAGTACTTTTTCAAAGGATTTATTTGTATTGATGACTTCAAGCTGCTAATTTGTAAACTTGTGCATTTTTTTCTTTAAATCGAGAATTGTGTAGAAATAAGTACTATTGTGCTATTGCTTTTCGTATTTAGGTATTTGTTATACTCAAGACCTGGGCACAATACCGTTCTTATGGTAAAGTAAAATCCAGAATCTGCCCCGTGTTCCGCTCCATAAGTCCATGTTTATGTTGACCAGAGGATATCCGGTGTAGGGGGGGGGGGCATGAGTGTCCTGGAGGTAAGATATTATTATATTTTAACTTCAATTATACAGCTCATAAGTACTCATAAGCCTTAACTAGCAGGATATTAAGATTAAAAGATTAGATTAAATAATAATTGATTAATGATTCGTTGATTTCATTTTCATCTTTACAAAATTAGATATGGGCATTTTATTTTGTTATATATACATTTTTTGCTCCGTCAAAAAAAAAATAAAAATTAGCATTACGTGGAATGATCAATTTTATGGCGTGTTGTCCGTGAACAAGCACCTGTCAGTTAATAAAGGTCAAGGTGAATGTCTTCGTCTAGCATAGACCTCCCACACTGTATTGATTTTTTGACAATCTTAAACTGTAAAAATAGAAATAAAGATCAATGGGCTTTATAAAAATGTATAGCTTACACACGGATTGTATTTTGTACATTTTAAATTATTTAATGAAATAATCGTACATTACCCCCCCCCCCCCCCCCCCCCCCCCCCCCCCCATTATTAAGGTGTGGGGATAATATGTGTCTGGACCGCCCGTCAGTCAATTTTCATTCAGTGTGTTCCCAAATATTAACGACTCGTTATGATGCATCTAGTGATTCAGTCGAACAAAAATTTCGCGTTCATTTAATAGGAAATTCCCCTGAGTATATGTATTCTAAAATGTAAAATAATCAATACAAATAAACAGAAACTCGAAAGTTTCAACTTTTCATTTTAGGCTATCAATTTCAATAGTATTAGCGCGTGTGATGTACTATGTACCCATACAAGTAGGAAAATACGTTAGATCGTTAAATGTTTTTTATTTACGTTTCATTTGTAGCCAAGAAATGTTGTTCAGGTAGCGGCTATGGTTGTAGAGCTGCATGTGTGGATCCAGTAAGAACTTTAAAGGGTAACGGACCTAGAACTTCCTGACTTATTTTCCGAATGCTTGAATTAATTATTAACCCCCCCCCCCCCCCCCGTCAACAAAGTTTGAGGGGATATAATAGGGATCACCTTGTCCGTCTGTCCGTCCGTCCTTCTGTCTATGCAATCGTGTCCGATCCATATCTTTTTAATGGAAATACATTTAAAGTTATTACTTCACACATAGACTGCTTTTGACCTGAGGGTGTGTCTGATTTTTACCCAAGGTCATTTGGGCAAGTTTACGGTAACGGGAAGGAAAAGTGCAATTTTTTTACACGGTATATGATAAATCTTTGTTAAGAAGAATCATTGAAAGTTTTTACTTAAGATTGCTTATGACCTGAGGGTGTATTATGATTATGACATTAGGTCTTAAGAGCAAGTTCAAGGTCATTGAGAAGAAAAAAATTCATTATGCTCAGAGTACCTCTTGTTACACTTCATGTTAACAACTAGATGTTTGTGCTTTCCTAAAACCAAGCTTGTGTTTATATTTCTGATGAATCCAGTTTCATTGAATCATAGTATATTTTGAAGCAGATATATAACCATTTCATTTAAAAGAAACTTTCAATTTAAATGTTCTTTTAATGTGATTATGATTGTTAGTTGTTGAAATTCATTAATAATTCATTAATAAAAGTGTATAATAGGCTGCAAATACTATGGGTTTTTCTACAAATATGGTCGTCGTTTTCCTTCCATTGATGGTGGTAATTTTTTTAAAAATACACGTATTTATACACGTAAGCTTTTGTCATTTGAAAAATAAAAATATGTCAAACAAATAATTTACTATAAATAGCAGAAAATCAATTTTATTATTTACATTCAGTGTATATTTCCCCGTATGTTTGCACTTAAAATCAGCGACGTTTCATTTCCTTTCAAAGCACAGATATAAACATCATGCTTTTTGAGAGTACTTATTATTGCAGAATTAAATGAAACGTTCAAATTTACATTTACAAACCAATTTGATATATACTTATGAAAAATAATCGTTAAATCATATCAATTCGTAAATAAAAATATATTTTCTCTACAAAGTTTCTGGCACTATATTTGAAGTCGTGGAAAAAGGATGTTCCAGGTATGTTTCATATCCCTGGCTAAGTGCGTATCCAATGGCTTCAAGTGGTGATACAAATAATTCATACAAATAAGCATCAATATGAATATAAATATAAGCATTGAATGATTTTTTTTGAATGTCGCCGGTCCTATTATAAATTCAACTATTAAAAAAGCTTTGTGCTACATGTAGTAAGCAATTAAAAATATGATCATCATATTGACATTATACCGATGATCTGTTTCACGTAAAAAGAGATACATATTAGACCTTGAACAATAGAAAATGAAAATGATATGATAGTAATTCAGGATTTGTAATAAACTCACAGATTGTGACTACAATGGCAAACGATACCCACCTGGAGCTACATTTATGTCCACAGATGGTTGCAACATGTATATGTGACACCGATGGATCAGTTGCCTGCGATGATGCAGATTGTTCTAATTGCAAGTAAACTAATCCAAAATATACGGTTTAAAGTATAAAGACTGTTTAACGTAATTTGAAACATTTTAAACAAGCTAATTTTCTTAAAAGTTAATGGATAATGTCACTTTTAGGCAACTGAAATGTGACTAAAATGTTCACTGTATTATGACTGAATGGCATATTTTTGCCAATCAGTCACCTCTCCAGACCTTGAAATTTACATTCAGTTGACTAAATATGAATGGCATATTTTTGCCAATCAGTCACCTCTCCAGACCTTGAAATTAACATTCAGTTGACTGAATGTTCCAGATTATCGCATATGAAGCTCTTTTTTGATGAGAAAATAATATTTATGCATACAACGAGTCCGGGTCTAATTTTTTCTGCCCTTGATTTTTTATTGATTTTTTTTACATGAATTTCTACTGATATAAATATTATTTTAAAACAACAAAATCAAACATTTACCACATCGTTTTTAGGGGGTCATCTCAAAGTTTGATAATTTTTAACATAGGACCGTATGGGAATTTGCTTGAAATGTATAAATTTTGCACATTTTTTTTCTTCATTTTTTGTTAATTTCTGCCCTAGGGATTTTTTTTCTGTTCTACATATGAAAGTTATTGCTTAAAGGCATCAAATTATAAAATAAAAAACAAACTTTTACCTCTTGGTTTGTTCCAGAGGTCTTATCAAAGTTTCTTTTGTATGCCAAGTTTCTCAGATTTGCCGGATTATGGCTATTTTTTATTTGACAAAGGCGAAAATTGTGATCTTGATATTATTATTAAAATAGTTAGATACATTTGAGCAGTTAAAATATATAAAACATCACATATTAGGGGTCATAAATAAAAAGCACATAGTTATTGTCTTGAATTACATGTATTAAGCTATATTTAGATGGGGGTAAGAAAACGTGACAGAAGGATATGCTCGCTGAACCCTCTTCACGTTTCAACCCGAGCCCAAATATTGCTTATACATGTACTTCAAGACATTTATGTTTACTCTACAAAATAATATCAATTTTAGGCCTCGAACGAGCTATTTTCGACAAATTTCGCTGAATGTCTGCAGTTGAGACCATAACGCCATGGCGTCAACCAAGCAAAATGATAACGCCACAATGCAAATGAAACGCTGCGCGAAAGCGTGCGTACTCGAACTGTACTCGGCCTCGTTAAGTCAAATGAAATGTGACAGAAATATATCTAAAGGTGACCTAGTGCCAAAGCTTTGGCATCCAGTCACGTTTCAAGATATTTTGGTTTTTATTCAAATAAGAAAACGGCAAAACTTAATTCTGTTAATATAAATTGAAATATTATAATTTCATTTTTGCCAAAACATGCAGGGAAAATTTAACGTTAGTAGTATAAGGTCCCTAGATAGGGGGTCAAATGAGTGCACTTGACATACCCCTATATAGGGGGGTCAAAGGTCAACATTGAGGACAGGTCAAAGTAGTCCCGCTTAAGACAAATATGACGTCATAAAAGAGAACGGCTAGACATGAGGGGAAATATTAAGGACATTCAAAGTAGCTCGGTAAAAAGAAAAAGAGGCAATTGACATTTTTCATAATTTTTATTGGAACAAGAGCACATAAATGAAAAATACAAAGAATGAAAAAAACTGTTAAAACGTATTTACAGTGACAATATTTCCTTTTCTTCAATGGGTCCTGGGGAAAATTTGGGGTTCCTCCACGAAGACGTTTTCGTTGTGAATTCTTTTCATTCTGTCCGGTATTTTCTGCTGTTTTTTCAATTCTTCGTCCCAATCTTCTTTTTTGATTTCTTTTTTCGGGTTTCTTACCCTTTTCCTGTCCTTGATTCCTTTTACCTTTTTTCGGGAGTTCTTTTATAGGTTCAATGATACAATCATCTTCTATGTCTGAATTTGGATTTGGGTCTGGTTCCCAATTAGGGCAGTCTTTAGTCCAGTGTCTTTTTTCTCCGCAGGTATAGCAGACAGTTGTTTTTATCCTTTGTCCTCTTTGTTTTTCATCTGCGCTGTCATAGTAAGCGTCGTAATAAGGACAGTCTTTGAAAAAATGTCCTTCTTCCTGACAGTCTTCGCAATAAGCTTTTTGTTTTTTGTTGTTTTTATGTGGACACTTATTGGCCCAGTGTCCTTCTTCCCCGCAATTGAAGCATTCGTTAGTTTTGATGGCCGGTTTTTTGTTATCCTTCTGGTCTTTTTGACGGCAGTTAGGAGAACAGTGTCCCGGTTCTCCGCAGGTATAGCAGACATATTTTGGTTTTTTTTTCTTCGTTGTTGGCAGTAGTTTCTTTTTTCTTTTTATATTCTACTTTGTCAGGTTGCGGAGTTTGCAGGTCTTTAATTTTCTTCAGAATGATATCTGTATGGTTAGCAATTTCATTGCTCATGATTTGCAGGGTATTCAGGATTCCTTCTTGAGTGGTAGTAATAATCCCGAAGTCTTCTTTGCTCATTGGTGGGGAATCGTCTTTAAATGCTGCCATTTCTAAGGCCATGGGATCCTGTGTTTGTGTCAAGAGAGATGCATCGTAGTCCATGATTTTTTAGTTTATGAATTTTGTTTAAGAAAAACGCTCTATTATATACTCTCTGAGTGATGACGAAATGTACCTGGGGTCATTGCGTAATACCTGCAGGTGTCAGATGCTGAAACCCTATGAGTCATTGTAAACATTGCGACCTAGTCTGGGTTTTCCCCTTTGACTAACATTTCTGTCAGGTGTTGAAATGTGGGGTGGGGTGGGGGGGGGGGGGTATGAGTTATTGTAAACATTTCTAAAAATAACAAGAGTGATGTAATCAGAGGGTATATAATAGAGTGTTTTTGTTCATTTAGAAATTAAAACGATGATGGGTGATGTGTCTTCTTATTCATTTGAAGGGTATTTGTTCGTGACCAGATGGAATACAACAATAGACGAGGAGAAACAGAAGAAATTAGTAGAGATTACGGAAATGACTTCAAGAATCGAAAGTCTGCAAACTCTTCAGAAAATATTGGTACATCTGGCCGAAAGACCCACTCCTGGAAGACTAATTACGATTTATTGGGTTGGAGAGGGAGCCAAACTTCATTTATTGGAGAAAATGACCGGAGTGTCCTGGAAGAAATTTCAAACTTGGAATTGTCTGAGGAGAATGTTCAGCCGAAAAGGGAGAGTGTTTACACATAATCAAACAGATCGACAGCATGAAGATTGCCTCGTTGGAATTTTCCTTTATGAAACTAAAAAAAGATCTTGAGAACCCCGGAGTCGCCTTAAGCCAAGGGACCAGCGTGTAAGATTTAACCCGAAATTGGAAATCTTTGAAGTGCCACAGGAAGATCGGACCAGTGAATGTATGACTGCTGCGGTCGATCGGAGCCGATTTGAGCGACGGATTCAAGAGACTGGGTGCCTCATTGAACCTAAGTTAAAAAGACGATTAAAGATGTATAATTATTTGTTTTAAATGATTTTTTTACTGTTGTTATAAACAAGAATACAATTTTGTTCTATTGTCAGAATATCTTATGTTTTTGTTATATCATAAATTAATTCAAGACAGGGAAATATTGAGGACATAAAGAGTTAGGCAAAAATCAGAGTTCGGCAAATAAAAATATGACGTCATAAATAAAATATGACGTGCTGAAAGACTTGGGGTGTCGATTCTCGGTACATGAACTCTGGGGTAGCTAGGTAATTACCGCCCCTTTTTTGGTAATTTCGCGGGGGTTTTGGTTTAACCCCTCCCCTTTTTGATAATTTCCCGGGCCTTTTGGTTTAACTCCCCCCCCCCCCCTTTTTCTTTAGCTCCACCTTCTCGGCATCAGTACCGGGGCTCTCCCTCCCCGCACCTCACTAGTTACCTAGTACATCAGCAGTGATTAGCTAATTATCAGCAAACCGTAGTTCTCGCTTTTTAAGATGGCTCAGTATTTTCTTGTACCCACGATACACCCTAATCTGTACTCCAGATTTGTGTTGGAACTCTGGGAGTACAAGTGGAATGGGGCCCGGCAAGATTACGATCGCGTATGCTATCAGCCTTTGCATCTCATGGAGCCCCGTGGAAACCCTGCTCCGGACGTCAGCGGACTTAGTGCTTATCCGTCAAATGGGGAACCCATACAGTTGGGCGCTTTAGATCCAACGACCATTGGCCTATTACAACCCCTTCTAGCGAGGAGACAGGACCAGCTCCGCATTCCACCGCCTCTTGTGAGGCCTTTTCCTGGCCAGGACCAGCCGCGTCAGGACCAGTCCCGTCGTCCCCTGGCGCCCGTTTTAGGAAGGGCAACGCCTGACATCTTGGGTATCCTGGGCCCTGGATCCCAGCATCCTCCAGCGCCTGAACATGTCATTGTCCTGGACTCGCCTGTTAGTCCAGACCCCTCGCCACCCAGCTCTCCGGTGAACACGCCGCCAAAGAAGGAACGGGCCCCTTCCCCTCCAGTTTCACCATCGAGGGTTTTGTGCAAAGGACCTCGGTATATTTTGAGGCAGGACCACCAATTCCAATGCCCGGAATGTCCCCTCCCTTCCTCACCGACTCTGAATGGGAACTTCGATATAGGGATGCATGGTGAGACGTGGCCTCGCCATCGCCTAGCAGCACCATCGCCTACCAGCAGCTTCCCGGTGTCTTGAAACCCAAGACGTGCTCCGTCCCCCCCCCCTCCCAGTCAGGTCAGACACCATAGAGCAGCACCGTTTCCTCCCACGAGGGTACCGTCTGAGGACTCTATTCCTAGGCCCGTTCGACCTAGGAATTTGTTTAACGATTTTCTGGTGACCCTCCCCAGACCATTTCCAATATCTGCAGCGATCGGAGGATCTCCCTATTCACCGTCATCTCCGTCATATTCATATTCAAGCTTGCGCTTGATGACGGCAACCGTTGGCAGTTCACCAGCCCCTTCACCGCCTCCGAGGACTCTATCGCCAGATGTGATGATTGAACTTTATTCTTATACCACGCATACCTTGGATTTGAGGACGCACCTCACTATTCTGCCAAGCTGGGGACTGAAGGGAAAAAAGAACAGTTAGGAGAATGTGTGGTGTGCTATGGTATGAACGAACATTTACAGGTACAGTGTAAAAACTGCAATACCATGAAGGTATGCTGTACCTGTATTGTGGGCATATACCAAAGTATTAACTCCTGCCCAGTGTGTCAGTTTAGAGGAGAGTATTAGCTGGGGACGAAGAGAAGAGAGAAAAAACCCAACGGCCTTTTTAAGGGCCACCCATATTTTTAGAAAAGTTGCTTTCTATTACGTTGCAAATAGAAATAAAATATGAACACCAGTCTCTCTTCCCTCATACACGAACATGTATTCTTACGAGTTGCTCTCTCTTTTTCAATTAAAACAGGAATTTACTATGGTCCTAGCGGGTCCTTCTAAATCGGGGAAAACAGAATTTGTTAAAAAGTTAATATTAAATAAACATTGGATATCCCCTCCCCCCGAAAAAAATGTTTGGTGTTATCGAGAATGGCAACCCGCTTACGAATCTTTACAAGATCAAGTTCAGTTTATTCATAATATTCCAGAAAAAGACGAGAAATTAGTAGCTGATTTTAGTACCCGTAACCTTTTAATTTTTGATGATATGATGGGAGGGAAAGCCATCGAATATATTGTTGATTGATTTACTCGCAAAGCTCACCATCGCAATACTAGTGTGATTTACGTTACTCAGAATGTGTCTGATCGAGCCGTTCAACACCGCACGATTAGTTTGAATACTCATTACATGGTATTGTTTAAAAATCCTAGAGACAAATCTCAAATCACGGTATTGAGTCAACAAATAGACTTGCCTAATTTAAGGATGGATTCTTCTCATCATTTTTTACCCCAAATGGGTCTCCATATATCAACATGTAAAATTCAAATTACTATAATTTACAATAAAACCTATAAATTCTTCATTAATTAGTTTATATTTGCAAAATATTGCCATATTTAATGTGTAAATGACAAAGAAATGGTTAAAACCACGTCATTTACGACAGAACGTAGTCGGTGCGAACAACAACAAATAATGGAGAGGGTAAGGAGAAAAAGTCGCCTCTTTTCGAAGCGACGGAGACGGCAGTACGAATCCTTTAAAAATATTCATTGACAGAGATGGGATTAAATGGAATAATAATCAAACAGGAAAAAATCGCAAACACAACTATTTTAGAAACTCTGCAACCAACAAGCGAGATGGGTCAGAGGAAATTCCAGTAAAGGATATCTCGTTTGCAGAAAAAAAATGTAAGTTTGAAGTGCTTTTGACATAGTAAAATTGAGAAAAAGAGCAATGTAGCGCACTAATTTCATAACATACACATTGCAAGCTCAACCATCGCACATTCATGACTGTGTAACATTATATATATTCTGAATATACATTCACATCACACCAGCTGCACACTACTGGAGTACAGAGTCAATCCCCATTGCACAAGCAGACGATCGAGAATTTAATACGTTGCATTATATAGCATGTATTTGTGTAATTTTGTAAATATTAAGAATAAAGTCCCTTAGAAATTGATCAGAGAAAAGTTCTACATCTACTAAACAAATTTAACTGTTTAATCTCAATTGTAACATCTATGGCGGCCCATACGGATACAGACAGTACTTTACAGGAGAACTAAATACATTTAAATGTATTGAATTAAGAACTTCACATTCTTAAAATTGATATAATATCATTTTATTTTATTATCATTTTTATATAAAAAGTTTATGCAATAATGAATAGTTTAAAACATAGACAAAATAAACTATGGGAAAAAACCTTGAACTACTAAATCAGAGATTTTGAATGTGGAAATTTTAGAATATGAATGTTCTTCTCTTTTTTCAATTATAGTAAAACAACACACTAGTCTTGGAAGCATTCAAGCAAATGAAAGCTTTAAAAAGACAGTGGCACACAAAGTCTGCCTATTCAGTCACATCATTGGTTACAGAGTGGCAGCTAGTGTTGCTCAGAAATAATACACTAAGCTATTTAGCAGAGGTAAGCTTCATACAGCACATTTATATGAGTATATCTTACTTTCATTCAATGATAAACAAATAAGAATTAACACAAAAGACCACATATATTAATAATGATTTGCTGGTAATGTTATTTTTAGTGTTTGTCATTATTTTTGGGTCTGTTGCTTTAGTCAATCACTTATAAACCCAAATTGTTTAATATACAAATTGAATATAATGGCTATCTTGTATTGCAGCATAATCATGTGCTATTGAATGTGAAAGGAATTCTTATTTTAGGTGAACAAAAATTAGGATGTTCACCAGAAGAACACACCACAAATTTAGCAGCATAAAATTACTTAAAATGCAAAATGAAAGAGGAGGAGATTATTTCTCAAGGCAGAGAGGTTACTTGTTGAATAGTAAGTAAATTACTTCGAATGTATATTAATGTTTCACTTAGTCCATCATGTTGGAAGTTTGCATTAGAGTTGGTCCTTTAAATAATTTCAAGAATGAATTGACAGCTTCAGTGAAAAACTAGAGAAGGTTCATTCTACTCTATAGTCTGTCCCAAGGTATTGCTTCCATCACCTTTTGATGATTTTTAATGAAAATACACATACACATACCTGTGAAAGAAATACTGTTGAAATCGATAAAAGGGAAAATATCCAAGATATCTTCATTGACACATTTTCATTTTTCACTCATAAAAGTTCTCATGAACGAAAACAAATTTCTTACGGAGATTTATAATGGGAAATATTTACATCTTTTCTCCATTCGGAATTACTCTGAACACTATATATGGTCCATTGTAAAAATCAAAATGAAATTTTGTGTCTGTTTATGAAACACATTCATCTTTTAATAAACAAATATTTTGCATCAAACTGTGAAAGCTAAGATTTCAAACGAGTGCTTTGGGTGTACTATTTTTTCATGTACAAGTATATATATTATCAATACCTTTTAAGAACAAAATTTAAAATTTGCATGGTTGATAATATTTCGCAGTTTTTAGCGTTTTTTACACTGATATCTGTAAACCATATAAGCCAAGTGTTCATTGTAAACATAAAGATAAAATTTCAGTGTACATTTTTGAGATGTTTGATCATACATTTATAAAAAGGTCTTAATACAGCTTCATTTTGTGGCTTTGTTTTGCAATATAATATAATAAGAGTAAGAAAAAATGTTACTTCTTTAAAATCAATCTAATATATTTTGTATCAGAGGAAATTCGGACTGTGCAATTCCTTTAGTAGATAGACAATTAATGAGAAATGTCCCAGGTATGAGAGCACCATTCGTTGGTGATTTACTTCGAAATAAGGTATTGCCTTTGGTCAAAAATAAAGTAGCCAACCTTATTGACACTAATGTTAACAAATTCTTGGGAGGCCAGACAGGAAAAGGAAGGAGAAGAAAAAGGAGAAAACAAAGGGGTAGAGGAGTGGTAACAGACCTGTTTAAAGGAGGAATTAAAGGAAATAAAGCAGTGAAAGACCTGATCAAAGGAGGAATGAGAGGAGGAATTAAACAATTACCACAGTTACTGAAGCAGGGTACAAGGGGGTTCATTAGATCAGGGGTAAAAAAAGGGATTAAAAAAAGGCGCTCAAGACTTAGTCAAGAAGGAACCAGACAAGCCATACAGAGTGCTGCCCAAGCCGGTTTAGATGCCCTTGAAGGAAAAAGATCTTTAAAAGAAGCCGTTCTTGATCGAGGAATAGAAGGCTTACAGAAAACGGGAAAAACTATCGAACAGAAATATATACCTGCTTCAGAAGAAACAAAAGTACTTTTTTTGTGGAGGTCCTCGCAAAAGAAAAAGAAAAGTAAAAATAGGAAAAGGTAAAAAAGCAAGAATCGTAGACATCTTTGACTGACCAGAAATCCTATAAAAAGGTAGTCAGTCCCCACAGCCCAGACAGTTTCACTTATTAATTCAAAAGTCACACCCCTTTTTTCCAACAAAATGATGCACAGAGAATCTTGTATGTGTGGGATGAACAATTTAGAATTGTTCCAAGTTCCCCCCACTAATATAGCTATAGAAGAATCGAAATGGATGGAATATTACCCCATTTCAAGTACCCTTGAATCGGATACAGCCCCCATCGAATTCGATATTCAAGGGCAGGGAGACGAATACATAGATCTCTCACAAACTTATTTACAAGTGATTTGTCATTTCACGAAATCCGATGGCAGTAATTTAACGGGAGACAAGTGATTCCACTCCGGTGAATAACATCTTACATTCCTTGTACACAGAAATCGATGTCACTCTGAATGGTAAAATCATTAGCCCTGGAGCAGATACCTATCCTTACAAAGCTTATTTACAAAAATTACATTCCTATAGACCCGAAACTTTAGGAACTCAAATGAAAGCCTGTTGTCTGTGGGAAAAAGACACGGCAGGACACATGGACGATGTAAAACTTGAAGCTGCAACCCAATCCAAAACTCAATTTGATGTCTCTGCTGGAGACAACCCAAAGGTAACAGTCACTGCCGCCAATCTGGAATTGAGCTATCCTGATGGTGCTAAAAATGAAGGTTTGAGAAAACGTCATGATATCATTGAGGACAGTAAAAAAAATAACTTTAATTGATCGACTCTATCTGGATCTGTTTGAACAGGGCAAAATCATTCCCAATGGAGTAGATCTTCGTTTGAGATTCAACAGAGGTAAATCTGATTTCTACATGATGACCGCTGACGGAAGCACAGGGGAAAATAAAAATTCTGAGCATGATACTGTGGGTCAGAAAAGTCAGACCTAATCCATTCAATTTTAAAAATGCGGAAGTCAAAAAGTTAGAAGTCAGCATCAACGGAGAAACCATCAGTACCCGACCCTTTGAGCCGGATTTTACTAACGACTTGTATCTCAGATCCTACTTGAGTCTGTATCAAGGACTGGGAAAATTCGCTTTGGATTGGGCTCCCGACATCACTTCCGACGAATATAAAGACGGTTACACCCTATGGTGTATAGATTTCACCAAAGATCAGGAGGCACAGCTAGACAAATTTCATCTGATTGAAACGGGAAATTTAAGAATCGAAATTCAATTTGCAGCAAACACGACAGAAACTCTGAATTGTTTAGTGTATGCTGAATTTGATAACTTAATAGAAATCAACAAACAAAGAGAAGTCAGCATCGACCATAATTAAAAAAAAATGGATACCTATCAATGAAGAAAGTTTTATCGAGAGATTTAGGATCTTCTTCTGCGGATGTATACCCCCGAGATTTAATTCCTGATCATTTAAATTTTGAAGGAAAAGCCATGGTCATTAACACAGATCCTCACGATAAACCAGGAACTCATTGGGTCTGTTTATATTTAGACGGAGATACGGCCGATTCTTATGGATTTCCCCCTTGTACTCTGAAATTCAAGAGTTTATTCATAGAAATGCCAAAATTATGAAGTATTATGAACATCATTATCAAGAATTAGATAGTAATGTGTGTGGACAATATTGTGTATATTTTTTACATCATCGACATAGAAGAGGGCCTAAAGTATAAAACCAATTATTTCCTAAACACTGAACAAAAAAACATACAGATCGTTATGTGAAACAATGGTTCAAAGAAAATTATAGAAAACCTAAAACTGGCAAAGTTCAATGTTGTAAGAGTTTCGATCAGTATTGGTGCGAGATGATGACGTCATAATTAAAAGTCAGAGAGTTAAAGCAGCGTTTGAACAGCTGCATAAACAGTTGTATGAAACTTGTCACGTACTCCAGTAAGGGAAAAAAAACAAATGAGTCATAGTTTCTACTTTCGCTTTTGCGAAATCCATTGATTATATAAAGGAGGTAACAGGACATTTCACCGTCACTTTTTGTTTTGTATGGACCAAACCTACAGTAAACTAAAACATAACAAGATGGGAAACGAGAAGGCTTTATTAGAAATTCCATTTGCAAACGGGGGCATAGGCTGTGTCGTACCAAAGTATAATTTTCCGGATCAATCTTTAGGGTGGCAGGGAACGATTGAACATCCTCCCATCTTTGAGCCGATGGAAGAAGAGAGATAGAAAAGAAGAGGCGGGGAAGGAGAAGAAGGAGAAAAGAAATAGAAGCTAAATCTGACTACTTAGATGAGCCTGAGGATGAAAATAATTCTGAGGAAGAGGAGGCAAAAGAAGGCTCTAAAAATCATCTGGTTACTGTTGAAGAAATGGAAAAGAGAACGGAGTCAAATTAGAATCCTATTGTGAGACAGAAGAAGGAGAGAGAAAAGAAGAAGGGGCTTACGGTGAATATTTCGTGGTGACTGAGGAGAAAATGGAGGAAGAGAGAATAGAGACACAAGTGGAAGAGGCCGCCAAAGAATTGGCAGAATTTTCTGATGTTGGTCAATATTCTGACATGTATCCGGACTATGATTATGACGCCGAGGAAGCGTATGAAATACAGGAAATGAAAAAGAAAATGAGCAAGGAAGAAAAAAAGGAAATCCAGGGAGCAAGAGCAGATAAAGTAAGTGGCGTTTACAAAATTTGTGAAGAGTACGAGAAATCAAAATAGAAATTAATCGGGCTATTGCTGTCCTGCGAAACTTACAGTAAAGCGATCAGAAGAAAGAGACAGAACAAAAGAAAAAGAGAAGAGGAAAAAGAAGAAGAACAGAGTAGGAAAAACTGAAGCAAGCGAAATAAGAATTACTGTGGGAGTCTTACCTAACGTTGAAAATGATCGAAGAGGACAATGGTGAGCTGCTGAAACTACTTTAAGTGTGCCTAGTCATGAAAAAAATCAAGAAGATGTGAACCTGCGGGGAGAAACTGGATGGTGAAACCTTCTTCATTAACTGTTTTAAAATAAATATTTGTTTAAGTTGTAAAAATGTTTTTTATCCAATATAATTCACTTGTATTATAAAAAAATGTTTGCTGAGTTCTTTGTTCAATAAATTGATTTGCATTTCAAAACTATAGTTTTTATTTCACACACAAAACAAGGGGACTCTGGTCCTTACAAAGTAAACAAGTTTTCATGTCATTTTTATTGAAACAACAACAAAAGTTAATAATCAAAAGGAAGTGTCTTAAAATCATCAATGATCTGCCGTTTATCATATACAATTGGATATTTCTTAGTAAAACGTTTCTTCAATAATTCATGTCTTTTCGTTCTCTGGATTTTATGAGGATAAGTCACGGTCACTTCTTCCAATTCTTTAAAAATCATTTTTTCCAAAGCTTTCATAGTCACGATTTGAGAGGCTCGATGATTCAAGGTGAGCCCTTTGACTTTTTGTAAGGTCTTCCCAGTATCGGTTTCAAACGCATAATTCTTGGGCCCTCCCGACATGATTTTGGTAATGTTGCCCCCCTCTAATTCGTCGGTCCATCCTCCTAAACTATTTACAATAGTAGGATTATACTGCCCTTCCACGAGTTGATAAATAATACTGTCGGTATCGAAATAAAGAACACGATATCCTAATTTTTCTAAGGTGCCGTATAAATGTAATCGAGCATGAGCGGTAGTAAAAGCAGCTAACACAACGTTTCCAAAGGGGCAGTCTTCGATGAAATCCTGTTTTTCCACGTAATTAATCAAGATCAGGTCGCATTTGGGTTTATTCACGTTGTTTAATAATTCAATTCCTTTTACTTCTAGGGTACTGTCCTGTAACATTTTAGTCAATTGTTCTTCTTCGTTCAAATATTCAATTTTAGGTAATTGAAGTCGCTGAGCAAATTTTCCCCACAAACAATTCAAAAATAACTTGGCAATAGTTCGTTTCACGGGATTTTTCTCAATTTCTAAAGGATTCAATATCAATCTCTCTCGCTCAAAAATATCGTTTATGTAAGCTGTCTGTTGTTCCTTGGTCTCACAATCGGGGGGATATCCAAAAGCTTCCTGTTTGATTTTCAAAAAGGTATCGATGTAATAACGAAATAAATTCTGACATTTTTTAGGAAAATGCTACACTTCGTAGATTTTCTTTAACTCGTATCTGCATTCTAAAGCTTTTTGAAGTTCGGCAGACACCCAGGTTCCCGTTATACAGCGTTCAGCCTCTGAATGCTGACAACGATAATGAGGATCTTGACAAAGTTCTTGGGCACAAGTGCGACATAAAGAAAACAGTAATTTTCCTTCGGTACGATAGGGTAAAACGGGGTGATAGAGACCCCGAGGGGGTAAGACCTGACATTGAATCAAACCAAAATAATTAGAAATCTCCTCAAAGTTCTCCGTGATGATTTCTGGATGACCCATGGGAAAAGGTTTATATTTTAGAACAAAAGGGGGTAAAGAACAAACATCGACATATTTCATGTCTCCCTCGGTACAAAACAATCGAGTGGCATTAGTGCGCCCCCATACAAAGCCTCCCGAGGATTCAAAGGATCTTGAAAATTCAGAGTTTCCATAAAATTTGGTATATCGGGGTTGTTTTTCATTTCAAAATCGTGTTCCCAGATGCTCACTACCTGGTATCCCTGTTCCTTCAAAATATGTTCTCGTCTTAAGGTCTCTTCGTACAAAGTACCGTAGGTACAATCTACTCGATGAGGATGATTTTCATTTTTTAATTCAGGATGACATTTAGGCTATCCGTGCCAATAACAGCCATAGAATTCGTACACGGTATTGGATTCTGGATCGTATCCGTCTACGGTATAAGAACCCAACTGAATTTCTCCCCCATTTTTAGCATGTTGAATGAATTTGCCGACTCGACTCGCTAACCAACAACAAGCTTTCATTGAAAATTGTCGTGCTGGGTCGTATCCCATATTAGGTATGATGGCAACACTGTCTTTGGGCATGACTCCTCTTCGGTAGGCTAAATTAGCGGTACTGGCAAAAGTAATGGCTTCTTGAAAGGGATTGACTTGTACCAAGCTCTGTTTAGTCTTCCTGAATTGAGCACAACAACGTTGTAAAATATCTACATTAGAGATACAGTAATCTATGAATTCCTTTTGAAAATCAAATACTTTTCCTTTCTGTTGCCGATACCATTCATAAAAGGCTTTTCGTCCCGAACTGGTCATGTCGTCAGGATTGTAGTAAGTCGCGGGGGGATAGGGACCCACATAATTCTGATTTTTACTCCGTATTGAAAAAATGGCCGAAATATCCTTTTTTCAATTCTTCAAATCCAAAAGCCGAAGGCGTTTTTGATAAAGCAAAAGATAAAAAAAATATTAGAATCTATATATTTCAATCCAAGGACTTGCATGGATAAAATCTTAGTTCCGTTCATGATCACTGTGGGAGTAATGCAAGCGGTATGAACCAGTTTATTCAAAATAAATTGACCGTCGTAGCCTTTGAAATTGTGAGCTATGACAAATGCATCTTGATGCAAAAGCTGAGATTGACTTTTTTCAGTGGCGTGAGGTTGGGCTTGAAAAAGCAATTCCATAAATTGTTTTAAAGTTTCGGGACCGCGGAATAAATGGCGTCGGGGGCCTAAATGTTCACAGTGAGAACAGGTCTGATCAAATGATCACAATGCTGACAAACTCGATGAGCCACACATAAATTAGGAACATGAATCCCATTTTCTTGAGTACATTCAAAATCGAAATAAATGTACAATTGAAGTTTTTTTTTCTCTCTTTAAGAGTAGGTTTCACTTTTACAAAACATTGGTGATCTTTCTCGACTATTTGTCTATAAATCTTACACCATTTTCTGCCCCCACATTTGTGATAGGCTAGTGATTTCTTACTCATCCAGGTTTGACATTGAGAACATCGATCCATTAAACTACAAACCGTTTTCTTTTCATTTTTTCCACTGCAGGGTTGTAAATGTCTCTCATGACAAATCTTGCTTTTAAAATAACCTTTACAATCAGGACAATGAATGCTACTACCATCGGGGGGCATTTGACTCTATGATCTTCAAAGTGATTATAACTTACATCACAATAATCGCAATAATATTTGTTTTCGGTCAATCCAGGCATAGATAAAATAGTATCGTACTGTTGGTCATCGAACAAAACATTCAAACAGATTCCATTTCCCTTTCCTTTGTAAATGGGTTCTAATTTGAGCCGGGAAGACACTGTTTTAAATTGAAATATTTTCAATCGATATTCAGGAGCCAATACGTCTTGTAACTTGTTCCATTCCCCGGGGCCGCAGGGCAAATTAGGATCACAATGAGCCTTTTTCATCAAATCTAAAGCTTCTGTTTTCTGCTGCAGGGAAAGAATGTCCTTTCTTTTGATACGATCCCATTGTTTTTTCCAACCAGGTAATTCCATAGGATCCGTGGGGCGATGACTGTGTAATCGCCCAACTACAATAGCTCGAGGGAGACAAAGATGATCGCCTAGATTTTCAATTTTCAATACAGATCTTTTTCCTTTCTTAAACTTTTCTTTGTAGGTATGGAGATGTTTAATATATTGACCCCCGCTCCCCTGAGGATACTTGACATGAAACAATTCAAATTCCGCAGATCCGTCCGTGATGGTAAATTTTTTTTTCGATTGTTGCACCGCCTGAACTTTATCTAAAATGGTAGCTTCGTTCAGATTCTTACACTGAGTAAATTCGTACCAAATCTCAGAATCTAAAGAGGGATGACGTAAGTTCAATCGTAAATAATCGTTAGGATTACACTGCATGCGTTCTTTCACTTGTTTCAACATGTCACTTAATAAACGTTTCACAAAACCGCTCTCTGATTTCTTTGGAAAAGGACGAAAACTGACCGTATATACATTTTGTCTCACTTTAAATTTGCGAGATTGTCGCCCCCTGTCTAATCTAATGTTGTAAGAACATAAGAAGTCAGAAACAACTTTTTTCTTAAGAGATTTATTGACAGGTTTTCTCTTTAAAAGTTTTAAATTTCGTTTAATCAATCGCTTTCTTTTATATTTTAACAAGCGTGATTTATTCGTCAAAATGCTTTCTTCTAAATTCATCTTGCTTGGAAGCGAGCGATCAAATGAAAGAGTATTATAAAATATAGTACAGTTATATATTACCCCCATAACAGGTGTTTACAATGACTCATCATGAGTCACGCGCTTCAAAGGTCGCTTCACAGGTGCGGGTATGTCCAATGTTTTTACAATGACTCATCATGAGTCACGTGCTTCAAGGGTCCCCCTTTTCACAGGTGCGGGTTTTGCGCAGTGACCCCAGCTGCATTTCGTCATCGCTAAAAAGGGTATATAATAGAGCGATTTTCTTCAGATCGCCACACACTGAGCATATTTCAGAAACTCCACAGCCGATTACTTTTTGTCTAAAGATGACCACGGAAAATCAAGTCCAGAAAATTAAAGAAGAACCAAAAGAGGAAATGACAGAGATGAAACCATCAAAGAAGTTCGGATTTTCAGAGACAGCAGAAATGAAGGAGAAGGAAATGAAACCTGCTTTAGGATTTCTCTTTTATCCCCCTCCAGCGAATCAAGAAACGGTATTAGACATGCTGAAAAGAGAAAGGAAGAAGACAAAGAATGATCGTCATCCAGGAAAAAAGAAGACTAGCTAAGAACCCTCACTTAATTACAGGAACCTTTGGACCCGGAGCTGGCACAAAACCCCTCAATCAAAAAATACAAGACCTGCTAAAAGATTTCTATTACCCAGAAAACGAGTTCAACAAACTGAAATTAGACGTCATTTTGGCAGAGAAACAACTAGAGGTAGCCCAAGCGGAACTACTTAAAGCCGAAAAAGAAAAAGAAGAAACCACAGTCCTGATGAACGAAATAAACGACGAAGCAGAGAGGATGAGAACAGCATACCTAGAGGCAACAATGCCGGAACATGAACACCTCTATGTTTCAGAAGATTACAAGAAACTGACCTGCGAGAAATGGCTATTACAGGAAGAACTACAAGAAGTCAAAGACAAAAAGGAGGAACTACAAAGACAACTAACAGAAAAGGAAAATGAACTACAAGATACCAAAGAAAAAATGGAGGAAATGAACAAAGAACCCAATATCTACCTCAACGGGGGACCGAAAGAAGAAGCCACAGAGATGGTCCATGGCCGCCAAATTCAACGAAAAGGATTATTTCAGCATCTTTTTCACCGACGAAGCCAAGAAAAATTGTGAAATTCAGAAACAAGGGAAGCGGATTTCCCGTGTGTAAATACGTTCGTAAAAGACTTTTTCTCCTTAAAAAAATTGTTTCAATTTGTTCATTTGTATTTGTCGTTGTTTATTCAATAAAATTATGAAAAAATGTCAATTGCCTCTTTTCTCTTTTCCGAGATACTCTGAATGTCCTCAATATTGACCCCCTGATGTCTAGCCTTTCTCTTTTATGACGTCATATTTGTTTTGTCTACAGCGGGGCTAGTTTGACCCCCTATATAGGGGTATGTCAAGTGCACTCATTTGACCCCCCTATCTAGGGACCTGATACTACTAACGTTTATTTACACAGACTGTGTGTACAACGGACGGACGTACCGTCATGGATACGTATTTCCTGCGATTGACGGATGTAACACATGTTCCTGTAATCAGGACGGGTTGTAGATTGTACAGACCAGGACTGTGATGATTGTATGTTACATATTAAATGCTTGTGTTTCATAAGGCGGTAAGTGTAACATTTTAACTAATATTGTATGAATGATGTCTATTCAGTCGGAAAAACTGTTTTCACCACAGCATACTGAGTATTTTGATTGCTTAATTATCTTTTCAATGACTATGAACGTGTATCGTAAGATACAATTTACTAACATTTTAAGGCAGTTACTGTCCTATTTACATGTAATTAAAATACAATAGAGGTTTATTACTGAAGAAAATTCAACCACAGGATGAACCAACTGAATGTTAACTGAAAGGTCTGGAAAGGTGACTGAAAGGCACAGCTATGCCATTCAGTCACCTTTCAGTTACCGATCAGTCACATCTCAGTTAATTGAATGGCAGAGAATCATCCTGTGAACTGCTTTTTGGGGTTTTTTTATAAATCGTACATCTAGAGGAGATATTACAAAGTAAAAGTTGAAGAGGGTCAAAATGGCTTTTTTGTCTTCCATGTATTAACAAAACAAAAGCATTGTTCTTTTTTTTTTTTAACTTATTCGCGATAATCTGGTTTTAAAAATTAATAGGTGAAAAAGGTGGGTCAACCCTTGCTGAGTAAATAATATTTTTTTGTTTTCATATCGCGTATACATTATATCTATTCAATTCTAAAACAAAATTTATTCTAATAACATGATAAGACCGGTAGTAGTAAAGAAAAAACTGGTTGACATGTAAATTTCGTCTTTTCGTTAAACAGCTAATAAAAAAATGTTGTTAAAAATATGTTGTTCTTTATAACATTTGATCAATTTGCAATATAATGTCAGATTATCTCTCATGCCATGATAAAAAGTTTCTGACCTTAAGTAACGGTCGTTTCTCTAGCATTGAACAGCATTAATAAACCGTGTTATCAAAATTTCCTTGTATACGAGCTACTGAGCTTTACAATATTCTGTTCAGCAACTTAAGAGAAGTAACTCTCACAAAAAAATGTAATGACTGAATGATAAAAAAATCACCAAGGCCACGTGACCAAAAGTAGTAACATGGGATAGCCCTAAGTTTTGCAGCACCTGTATGACTAACATATTTCATTTATACTCAAAGACATAGTAAATAATCACAGATAGAATTTTTTAACAGTTAGTTACTGTATTATTCTTTATGTTTACAGCCAAAATCATCGACTCCCAATCACTCGTAATAAAGGGCACTTCCGCACAAATACATATAACAATACGGCCTGCTGTCAATGTAAAACAAATAGTCTTATGTTGTATTTATATTTTATTTTAAAGTCAAAATAGATTACCAGTTTAACATGAGATCACTCAATATGTGAGTATATCCGTTGTCCAAGGGCGATCTGCAATTGATAATACATGACAATCATGGTATGATAAAGATGCATTTCTTGATTAAAAGAGGTAATTGAAGAAAACAACACATACCTAAATCAGAACATTATTACATTTCAATTTTTGTACTAATTATGTTCAAAATGGGCATACATAGTAAACAGGCGTTACTCTTCCTAACATAACGCTAGATTTTATAATTTCGACAAAAATTCAGAAACATCAAGATTTGGAATACATGTATTATTAATAACTCACATCTATTTCGCCGGCACCGGTTCTTGCACTCGATCAACGTTTGAAAATTGTTTTGGTTTCCCCCGCATCCGCCATAGATAAAACTCTGACACTGATTGGTCAGTCTGTTGTACCACCATCTTGGAATGGCTGCGAGGCAGAGTCCACTGACCTCTGGGAGAGAGCAAATGTCTCTTGGCGGAGCTATTATATTATAAGAGGATGGACACTTATCTAGAGGGAAAATTTTGACTGGTTGTACTCAAGATAAAGTTGTGTATGTCAATCAAATAAAAGCTTCATGTAGCAAACAGGTGGTAAATGAACATCTTCCCATACCTTTCAGTTACCATTAAATTGACTGAATGGCACAGGTTTATTGTTTTCTGGACATTCGTTGGTTTCTTTTTAGATATAATGTTTTGACAAATTGGACGTGTCTTTTGTTACCACGACAATGCTTTGCATGATTAATATTTGGCTTACTTATTTGTCTCTTTTGAAATATATTTTTGCAAGTGTATAAACATGCGTTGGTTTAGAGGGGGAGGGGGTTGGACTCTTCCTCTTGAAAATTGAATTTTTTTTTCAATTTACATAATTAAATTACCGAAAAAATTGACCTCAACCACCCCTGTCAAACTGAAATATCCCTCGTAACCCCAACCTCGCCTCCTCTCCCCCTTGAAAAAAAAACCATTTCGGATCTGCGCACGATAATTGTTGACTTTTTCCAGTTTGAGAAAATAACATGTACAGTTCTTAAGAAATCCTCTAACAATCAGGTCATGATGAAAGAAAATGGTCAATTTCCGTCTCTATCAATACTGTGTTATTGTTTATATATGTGGGGTAAATTATGCGGATGTTTTAAAGGTTCATTAGTGGAAATATTTTCAACTGGATTGTCTTGTATGTGTATGCAATAAGAGTGTTTCTGAAATCCGTTGGGGATATTACTTCGTGGGTGAGTGGTACCCATGAAATTAATTACAACTTAACCAACACGAATTCTAATGATTCCACGGTTGGATCTCATTGAGATAAGTACCTTGTCTGATTGGGTTAGGGTAATGTCCGTGGACCGGAGGCACACACGATCTTCTACATCCGCACCCCTCAGAACAACACTTCTGGCCTTTAAAACAAACATTATCCTAATAAATAATTTGTTATCAAAGGCCAAATCAATAAATTTAAAATTTTAAAGACATACAATTATTTCTATGAAAAATGTAGTTTTTTAAAGCTATTTTTAATAATTAAAAAACAGAATTTATTTTTTTCCAGTGTGGAAAGAAAGATAATTGTTTCCCCTTCATGACAGTGCATAAAAGAAAAATACTGTTATTCATTTTATAAACTCCCCTCTCCCTTCACCACCACTTGGTTACTGTGTATCACAGGATGAGCATCTGCCATTCAGTCAACTGAATGGTCTGGAAAGGTGACTCAATGGCACAGCTATGCCATTCAGTCACCTTTCAGTTACCGCTCAGTCACATTTCAGTTAACTGAATGGCAGAGATTCATCCTGTGTATTACATTTAATGTTATTTTTAAAGTAACTGGTCTAACATTTAAGACATGTTTTTCTTACTCTGCAACAGATCTTACATTCCTTTTAAATCCATCGCATAAAATTTAGAGTATTCCATTCCATTTTATTTTAACGTTAAATACAAGGAACCAACACTTACTCCTTGGACATTCCCCGTCACTATAACAGCGGATAAAATCCGGTCTACATTCACACGTGGTTATAAGGGTGAACACCGGGCACGTGCCTGGCTTCTGTCGCCCAAGGCGATCTCTACGTGACGGCAGATCGAACGGAGCACATAGCTGTACATAATAAATTTGAATCATAACATTCAATCGCTCACCTTGAACTGTAGCAGTGTTCTTGTTTCTAACGATCATAAACTTGCTTTTTAGCCCTTCATTCAATAATCAAATCTTTTTTTTTTGTTTTTTTTTTAATTTGATTTCAAATATTATTCTTACATTTCTATGATATCAAGTTCAGAAGAAATAAAAGCATAATTGAAAATACTTACACTAACAACAAGGCAGATAATAACTAGTTTAGTTTCCATTTTATCTACTCAAGAAGCTCCCTCTATCTAGTGTATATACTTACTTTTACGTTATGTTTCATCAATGTAGTTTGTCATGTTGCCAAACCGTTTTGCGCAAACGCATAATCCAGAAGCCGGGAGATTTTTTGAAAAAAAGCGTCAGTTGACCTAGATTTCGGACACATTAATAACCAAACGTTTCTACATGTGTACTATCGCAGTGAATAACAGAGAGGAAGGGGAAGATAAATGTTACTCATTAAACTATTGCTATATTACCAATACCTTAAAAGGGCATGGTCACGATTTTGGTCAAATTTCATTTTTCTATTTTTAGTGTCGCTAGTGTTTTACGAATGCATTACTAATAATAACCCAAAATTTGAGTGTCAGCCGTAGATTTACATGTATAAGCAAGGTACAGAGCTTACAATGTTCGTGTCCTGTTTTTGTTTACATTTGTTCGATATACCGTTAAAGCTGATTCAAGCTGATTTCTTTCTGCTCTAATTCGTTTTAAGCAGACATAAATAGTACCTAGCGTTTATCACATTCATTTTGGGTCTAAAACTTGACTTTTTACTTCAACATTCAAAACTTTCTTTACATGACAAAAAAAGTTCAAGTTCTGTATCTTGCTTAAAACACGACGACTTACTCTCAATTTTTGGTTGACTATTATAAATGCCCCACTGAAACATTGTAAACATTAAAAAACGGGATAATAATTAAGGTCTTCCGTTTCCAACGGAAGACCTTTCTATTATTGTGCTGGTTAAGATTATTCTTATTAGGGTCTTCCGTCTTCAGCGGAAGACCCTACTATTATTCTATTGTTTCTTTTTCAGGTTTCTTATTAAGGTCTTCCGTTTCCAACGGAAGACCTTATTGTTATTCTTCGGATTCTTTTTCTTTTTCTTCTTCTTTTTTTTTCTTACCACTTTTTGTGCACGCGATATCTCAGAAATGGCTCGACCGATTTGCACGAAATTTTCAGATCTTACTAACTATGTTCTGAACCTTATCGGAATTTTTTTTGGTTGATGACGTCATTTCCGTTTTTGAGATATTGGCATTTTAAGGATTTTTAGGTGGTTGGTTTGTCCAAGAGTGTTCTCATAAACTACAAATGATATCGATTTTAAACTTTCAGGGATGAAAGACAAAAGATTGTTAATCTGAACAAAAGCATTCTTATTTGCCTAGCACAAGAAACCCTGGAGCTCGGTGGGGCTCGAAAAATGGGATTGAAAAAGCGTCGTTTTTTTGCATGGTTTTCTTTGTTTATCTCTTTTCTCAGAAATATTTTGTGAAAACATGTAGAGCAAATAAAGTTTATAATTCCAAGAGCTTTCGTTTGACATCAAGAAAAAGGGGCTGGCCCCTCAAATTAGGGGCCAAAGTTTTTTGAAAGTCTTCGCAGGATAACTAAAAAACGGTTGGGATTTCAAGATGGCTGTCGCTGAAAAAGTTGTTCATTTTGATCTTATCAAAGTCGTTACAATAAAATTTTGTTCGGGTATTGCGTAATACGAGAGTAAAAAGCTTGACCTAATTGTTAACACGTACCTGTTTTCATGTGAAAAGTGCATGTTTTTGTCTGCATAACTGACACAAGTTACAACAGAAAGTGTAATAGCTTACCTATATGTTGCTAAAATTAATTATAAAAAGAGAGTATCGATGTTTTTCTTACAGGTGATACGTGAGGATCATTAGTCACTTTTGTTTAGTTTTTGTAATGGACAATCATTCAAAGCCGAGAAAGAGAAAGTACATAGTCGCGGACATACATTCTTATTCTATTCAAGTGAAACACAGAACAACTTCTACAAAAAATGTTTAAAATTTGTTTTAAAATCATTTTTAGAAGCCTGGGTTGTATGTGAAATCACGTACCAATTCCTCAACCGCGACCGAAGAGATTATTGATCGGCTGCTAGCTAGCAGCCACCGGTTATCTAATACACACCATTCGCGTCTTGCATACATAAGTTTATTTATATAGCGGCTTACACAAAGAACTATGGTATAAGATATATTAAATGTAAATTAAGGAGAAAAGAGTAACCTCTTCACCCATAAATTTAATGTTACCTCTGTTATTTGTAAAACGGGGTCTTTATGCGTATAACTAACATAAAGCTACCATAGACAGTATACCAGCTTACATACGGAAAGTGTATATACATTCTCATTCTCTTCTAGTGAAACACATTATGGATAAAAGAACTTATACTATGCAATACATTTGAGACGCATTTAAAATCTAGCTGGATTCCGAGCTGTGTATGTAAACAATTACGCATCAGATTCCTTGGCCGCGGCCAAAGAAATAGGTCGCGGCTGGACTAGCGAGCGGTCTGCTGTTATCCAATACACAAGATTTGCGTTTTGCTGGGATGCACACATTGGTTTATTTATTTAGCTGCAAACACAAGGAATTCCGATGTTAACGATATTAAAGAGTAAACAAAAAAAATTATACCTTAACCTACGAGGTTGTAATGTTTTAGTTTTGTAATTTAAAAACGATATATAGTATGACTGTCATTGAAAAGAGGTGTTCTATGTGATCTTGTCTATGTCATAAAATAAGTTTTATTGTTGGGAAAATATTCCGTCATTTAAAACCCACCACGTTGGGTCTACATTTACGTAACACATCAATCGCACATGGCCGAAGAGATACCGCGCTAGTGGACAAGCGATTCGCTGTGGTCTAAGACACAGGCTTCTCGTGTTTCTACGTTATCACACGTACAGTTCATTGAATTGTTTTTATTTTGAATTATATTGGTTAAAGATGCATCAAACTTTTGATTTAGCATTGATTTAAATCACAGTGCGTAAAATTAAAAGAAACTGCCATCAAATGAATATAATACAACGTTTTACAGTCGTACGAGTTGAAAAATAAATTAGTCTATTTCTGACATTTTTGCTGCTGAGAATTTAATGCATTACACTTCCCACATCTATATAGGCGATATTCACAACATGATTATTCCAACACAAACATCTTATGTATCTGTAATCTGTGATAATTCATTTGGCTAACAAAATATTAGGAGTCTTTATATATGAGTTCTGAGAGAGAGAGAGAGAGAGAGAGAGAGAGAGAGAGAGAGAGAGAGAGAGAGCATGCATGAATTTAGCAGGGTATAGTAAGTAAAGTGAGTTGAAAACGCGTTCGAGATAAGGCAGTTTAAGTGTTACAATGTTACATGCTTGCGGTAGGTGCAGGCACGATAAAACTTACCGATGCCCGCTAATACGGAAGGAATTGAAGGAATCAGTGATTATTTCTTTAATATACCAATGCATTCTTTTAACAAGTTTGATTTACATTCAGGCCGTAAAAGAATAATGGTCACACGAACACTATTGGTTTAACCTCTTCTGAATGGTAGTCCGAATCATTAAAAAGCATACGCATTGCTGATTTTATTCTTTCATTTTAATTAAATTACATTTTTTTGTTATTGATTATCAAAGAATATGTGAGTTTTAAAAACAGTTTATTAACATTCGGTAAGTAAAAGTTTTGTTTAGATTCGGACAGGCGAAGAGCGAGTAGAGGACACATGATTATAAATACTACTTATAAACTACTATAATCTACTTAGTAGATTACGGAGATTTTCAAATCGACCGCACTTCTGCATATGCGTTGCACGTACACTCGAATACTTGATACATATATATTTTAATAAAACGTCTGTATGCTGTATTATTATTTGCTGTCTGATCAGGACTGTTCTTCCCAAAAAGAAGCGCACGGCGATCGCGTAATGAATGTTCTGTATATACATGCTTGTATATATTTTTAAAAAAATTTTAACGTTTAACTCAGCAAAATTGTAGAGGTCATGGAGTCAAAAAGCAAAACAAAATAATTTGCCAATTAGGCAATAGTAGTTATTCAATGCCTATGATTAATAACTTGAATAAATATGAATTTACAAGCCCCCCCCCCCCCCCCCCCTTGTTAAGAGATTCCGTGTCTTGTATTCTTAACGATTTTTGTGCACGCGATTTCTCGGAAATGACTCAAATTTTGTTAAACGGCCCTGATAAGAAGATAAAAGGATGGTCCCTAAAATTTCTTTCTCAAATATATCAAGAACGGTCTCAAATTTCAAACACTGGTTGAATAACATACAACTCATTTTGTGCAAACTCTATACGTATGAAATAGCAAAATTTTCTTGTAATTTAAATGATTTTTTTCAAAGTAATAACAGTTTAATTTTTTCACAAATTACGCTTTGTGAAATCTAAAAAAATTCTTAATCTATCACTAAAATTACTAATTTTTGACGGCCCATGCAGTAAGTATTGCTAACCGAGCCTTTCGTTCAACCGCACATTGATTGTGAAGATTTCAGCGTTGTTTACAACAAAAGGATAAAAAGACCACGAATTGTAACATATTTGGCTGTAAAGGATTTAAAAGAGATGGATACAAAACACAAGTGCGAATATATCTAGTAAAGATAAAAATGATTAATCTACATTTGTCATAAATACATCATTTTATCATAAGAATATTTTAACATTTAGATCCGCCGAAAATTTTCATTTCCTTTCATTGTTTGATGCCTGATTTGAAATAACGTTTCGATGTCGTACCAAGTGGAGAAATTTCTTAAAGCTGAATGTTCCGATTTTTCGGCCATTTCAGTATCAAATGTTACCATGCAAACCAAATGAATTATCTTAGAAAGTTATAGACTTTCGCCTATTTACACAGAATTGATTTTCTTTTAACGTTAGAAATATTCAAAGTAAATAAAAATAATTCTTGGGGGCGTACAAAAATTCCCCAAAAATACATCATGGGAATGTTTAAAAAAGGTAACCGTTTGATTTCCTCCCCCGAATGATTGGGTTTATTCAACCTGCAAATTATGCATCGATTGTAAACAACGTAAACTTTAGAATTATTAGTGAACAAATGTACACTGCTTTATTTTTTCAAATAGCCATGCTGTTTATTTTATTTGTTAAAATAGATCATATAAAAAAGGACAGATGTCAAAGTCGTAATACAATCATACTCGCTTCGACGTATGGGGCGAGTATAAATACGAAGCGAAATAGCGCGAAACCCTTTTATGTCGTTTATTTTGTAAATAAATTTTGTACATTGTAAAACTTGTCTTATCTGGAGGAGTTTGGTTCTGAAAAATAAGGGTAGATTAGACAACATCCGATTTGGAGGACATTGTTGCAAATTAATTTCAGTATTTAATGCAGTAGGTCTTGATCGTCTATTCTTGCAAAATTTTCAATTCTTCTGAAATATATTAGACCTAATCGATCGTGATTACGGTACCAATTTTCATTTTTTTTTTCTTGGAAAACAATTAGTCCATAAAGGAGTACATACAATGGTAATACTTTTTCAAAGTCATCGTAATTGATATTTTCAAGCATTCGATTAACCTGAAAAGTCCGACACAAGATAAGTACATGACATTGGCCAACAGGTGGCTGATTACGTAACGGCGAGGTTGAATATTTATATAGATGAGAATTTAATAAAGAATGGAGCATTTTGACAGAATAAAATGTAACTCTGTAAGTGTAGCCATACAACGGGGATAGCATACGATATCGGCAGTCTTACTAACGCGGTATCCTAAATCACGGCCTGAAAAAAAATGGGATGAACTATAATCTCATTACCTAATTTTCGCAAAAAAAAGAATGCGTATTTATTTATAACAAGACTTAACGGAATATACTGAAATGAATTACTAGTTTGGATCTACTATAGTATATTCACAGTTGTTTAAATCAATAGCAACGACAGGAAAATTGCCGATCGATCGATAAGTGGCCGGATTACGGGAGATAACTCTCACTAATCATTAACAGTCAATTCTTTACATCGCGGCCGGTTTACAGAATAGACAAGGTCCGGATTGCACAACATTTTTTAAAAATAAAATGCTAGGAAAATGCCAAGGGACTAAATAATGTCGCCGGATTGGACAACATGCCGGAATGCACAGCATCCGGATTCAACAAGTTTTAATATGTACATCATTTTTTCATTGAAACAGAGACAATTTTAAATTTTAAATTTGAGTCGATATGATAAAACATTTTGAATTGCGGACCATCTTTAACACGCAATTTGCGAGCTTATTTTTTTTGGCAGTAAAAAGATTCAAACTTTCAGTTTTTATGCACATGTTCAATTTTTTTATTGAACTGTTTTTAAAATAAGAGCCCAGAATGGTCTAAAGTCATTACTCCGTACCTATACAATATACATGTAATAATTTTAATATACTATGTTGTTAAGGATTTAAAGGACTAGAAGTCCAGAATTTTGATCATTCTTTTTTAAAAAAGAGAAATATTTGTGAAATTGTTGTACGAGTAAAGATGCTTAGAACTATGTACATTTATATATACTATGTGTATAACAATAGACAACCCTCAAAATTTCGCTAAAAGGAGAAAATCGACCCCAACGTTCTTTCCCAGATACATGTATCTCAATAATGGTAACTGATTTCTAAACACTTTTTGAACCAAATGCATTTAAAACAAAAATAAATTTCCTTTTACATAACCAAGGTCTAGTCCTTTAAATTATGAGCCAATTGATTTGAAGACAATCATGGCTTTTAATTTCTGAATATTTTGTAACATGAATGATATATTTAACAATGTACAGTCATCAAAATTGTTAGATGGCCCGATGAAAAGTCGGCCCCAAACAAGTTCTTTCTCAGATATCTCAAAAACGGTCACTTTCTCAATGCTTGTTGAATAAAATTTGCATCAAATAAAAAAAGTCCTTTAATTTGATATCAAGAAAAATTGACAGGCCCCTAAATTAAAGGGCCAAAAGGGATCTAAAGCTATTCATCAATAGCTCTTACACTTCATACAGAAACGTCTCATATCCTTTAAATGTAGCCCCACCCACATTTCCATGTTTCGTTTTCGAATAGCAAAAGTAAAGGTCTTATCACATCTGATGAGAATCGGACGGAAGACCTCCTCGTTGCTCGCAACGAGATCGTGTCTAGTTGTTATTATTATTATTCTTTTTTTTTCAAGCAAATTTTGTGCAGACGATTTCTCGGAGATGGCTCGATCGATTTCGTTCAAATTTTCAAGATAAACGCATTTTTATCTGAAGTTGATGTTTTCTAATCATTGTAAGCAAATTCACTTCCGGTCGGAAGTTATCGTCGTTTTACGATTTTTAAAAGTCAATTTTGTCGGCTGGAGATCTAAAAAACGAGTAAAGATAGAGCGCTGAAATTTTTAGAGGTGCTAGACATATCGTTTTTATCTTGCACCTGGGTCAAGAAAATGTCCGCCGTCACTTCCGGTCGGAACCGGACGGAAATTTAAAAAATCGAATTTTTAAACTTTTTTGTTTTAAAATATTTTTCTGTAGGGTTGATAGTGACCCTTTTACTGATTCCGAATATGTATTTTGTTTTAAAATCGATCAACGCATTCTCGAGATATTAAGCATCAAAGTCCTGAAGCGAGAGTCCGAGTAGCTCATTCGCTAGAGTCGTGGACAAGGCCCAGGCGACCCGGGTTCAAGCCCCGAGTGACGAGAATTTCTTTTCCCTCCTTATGTGCTCAGATTTACATTTTTATCTTTAAAATGATGGATTTTATTCTTTTCCGTGTTAATTTTGTAAAAGAAGGTACAATATAAGCGCTTTTCCCCGTATTTGTGTATTGAGATCATTAGCTGTGTATTCATACTGAAATAAAGTGAAAATGTTGAGAAAAATCAATAGTTACATCTTTAATACAACGCTTATACATTGTTCTAACATATGTATTTCATTTAGTAATTGTGTAATATGTAATATTTAGAATTTAACATTGTACGTTAAATATAGAAGTCATCACCCCCCCCCCCCCGCCCCTTTCTCTCCGATTCACAAAATCATTTAGTTTTTCTGCCCCGATTTTACTTGATCTTTGATCTTGGACCTTTAATTTCAACCTAGTACCATTCTAGAATACTGTACTAATTACCAGACCAATTCGTTCATTTTTAACAGAGTTATGAACTTTTTGACATTTGAGTTTCAATTGGCGTGCTTGACATGTACTGTAGAAAAAAATTCTAACTCCCGAGCCCTTCACTCAATCCTAATGAAATTTCGTGTAAATGTACCTCGGACCCCATTCTTATTGTCTGTCAAAAATGCAGCGGATTGAACAATTTACAAGAAATTCCTGAGATCAAACGGCACGTATTGCCTGTACGGGGAATTAAAATTTACACAGTACACGGGATGTAAGCAGCCGTATGATATTTCTGTTGCATGTATATTTCTTGTTTTCCGCTAAGTCTGTATCTACGATAACGTGTGAACTACTTATGAATGTTAGAAGTGTGAAAATTACTGTAATTGATTTTTTAACGAATAAATTTACATGTTACCGAGTTCGTTATTTCTACATTTTTAAAGATTGTATCAATCCTGTTGAAATAAAACAGTCAAACTTAATAGTAAACGACACAAAAAAAATTCTCAACGCTGAAATACATGTGTACAATGCATCAGTCATTGTTTTAGGACTTCCCCTAATTGTCGTTAACCGAATAGCCGAGATCCACACCTCAAAATTCTACTTTCGATTTATTTACGACGAAAATCAAGCTCGGGCCTATTCACCCCTCTCCGGAAACAACATGCATCAATATTTTAAATGACCTCGCATTGTTACAAAACCTAATTAGTCAGACAACTTACACGCTGTTTATCATCTCATACTAAAAATCCGCTCCTGTCCCGGGCGGAAACGCCCCAAATTCAAAGAGAAATTCGGGAATTATTTTGCCTCAGCCATGTTTTGACGTGAACCTTCGGTGAAATATTGTTATGACACCTGCAAAAGTTGTGTGTTCTAATCTCACCAGAGCCAAAATTTGTTCTTTCACTCTTTCTCTCTCTCTCAATTTTTTTTTTTTTTTTTTTTTTTTTTTTTTTTTTCTTTGGATTTTCTAACAAAAATATTCTTCACAAAGGGGTTGTTGGAATGTAGAAGAAGTCGAAAAACACTCTCCCATTTAGATTAAGACAAAAACAGTCCTTATTTATTAGGGTCTTCCGTCTTCAGCGGAAGACCCTACTATTATTCTATTGTTTCTTTTTCAGGTTTCTTATTAGGGTCTTCCGTCTTCAGCGGAAGACCCTACTATTATTCTATTGTTTCATTTTCAATTTTATTATTATTATTATTATTATTATTATTATTATTCTTTTTTTCCTTACACATTTTGTGCAGGCGATTTCTCGGAGATGGCTCGATCGATTTCCTTCAAATTTTCAGGGATGATGCCTCGCCATCTGAAGTTTGTACCGCCGAGAGGATTTTTTAAAATTTACTTCCGATCGGAAGTTATCGTCGTTTTACGATTTTTAAAAGTCAATTTTGTCTGTCACGTTTCTCAAAAATGAGTAAAGTTATAGTGCTGAAATTTTCAGAGATGATAGATCTACCGTTTTTCTAATGTACCTCGGTCAAGAGAATGTCCGCCGTCACTTCCTTTCGTCACCGGAAGGAAATTTGAAAAATTTAATTTTTCAACTTTTTTATTTTTTAATTTTTTCCTTTGAAATTTTTACACTCTATAGTGACCCTTATACTGATTCAGAATATATATTTTCTTTTAAAATCGATCAACGCATTCTCGAGATATTAAGCATCAAAGTTTTGAAGCGAGAGTCCGAGTAGCTCAGTCGATATAGTCGCGGACATTACCCAGGCGACCCGGGTTCAAGCCCCGAGTGACGAAATTTTTTTTTTCATTTTTTGCTTAGATTTACGATTTTCATCATAAAAACGATGGGTTTTATCTCAATGAATCAAAAATCGGACGGAAGACCCACTCGTTGCTCGCAACGAGAACCATCTAGTTTTTCTTTTTTTTTTTTTTTCCTAGACGCGAACTTTGAAGCTTCATATCTTGCTCATTTCTGAACGGTTTTTGCTCAAATTTTCAGGGCTAATAGACTTTACAAAATCTCTCTAAAACATATCATAAACTTTAAAATCCCTCTTCCGTTAACGAGTTATTCCCCTTTGAAAAATTTTTAGGGTCTTTGGTTTTCAGACAAAGGCTCTGAGACTATAATAGCAGGGAATGGGAATCCAACGAATTTGAGTAATAGAGGCATTGAAGTTGTGCACATCGGTTTTTGTTTTGTGATTTCGTTTTTTATTTAGAAAAAGGTAGGGGGTCAAAAACGGGATTCCAAAAAGTGCGAAAATTTACACATATTTTCCTTTGTATCTTTTAAACTAAAAATATTTTGTTAAGACATGTAGAATAAAAGTTGTACAGAATTTCAAGGGCTTTCCGTTGACACTATTGAAAAAGGGCTGGTCTCTTACATAAGGGGCCAACAGCCCTTGAAACGTATTGCTTTATAACTCAAAAACGGTTAAGATTTCGATATGGCTGTCGCTGGAAAAGTTGTTCATTGGGATCTTATCAATGTCGTTACAATGTTATTTTGTTATGGTATTGCGTAATATGAGTGTAAAAAGCTTTACTTGTTAACATGTACCTGTTTTCATTTGGCAAGTTAACGAAAAGTCTTTGAGCGTACAACTGACATAAAGTTATCACAGAAAGTGTACCTGTTTATACAGGATGCTTTAATTCATTAGAAAAGGTGTTGTTTTTTTTACAGTATATATGCTTATATGTGAGGATTATATTTTGTTAAGTTTTTAGAGTGAAAAATCCTATGAAAACAATAAACACAAAATATAAACATTCTTTTTTAGTAAGACACATTACGGATTAAAAAAACTTTTTTTTTATATACATATTAGTAATTATACTGCATGCATTTGAAATCTTTCTGGGATCTGAGCTGTGTGT
Organism: Magallana nippona; assembly: GCA_033439105.1. Classification (NCBI taxonomy): domain Eukaryota; kingdom Metazoa; phylum Mollusca; class Bivalvia; order Ostreida; family Ostreidae; genus Magallana; species Magallana nippona. The sequence goes on along the minus strand of CM065917.1, from coordinate 3,443,981 downwards.
GTATACCATTACGTAACCTATCCCTCGCCCGCGGCCGAGGAGATCGGTCGCGGCTGTTCTACCCAGCCGTCAGCGATTATCTAATACACAAGATTCGTGTCTTCATATATGGGTTTATTTAGCCGCAAACACATAGAATTGTATTAATTTTGATTACATATAAAAGTTTATTCTTCTTAAATTGAATTAAACGATAGAGTGTTAATTAAGAAATCGTGCTGTTAATCAATAAAAGCAATGTAATTCCCAATTAGAAGCAACATCACACATAAATCAATGGTTGGTATTTATGTAAAAAAAATTAACTTATAATATATTTAAGTCATTTAACAATACTGCTAGCTTTCTAAATTATCCTTGGTTCACCTATCCCTCGCCCGCCGCCAAGGAGATCGGTCGCGGCTGGACTACCTAGCGGTCAGCGGTTATCTAATACACAGGATTCGCGTTTTCATATATGGGTTTTTAGCCGCAAACACAAAAACTCGTCTGTTTTAATCTTATGTTATAGACTAATCGTCTAAGAACGATAGAGTGTAAATTAAGATATCGTTCTGAAATTTAATAAAAATATATTATTCCAAATCAGAAGCATCGTCAGTCATAGATCAATGTTGGTTTAGTAAGACTAAAAAGTTCTAAAAACTGTACAAATAATGTTTAGGATCAGCACAAAAACCTACAAAGATTAAACCTTTAAAGACCGAAGCTCCGTCTTCAAATTTATCTGGTCAGTATACCCCTGTCAGTCAACTGAATCGAGGCCTCAGATTGGATGATAGAAAATGCATGATTGACATTCGTTTACTCGTCCTGTGTATACCACGTTTGGCGCTCGCGATGATCGTGCAATTAACTTTTGTCATTTAATGCATACCTTGACGAAGAAACTACCTTCGACAGATTAAATTTTCTACTGATATGAAGTAAAAATTTACTCGTACTTGCATGGTTATGTACCACACCAAACGCGCTGATCACCTATAGTCTATCTAAATCACGTGGCGCCGATCATCCATGAAAAATTTCTTTTATAATTAAAGATGTTTGGGAATAATTGAGATTAAATAATTATATAAATAATGAAATATTGCGTGTACGATTTAAAACGTTAGTTATCACATTTCTTTGAGAAATTTCCCGAGCCGAAACCGAGAAAGAGAAACAGGTACAGACAATTAACTCTGGTAAATGCTCAGCTGGTAGAATTATTGTGCACTGTAGTAGATGATCGGAGAAGTTATACAAACGTATGTTGCATAAAAGTTGCATTAGTATTTGAGTACGGTACGATGATCGTATATTGCATAATTTTTCAGTAAATCCCGTCGAAAACTTGTTCAAACAAACGAAAGATTTTGCTCATGTCGCTGGCGGTTATTCATGCCGATATTCATTTCAACGATTGACATTTAATTTGATTTTCCTAGTACATAATTATATAAATACAATAATTTTCTAGATCATCGGAAAAACTCTGGTGAGAGCATTTTAACACCCGTGCATATAGACAATATACACAAGCGAGCATGTTTCCCTTGGGGCTTCACACCTGAACACCTGAAGTAAACCGACCGGTTAAAAACCTCGGCCTTTAACGGGTTTGACCGGTCCATGTAAAATCGACTTGTGTTTCAACTGAAGATTAATTTATGTATCTATGATTATTTCCGTTAATTTATGTTGAGAGTTTTTACAGACTTCGTAGAAAATCAAGGAAATTTTCTTATAGTTGCGCGCGCGCGCGCGCGCGCGCGAGAGAGAGAGAGAGAGAGAGAGAGAGAGAGAGAGAGAGAGAGAGAGAGAGAGAGAGACCTCAAAATTGAATGCAATATTAAGCAGGGTGTACCAAGTATAAATGAATTCAAAAAATTAAAAATTCTCCGAGCGTTCAAGGCAGTCAAAAAAATCAAATCAAATTAAAATCAAAGTTCCGTGTTACAATGTTACACGTATGCGGTAGGTGCTGGCACGATAAAAGAAATGTCCGGAATTGAGGGATTGGGTGATTTTTTAAAAGAATATTCACATGAGTTTTAAACAAGTTTTGTTTTGATTCTAGCGAACACATAATCACTTTTGTACTACTTCTACATGGCCGTTTGTTTCTTTGTGAAAACGAATTCATTGCTGCTAAGTGCTCATGCTGATTTTTTTTTAAACTGGCGAAAAGGAATCCAAATGTGGCGAATATCAATTTTTGGTGACCTATTGTGTGCAAAATTTTCCCACCTGTTCGTTTATTCGATCAGCCTGTCTTATTATATCCCACATGCGACCAAAATTCTCGTGTCGCTTCAGCGCACACAGCTCAGAACATATATAGCCCCAGGTTATTTATAGCTGCAGATCATCAATTGATATGTAATTGAGTAAACGCTTAGAAGGGTGCTTTCACTGCAGTGGTCAATTGTTAAACAATTAGATAACTAGTCTAACTCGAAGTCAGTCATCTTAATTCACGTTAAAGGTGCAAGATCGTAATCTGAGAATGGGGCTAATAAATTCTAAATAAATAAGTTCTCTGGATTAGAAGCTAGGAAATACGATTATATGATGCAATGTAGTCGGTCCCCATAGAAATCATCAGAGTACTGCAAGTATCAACAGTTTTCTTATTTCTTTGAGAGACCATAGTTCACTTGGCTTACAAACAATAATATAGCGACACATTTTCCTCCTAAAAATATGAACTTCTTAAAGTTACACTTAAGTGAGATAAATATGTGTTCTTGGGGATTTTATTTATTTTTATATGCACATTGATTAAAAACATTTTATTGAAGCTGTGTAGTATGAGATAGTAATGCAACTGAATTGATTGAAAACCAAGCAGAATATTTTATTTTTACATCTGGCCTGTCAAAATAGGAGATTGTAAACTTGTAGCTTGTTAACTCAAAAATGGTCTAGAACAAAAGAAATGTCTTTATGGCTTTTGCTCCTCTTCTTATTTATGTGTATGAGTACATAAAGATATTTTTGTTTTTGTTTCATCATATAAAAATGTTGGTTTTTTTTCTTTTACCTCAAACTTAGAACTGTAGAAATTCAGTATCTTAACTTTTCAAAAGCTTTGATACCTTACCACTTGGAAATCATAAAATGATGCAAATTGTCAAATGTCAATGAGGAGACATCGTCAGAACCCACGAGTTTCCTATCCGTTATACTGCTTTTAAGGCAGTGTAACGGATAGAAAACTCGTGGGTTCCGAGTGCAAATATACATACAATGCATTGGTCAATACATGTATATTTAAAAAGTACAAAATATGAATAACTAACACATATACATGTACATGTATATGTGATTTGATAAAAATGATAGTAAAACGTAGGTCGTTCTTTGTGCCGCACTAAAGTGGCGAAAAGGATTTTTATACCTCCCGCAAACGAATTCGGGGGGGGGGGGGGGGTATATATCACCTTATATAGGAATCACATTGGAAGTTATTACTTCACACAAATATTGCTTATGACCTGACGGTCTGTATTGACCTTGATGCAAGGTCATTTGGGCAAGGTCACTGGCAGGAAAAGTGCAAAATTTGTGTCGTGTCCATATCCTAGTTTCTTATGCAGAAACATTGGAAGTTCTTACTTCATACAAAGATTGATTATGACCTTAGGGTGTGTCATGACCTTGACCCAAGATCATTTGGACAAGATCAAGAAACTGATAGGAAAAGTGCAAAATTCGTGTCTGGTCTATATAACTTTTATGGAAAGACATTGAAGGTTCTAATTCACACAAAGATGGCTTATAACCTGAGGGTGTGTAATGATTTGTCCCAAGGTCATTTTGGCAAATTCAAGGTCAGTGGAAGAAAAATTTCATAATCTTAATAGAAATGATCAGAAGCTAAAATTTGACACAAAGATTGCTTGTGACCTGTAAATATGTTCTACTTGATCTTTGGTCATTTGTGTAAGTTCAGTGTCACAATAAGAAATAGAAGCATCAATTATTTTCTAGTAGAGAAATACTTGAGTTATGATTTTTTCTTAGCGGGGGTATTATTTGTTAGCTTGCTCACAGTACCTCTAATTGATCCAGTGAGAGCACTACTCCCCCCCCCCCCCTTCCTCGCAACCAAAATTTTCCTTAAATTAACATTTAGAAAATTGGATTTTCGGGCATTGCCCCCCCCCCCCCCCCCCACACACACACACTTTTAAGGAGAAAGCAACATTTTTTTGGGCAAATTTAAAACAAAAGCATATTAAACAATAGAAGATACAGCTGCCTCACAGCTTCCCCTCCACTACCACCCCCACGGATTAGGACTTTGAAGATTTGCTTGTCAAGATTTCGGATAAATATGTTCTCCCTAGCAAAAACGATGCTGAGTGGCTGTATGGCCTAACGTTATACGGAAAGTTGTCCCTCCTGCTGAGCACCTCATCGTTTATTTACAATTTGTGTTCGTTTCAATTGTTTAATTTTAACACTGCCATTTACATAAATTATTCCCTTAGTAAGCAGTAGAGCTGTAAGTATGAGTACAGGGAAATGTTTATTAGACATAACACGGTTTGTTTCATGCATTAGCGAAGTGGAATTTGTGTTGATTACACTTTGATATAAGGCTAGGTCCTGTTTGTATCGTGTAATCAGTTGTACATAAACGTATTTATCACTTTGTGTTTGTGTTCGGAATAATTATATACATGTACATAAATGATGGGTTTTTTTAAAATTATCCTAACCTGATGTAAACATGAAGTAAGTTAAACGGAGAACTTGCCTGGTATAAAAATAATACTTTGAAATTGAGCCTCATTTTCGATTTTCTGAACGTACTATTATCATATTGACAGTCTAATCTGATTAAAACCATCCCTCTTCTAATACTCGTCAGGGTCTGATAGGTATCGACAACAAATCATCTTTTCAAGACCTTCACATTTGCATACAATCTAAATATACTCCTACTTACCAAAGGCATACCTTTATATATTTAATGTTTAGGTGCATATCTTCAATACTTATTCTGGAGGTTACATATAAATGGACAAGAATTAATTTGTATGTCTCCTTTGAAGACTTCCTATTGATTTTCTAAAGCTCTGATTGGTCAGAAGTAATGGTCGTGTGAAGATGACCTCCAATCAATACCTGTTAGGCCCTGACAAGTGCAAGGAAAAGGGGGTGGTTTTTATCAGACTGTTTGACAATCCTTTCTCGACTCGAAGCTGCAACGGAAGACCTCTTTGTTGCTTTGCAACGAACACGGCTCTAGTTTTTGACTAAAATCGTGACCCTGCCCCTTTAATGAATACCCGAAATTAAAAGTGTATTATCTGTGTTTAAACCCAAGGGTCAAACATCAACCTGCGTACCTTTTCGTCTATGAACTAAATACGGAATGAAATCTTTATGTTGTGTTATTCATGTATTAATAATGAAACAATCCCCATTATCATCCCTAAAAATGTTATAAACCATGAAATTCAAAATTCGATAAAATGTTGAACTACATTTACTCAAAATTAATTACTGTCTCAACATTTTATTTCTCCGGGACATACATGTCTGTGACCAACTCTAAATACAGGCAATAAATTGCTAGTTATATAATATGCTTGCCAGCCAATTGCTCGACTTTTTTTTTTTTTATTTGTTTTCACATTTAATGCCGTGTAAAAATTGCACGATAAATTATGTAATGTCATTTATTTCGTTTTTTTTTTAAACCAGGATTACCTTGACTTCTTACATATCTGCTCTTTAATTATATAAAAATAAAATGTTATTGAGTCAGCTTAAGTACACTGCGTTACTTTGTGCTTTACGTGCGATTTACCTGTAAAAAAAAATTCTCGCGTTCTACACTGTTATTATAACATACAACATTAATTGAAAATGAACCCTTCTAAAAGTAACTAAATAGTATCTTATTACCATCTTTGGTATTTATTTATTAAACCTTTTAGTTTAGAATTATTGTTCATTAATGTATTTTAGTATCGGTCATTGTATCTTTCTGACCAGAAGGAACAGAGGAGATCGCTTTATCTTAAGGTTTGATTTGTTTCTTAGTATATGGATTTTACGTGACTGTATGTTTGTTTTAATTCATTTCAAATAACTCCGATTGAGAATTAGTTTCATTATGAATGAATAACAAAACACTACTAAAAGGACGATACTATCTATTCAAAACAATGCTTTTGTCCAGTTCCAAATTAATATTAAAAATATCCCGTGTCAATAGGTTTTGGAATGACTGAGGCTAGAGAAGTTAGGTTTCTTCTTTTAATATTTCATCCTGAAGAGGAAATGTGTATTTGTTCTTGCCAAACTAACAAAGACAAATCCACATCATATTTACTATTTACTTTATTTGCATTATAGTAATTAATTTAATACTACAAAACATTGAGTCATATTGATGGTATGTTTATCCAAACACTTATCTGTTTCCTGGACGATCTGAAATTAAATTCGTAATTATTAGCAGTATAGGAGTAAATGAAGAATCAGTGGATAACGGTTCTTAGTACTGGTGAATTATTTCTCCAAAATATGTTACGGGAAGATACTATTTAATTTCATTTCATTTACTTTTCAGATATTCGATATTTATCAATATCTGGCATCACAGGGTACTTATTATATCTTTATTTCATATTGTGTGCAAGAATATTATAAATAATGTTGGTTTGTAAAATAAAATTAGGAATTGAATTGGTTTAAAATAGCATGTCTTACAGCTGATCCGTCGTTTACATTGCCGTTCGCATTCTCTTTTTGTCTTAAAATTATTTTTGTTTGCCCCACATCCGCCGTAGGTAAATCTCTCGCACTGATTGGTTCTCCTGTTGAACCACCACCTTCGGAATGCCGCTCTACAACGTCCTACCACTTTTGGTTGGTTACAAACTTTGTTCTTTCCTGAAACAAAGATAATACAGAAACAATATAATAAACACCATTACAGGTAAGGAAAGAAACTTAACAGGCTTTAGAAATGTAAGTAACTATTTTATTTACCAATAAATCAAATTGTCAATATCAAATGCTAAAAGCAGAATTTCGGATCTTTCGCTGAAATTAAAAATGCTACAAATATGACATCATAAGTTAGATAAATTTGCGTGCAGAAAATGAAAAAAAACGCTTTCGATTTCAAGATACAGAAATTTAAGTAAGCATTTAAAATAGATCAATCATGTGCAATGTAAGAAGTGATTTGTTGTTTTTTTTCTCAGATAATGGGACTTTTCCATTAAATAAATGACGTGGAATCTGTATTGATTTATTAATTTATTAATTTATTGTTTGGGTTTTAATTTTAAACAATTTAATTATTGCGATAATGCGATATTTAATTGGCTAAAAATTATTTTTTATCGTACAAAGTATGTTGCATACGTCACAGTAAGACTAACGTCAAAAACGTATCGTTATATTTGAATTTTGGGTACAATTGTCAATTTCAAAGGTCAGGTAAAAATAAAAAAAATAAATTATAAGAAATGAATTCAATAGCTACCCAATTCATACTTAAATAAAATGGGTTGGAAGAGTTTACTCTTTTTTATAGCGTAAGCTGTCCCAACCCGTTTTAAATAAGTATAACTTGGGTAGCTATTAAATTCATTCCTTAAATAACTGCTACACGCCGTAGTATATTTCATCGGAATCAAAATATCACTTACAATCAATACATGTATTAGTTTTTGAAATTAAAAATTAAAAAGTCAACGCGTGTGACGTCACATTATATCGACGTCATTGGTACGTCATTGGTAAAGTTTATTCTTGTATTAAATAAACACACCAAAGATGAGAGTGCCAGACATTTTCAACAACGATTATAAATACTGAGAAGAAAAGCAACTTGTGCAAGAATACTTGTTTTGCAGAAAAATACTGCAACTTAGCGACATTAATGATTAAATCTTAGCGGTAAAACCAAAGCCGTTTGTAGTTAAAACAGCAATCATCATAAGCTGAGTTTTTCCCTGTTTTATCGCCATTTATTATTTGGGCCGATACGATTGTTTTTGGGATTTTTGTTAAACTATTGCATAAAGTACGTAACGTCAATATTTTTTGTGTTTTATTGAATCTATTCACCCCCCCCCCCTTCCGGTAAACAATCCTACATTGTCGCATTCGTGCGGACCATTGCATTTTGGCGCGATACATAATAGGTCCTTAATGACTGCAGGCGAACCATCGGTGCTTTAAGAGGGCTCGATGGTCGTGGGCAATTTTAGACTGTATTGATATTCTTTAAAAGAAGAGTTCCATATCTAAATATAGGAATATATCGAAATTTAAATGGAAAAATACATGGGTTTTTTCTTTACTAAATTATAGTTTATAGCTTAACAATTTATAACTTAAAATTTTAGGAAGACTCCTTAAACCAAGTTCGGCACTATAGAGTCCAATTTAATGGAACATCTACGTAAAGATTTGGTTTGTCTGATTGAAAGATACGACTTACCCGGTCTGCTTGGTCTACGGACTGGGTTAACACAGGATCTCCTGCAACCACAGCCCTGGTCACAGCACTTTTTTCCTAAAAGTCAGGGGCATTATTGCGATCTTTCATCTTTTATTACACACACTTAATCAGCTATAACTAACAATTGCATATTGAAAAATTATAGTAACAAACATAATGAATAATATTTAAAAAGTTAATGTGTGTACAAAAAAAACCCAGATAACCAATAAAAACTGAAAAAAAATGTTCATTAAAAATATTTCTTTCCGATAAATGAGAAAATAATAATCGAAATATTTTAGTTTATAAAAGTAACAAAATACATTGTTCATATTGTTTACTTTATAAAGAAGAATAACATAGAAAAGTCGGAACAAGTCTTACTTCCGGGACACTCCCTGTCGTTGTTACAGCGATTAAACTCCGGTCTACACTCACAATCGGTTATAATGTTGGATATAGGGCACGAGCCTGGCTTCTGTCGTCTGGGATGAGTAGGTAGACGGAGAGCGCATGCCTGATGAAATGATATATTGCTTCATTCTTAAAATTGGGATTTTAAAAATATGATGAAAATTTCTTGCACCAATTCCATGTTTCGAGCAAAATAATTGCAGTGTACTAAACTGTTAAAATGTTGTGTTTAAATGATATAAATTCCAATTATTACGAAGGAAGAAGATGGAAACATTGATCGAAAGTAGCAAAAAAAATAGACGACATTTACACATTTGGTCCAAACGTTAATATCAATTTTGCTTTAAACCTATAATCATAAGATAGTTGAATATAAATTAGTTGTTACTTACTCCGACTACAAAACACAAAAGTATTAGTTTGACTCCCATTTTATCAACCGTTTTGTAACTGATGTGATAAAATAACGTATCCTCTTATATACAGTTTACTGGGGGTTTCGTTTGGTTTTTTTTTTATCTTACATAAAAACGTGTTTCAAATATACTTTATTATGATGTCATTTGTTAAACTGTATAAGTACTTAAAACTATCAATTAAATAAAACATTTCTTTAAGCATTATTTGTTGGTCCTAGATAATGAATGTAGTATAATTCATGTTACCATTATGACGTATGACACTTGACATACATGTCCACAAGGGAAATTATGTTTATAAACCGCCTTATTAAACTCCGATCCGGACTGTGGTTTACATCGTCATTTACAACAGCAGGTGTTAATGCAACAGATCGGTGTGTGATTATCCGCACGTGCTAATCATGTTGTTTTATTAAGTGCTTTAACTCAGGCAGGTTACATGGCACAGAACGTTGAATATTTCCGCACTCCTCCTCGACTTAATTTTTTTTTATTACATAACACGGTCATTTGTTCAAATACATGTAATAAAAAAGCGGTTTATCGGTATACATGTATATCTTGATCTGTGTCAATGTTGAGTCAGAATTATTCACGTTTGTAATAATATTGCCCTCTATGAAATACAAAGAAAAACAAGCACCGTCTAAATCATGAATGCTACTCTTGCTTTCAATTTTCTTTTACTGCTAAATATATATTTAAAAAACTCGACAACATAATTAAAAACTGTTTGTTTACTTTAGCAAGCAGTTGAAAACCGTACAGGGGATGTCAGGGGCATGTACAGTGAAATACAGTGGATGACAGGTGCGTACAGGGGGTAACAGGGGCTTACAGTGGCACAGGGTGTACGGGGTATGTCTACAGCGGCTGACGGGGAGCATAGGGGTTGACAGGTAAAGCACAGAGGGTTGACAGGGACGGACAGTGGATTTTCATACGGACAGGGGTTTTCAGAGCCAGTAGTGTTTGTAGCGAAGCGGGTATCGCATCAAACTACTGACCCGCAAAACCAAACTATTGATTAACAGAACCTGACTACCGACCTGCAGAACCTGATTACTAACCCGTAGAACCTGCCTACTGACCCGTAAAACCTGACTACTGACCCCCATAACCCGATTACCGACCCGCAGAACCTGACAACTGATACGGAAGTGACTCTTGTTAGATTGATATCCCCTTATATTTTGAAAGCTATGTCTTTTTTTCCTAAAAAAGGAAGTTTTATTTCAAATCATACATTACACATGCTAGAATATCATGCTTTTTATAGATACTAGTTATTGCTTCCCTGAGAATCTTTATCTAAATGTATAGAGGATTCTTAATATGACAAAGGATTTAATCCTTCTGTTTTTACGATCGTGTTTGCATCCTATTAAGCAAGTCTTAACTAAAGAAATTAACGATTACAGTGCGAGTTTTACTAGAGACCCGGATATAGCGATTGTCGTTGAGATACACTAGACTTGTACCCCCAATATGTAATAATATCTTGATATGGCATACGTGTAAGCATTATTAATGGTTTTTTCATTGGATACCATGTCCTGAAAACAAAATGTATTTTTCAACCAAATAAATAGAGACAAACTGACAATACATTGATTATTTACTTTATATTATGAAGTAAGATCTCCTCATTGAATATATCTCAGAGAAGAAACACATTTGTTATTACCAAAAAATAGAGAAATTGACATTATATTGATCATTTACCAAATTGTTATTGAGTGGAAATGAATTACATGTAGACTGGACATCACTTCAAACATTAATTATTTAATGAATATTGATATGTCCGTGATATGATTATCCCCTTTGTCTTTATCCTTGGCGATCTGTAATAAATAAAATACGTCATTACTTCCTGCATAAAAATGAACACACGATACTTCGATAGAAGTATGATAGTGATTGGAAGGAGCTATTATGAAATCATTTTATTTAGATCTGAAGCAACATGTAAGATGCACCAAACCATATATATATATATATATATATATATATATATATATATATATATATATGCCATATGGTTGGATTACAAATCAGACGTCAAATTCTTGTTTTATGACGGTGTTGTTTAATTTTTGTCTAAATTTTAGAACACAATGTTGTCAAAGATTTCTCTGCAACTATTCATCGCAGATGGTTGACATTTAAAACACTCTTTGTTTAGGCATGCCCTATAATAATGAAGGGATTTGTATTTGAACAAATACGGTATAAACTTCCTGTTAATTTCGACTTATTTACATCAGAGCGGAGGTATTTCTAGTGAGCATTGTCGTACTTAAATCCTTTTGATGTTGTGTGATAGTAGAGAATCATGTTGACTTGAAATTTGTTAAAAATAACTGGGTCTTACAATTATTTGCTCGTTTGCAGCGCCGTTCGCATTGTCTTTTTGTCATAAAATTATTTTGATTTCCCCCGCATCCACCGTAAAAAAATCTCTCGCATTGATTGGTTCTCCTGTTGTACCACCACCTTGGAAATCTTGCTCTACATCGTCCCACCACTTTTGGCTGGTTGCAAATTCTGTTCTTTCCTAAAACAAAGATAATACAGAAACATTAAAATAAAAGGAAGCATTCCATTACAAGTACGGTAAATGAAACTGCACAGTTATAATGGATTTATAAATGTACGCATTGATTTAAAAAAAAAAGAGAAAATGCTACTATTGTTTATTAACTAATGACAATATCAATTGCTTAAAGCGTTATTTGGAAGTTTCATTGAAATAACAAGTATTCATTTTAGCAGGAATGATCGGCATGTGATATCAGTTGTCAGTATCAAATGTTTTTATGTTATGTCAAAAGTACAACACGCAATAAATAGGAAAAATCCAATTAAAGCGCGGTGTTGTTGCTTTCCGAAATAGCACGAAACGAATATATTTACATGTAATAGGCGGTACTTTCGAATGAAATTCTTACGCATGAAAAATGAAAATAACAAACTGTCAAAGAAAAACACGACATGATTTAAATCATTGTGTAACTGTAGAAATGTTTAAATCTCAAGTCAAATACATTAAAATAATGTTCCTTAGTTATAAAACTTTTAATGAAATATTTACATTAAGCTGTCACTGTATAGTTAACAAAGTAGTGAAGAAGTGCCTCATACGGAACAACTGTAATCAGCCGAAGCCGATCGCAAAAATGCTTCAAATATGGCAGTGTAAGTTATAATGTTCTTTTTTACTTAAGGTACCTCACTACATCTAGTCTTATACTTTTTAAGACACTGCGTCACAAGATGGCGATTTAAATGTTTTGTTAAATTGGCTGTGTCAATCGACTTGGATGAATATCGTCATAGCTCAGTGGTAAAGTATCGGCCTTGTGAACCGCAGATCATGAGTTCGAATTCGCGTGGAGCTTTAGTTCACATTTGCTGAATTTAATTTTTCAAAATATACGTTTTTATCCAAGATCGCAATTTTTTCGCCTTTTTGACTTGTTGACTTCTTGATGTTGGATATTTTATTCAAATAATTTTCTGCTGATTTGAGAAACTATTTCAAGGTGTAGCTGTTATTCTGATTATCAATATTTAACATTTTATTACAATAGACGAAAGTATTTCGTCTCATCCTACCAAAAAGCAAGTTGACCAGATTATGTAAACATAAAATTACTATGTAAGGGATGTATTTAACCATAAAGAGGAAAAATGTAAAAAATACGTCTCAACTATATTTTTTCGATGACATGAATATATAGGACATTCAGCCAAAAAAAATGTAATATATACCATCGATATAATGACTTTGGGTAGTTGATTTAGTGATATTTTATTTTCTGGTTTACTTGGTGTATAGACTGTTGTGTAGTTGATTTAGTGATATTTTATTACCTGGTTTACTTGGTGTATAGAGTGTTGTGTAGTTGATTTAGTGATATTTTATTACCTGATTTAATTGTGTAGTTGATTTAGTGATATTTTATTACCTGGTTTAATTGTGTAGTTGATTTAGTGATATTTTATTATCTGGTTTATTGGTGTACAGACTGTTGTGTAGTTGATTTAGTGATATTTTATTACCTGGTTTACTTGGTGTATAGACTGTTGTGTAGTTGATTTAGTGATATTTTATTACCTGGTTTACTTGGTGTATAGACTGTTGTGTAGTTGATTTAGTGATATTTTATTTTCTGGTTTACTTGGTGTACAGACTGTTGTGTAGTTGATTTAGTGATATTTTATTACCTGGTTTACTTGGTTTATAGACTGTTGTGTAGTTGATTTAGTGATATTTTTTTACCTGGTTTATTGGTGTACAGACTGTTGTGTAGTTGATTTAGTGATATTTTATTAACTGGTTTATTGGTGTATAGACTGTTGTGTAGTTGATTTAGTGATATTTTATTTTCTGGTTTACTTGGTGTATAGACTGTTGTGTAGTTGATTTAGTGATATTTTATTACCTGGTTTACTTGGTGTATAGACTGTTGTGTAGTTGATTTAGTGATATTTTATTACCTGGTTTATTGGTGTACAGACTGTTGTGTAGTTGATTTAGTGATATTTTATTACCTGGTTTACTTGGTGTATAGACTGTTGTGTAGTTAATTTAGTGATATTTTATTACCTGGTTTATTGGTGTACAGACTGTTGTGTAGTTGATTTAGTGATATTTTATTACTTGGTTTACTTGGTGTATAGACTGTTGTGTAGTTGATTTAGTGATATTTTATTACCTGGTTTACTTGGTGTATAGACTGTTGTGTAGTTGATTTAGTGATATTTTATTACCTGGTTTACTTGGCGTATAGAGTGTTGTGTAGTTGATTTAGTGATATTTTATTACCTGGTTTATTGGTGTATAGACTGTTGTGTAGTTGATTTAGTGATATTTTATTACCTGGTTTACTTGGTGTATAGACTGTTGTGTAGTTGATTTAGTGATATTTTATTACCTGGTTTACTTGGTGTATAGACTGTTGTGTAGTTGATTTAGTGATATTTTATTTTCTGGTTTACTTGGTGTACAGACTGTTGTGTAGTTGATTTAGTGATATTTTATTACCTGGTTTACTTGGTGTACAGACTGTTGTGTAGTTGATTTAGTGATATTTTATTACCTGGTTTACTTGGTTTATATACCGTTGTGTAGTTGATTTAGTGATAACTTTTACCTGGTTTGCCTGGTCTATGGACTGGGTTCACACACGACCGTCTACATCCACATCCTTTGTCACAGCACTTCTGGCCTAAAAGGCACGAAATTGTAAAATTGTAATCTTAACACACTTATCCAGTTATATATTAAAAATTTTACATCGCACATTGCAGAGCTACATGTGTATCAACAATCTTAATGAATTGTAAAATTTGAAAGATTGAGGCTAATTATCGATATAAATAATGATATACAGTGAAATAATGTTAATCATATTTTCTCTACGTCAAACATATCGATTTGCTTATGTCAACAGTTTAGCTGTTTACATGTAAACAAACTGCACCACTTCAATTAACGTTAACGGGCCTGGTGATAGTGTTGAAAAGAAAATCAGAGGCAAGTAAAGTGACGATATCAGGCCTCAGGATCATGAAGCAATTTCAGACTTAAATCAAAACTTCAGCCAGTCAAAAAGTTATTGTTTATCATGATATGAAGATTGAAATTTCTAATTAACAACATTATATCAAGACACTTTTAATAGCATTTCAATTTTGTCAGTGTTTTTAATCAAGAGACATTAAGACAATATACAATTTTTGACTTAAGTCTAAGATTGCTTCATGATCCTGAGGCCTGTAGTATAATGTATTTTTTTTGGAAATCAAATAATTCTACAGAATGTATTCGGGAATGAGATTAATCAGTCCAAAAACTTGCGCATTTTTTTAGTGTGCCGTAAATTGCAGTATTTTACTATGTGAGGCACTGTAGCTCCCATATCGTCATTTCGATCTTTTCAGACTGGGAGCAACAGACCTGCAGCTAGTCAACAATTGTATTGTTCAAAGTTAAGGTGTTATAAATTTACTTCGAAATCGTTAATAACTGATTATTTATTATCGTATATTGAAATAAGATTCATTTAATGAAAATTTTAAAAAATGGACAAAAATATATTGTATTTCCTTCCCAATTACGGAATATACAAAAGTCAGAACAAGACTTACTTCCGGGACAGTCCCTGTCATTGTTACAGCGGTTAAATTCCGGTCTACACTCACAAGTAGTAATGATCTTCGACACAGGGCACGTGCCTGGTTTCGGTCGTCCAGAACTTGGTGGTCGAACATATTGAGCGCATGCCTAAGAAAAAAAGTTATATTGCTTAGATCGTTACATCGCCATTCTAACTTTAAAATAGCATTGAAAATTCCTTGCCCTTATTCCTTGTTTTTGAGCAAAATCATTGCATTAAATGTAATAAAGTGTTAAAAAGTTATCGCATTTAATTAATTTAAGCAACACACTGCACACAAAAAATAATGCAATGTAATCTAAAGTTGCAAACTAGAAAAGCGATATCGAATAATTTGGTTTAAAAGTCAATTTAGATCTATTTTCAATATAAAACCATCGTTTTAAATTTTATGAATATTGATTGTTTAAATGAGAGGTACTTACCCCAACAGCAAAAAACAAAACAAGTAATTTCACTCTCATCTTTTCAGCCTTTCTGTACCTGTTGTGGAAGTATAACGTACCTGCTTATATACAGGGTAATTGCATTTTTTTTTCATAAAAAACCTGTTTCAATTATAATTAATTAAGTTGTCATTTGGTTAACTTTATTACCACTCAAACCTATCAATATGAACAAACATTCCTTTAAGCAACATGTTTGGCATTAGATAACGGATGTATTATAATTCATGTTACCAATATGACGCATGTATTTTAACATACATGTCCATTACGGGCATTGCAATGTTTACAAAACTTGTAATAAAATCATTAGGGGATTTCAATGTTTTACAAGCGGAATAATAAGACCATTAGGGGCACGTTCCGTACTTTAGTGGTTGACCTCTTCATTAACAACGACAGGTGTCACTGCATGCACTTTTAACCTGAGGCGTTGTTTACTGTCGTATGAATTCTGGCTGCCAATACACCAACGCACCTGTTTATTGTAATTGGTGATTCCCCTTCTGTGTAGCTGTACTTTAAGATTTGTTGGTTGGTTTTTTACAAAGGTAAAATAAGACGGGGTTTTTAGAGATGTATTTAAAGAGTCTGTCTTTCAATTTTGAACGATCGTGAAGTGCTGGTATATCTGATCATCAACGAAGCTAGCAAAAATTGTAGCAGGGTAATTTTCAGTAGTTATTTACTAGTAATCCATCGGAACCTTCTGAAGAAGCCATCCCACTCATTAAACGTTACGCTTTATCATGAAAGCATCTTTACATTACTTTCTTAAATTGTAGTTAAAAATTTAAATTGGTAGCGGGAACATCTTTTCAAGTCATTAGGCGAAGCGAACATCCTCCATGATTCTAATAGCAACCGTTACTTTAATAAACTATGTGTAATACAAATTTCTTTAAATATATACTTTCTTGTTCATTTCGTCTATCTTCATAATTTAGAATATAATAACAAATACTCTCAGAGGCCAGAACTACCAACATGTAATTTATAAATGAAAATATTATCATTAAACTCTGTAGTATGAACCTTTTGATTCATCGTCGACTTTTTACACATATTTTTTCACATAATTTCTACACATCTGGTTTTTTTTATAAGGCCATTTTGCAACCTACTTTCAGTATTAATTACCTTAATTATTTATTTTTCCGTGCTGACGAACCTTATTTAATAATGGGGCACTTTTCGGTGATTTTGCGGCTAGATCTATGCAAATGCTTTTTCCTTTAAAGCCCATGGGAAGCATAAAGTAAAGCATTATATTATTTATATTGATTAACATTTACCTTGTATTACTTCATCAAAAGTCCAATTAAAGTGAGTAAAACTACATTAAGTATTATAATCGTCGGTTAATACGTTACGTAGGATGAACATCAAATTTTCCAAATTCGTGAAGGTTTCCACGGTGAGAACAGCCTGAAGTCATTCGATGAAAGTCCGTGCAATGAATATTTTCTGAATGTAGCTTTTGTTTTGGTCGATAAAGATAATTATATAATCCACGTAAAGTGTAAACAAAAGGCCCATGGGCCACATCGCTCACCTGAGCAACAATAGGCATGATAAAATCAGCTTAATGGAGTCATCATAGAAAATACCTGGACAATGTAGTATAATACATGAAGATACTGTATAAATAAAACTACATTTTCTCCCCTGGATATTATTATGCTTATGATCAGGTCCCTTTTAACATGGTGATTTAATAGTCATATCACATGTTGAACATTGTAGTTCTCAAAAATTCCTAAACAATTGTGTATATATGGGATATAAACCTACACTCTGATCCCCTTGTGAGGCCCAAGAATCGTTCAGGGGCCAAAGTCTAAACAATTTTAAAGAATCAGCAAAATGTCAAAATGTTTGCATAAAAGTAAAACAATATATTATAACATTTCAGTTTTTGTGAATAATTAAAATGTTTTCGTTGGTAAAATCTGATCCCTAATGTTGCCCCTCTTCTCAATATTGTGATTTTAACGAATTTGAATATATACAACTTTCATAGAATTTCCTCACCCAAATGACTCAATCTTTATCGATGAGCTGCTAATTTAAATGGTAATATGATTTCATACAAAAACCTTTCTTACTATTGTAATTACTAATTAAGGTATTCCATCCATAACTATCATATTCTCTCTCTCTTTCTCTCTCTCTCTTTAAAATTCTCAGTGCACATGCATAAAAGTTAAACGTAGTATTAATTTTTAACAGCCTAAAATTCCACCCCGTGCAAAGAAATTTTACTTTGATTTCAAAATTTCCTCTTGATTAGGTCATTTTATGAATCTATCTTTATTTGCAATGAGTGCATTAGTATCGTTGATAGCCCTGCTCACTGTACTTTTATCAAACCCCATGGTATCTCCGATAACTTCCAAAAAGTCCCAGATGCATAAAAACGAAAAGCTAGCAAAACCTGCAAGGTTTGATATACTGTTATGTTACATGTATTTTTTCATGTGTCTTCAAGAATAGGCTCAAAGGAAGCACATGGTACTCCGATCGATGTTTGCAATCTTGTATTTATAAATACTGACGTCATAATTAAAGTATAAAAAATGACGTCATTTTACAGCGTTCATATTTGCTAACGTTTTCATTTTTTCTTCATAGACGTTTAAATTGATAATATGTATAATTTAAGATTGCAATTGTCATTTAATAATCAATTTAATAAGCAGTGTGCCAATGATAAAAAGAGATGGTATTTCTCAACCCGATGCGTCAAATTTATAGGTAACGTTATATACATAGCACAAAACCTCACGTTACATGTACAGTTACATTTTGAAATTGGTCCCGTATGTGTTTATATATACGATAGTATAATGATTAATTTGTAATAATATTGTTTTAATTATATGAATGTGTATTCTGATAACAAGTACCTGTATTTACACTGATATGGACTGATTTCGTTTTGTTGCTTTTTGCAGATCATTACGCAACATGTCCGAACAAGATATATGTGAGTTAATGCTCACTAGTAATACCCCCGCTCTGATGTGATGTGATGTGAATATGCAAGATAGGCAAAGTCGTCATTTAACAGGAAGTTGACGTCCGATTGGTTCAAAAATATATCCCGTCATAAGACATGCCTAAAGAAATAGTGTGTTAAAATTTCAAGAATCTGCAATGAATAGTTGCTGAGAAAAAATGCGACAAACAGACAGACAAACAAGGGTAAAACAGTATACCCCCTTCTCCTTCGGAGCGGGGGTATAAATATACAAAATCGAATCTCGTCGAAATTGAAATCGGGATCGGACTTGCGTGTCGCTCAAGTGTGTCATTTCTATTCTCTCCCTGTAGTTTCTTTTTTTCTTCTCCACAAACACGTTCCTAAATAACAGATCCGCCATTTTGATTTTAATGTTTAATTAAATATTTAATGTACCTAGGTAACCTCAGTTAAATCTGTAAGTTAAATTAGATAATAAATTAAGCTTTAACTGTTAGTTAACGTTCGTGCAACCGATTTAATTTGCCATTAATTTTAACGTCATGTTAACGTCAAGTTAACAGCTAGCTAAATTTAACTAACGTTCGTGCAACCGAATCCTGGTGTAAACTAGACTTTATATTTATTTCTTTATTAAAAATTGTTTGATACATTTTTTTCTGTAATATTTCAATTACTGCTACATAATTGTAGAATTTGATAGAGTAAATTATTTCTTTAAATATCACCTAACGTTTGGGTTTTCCGTCTACAGCTCGGAATTCTTGTCGGAACAGCCAGAAAATTCATATAAGAAAATAAATTGTGCGAAGTTATTCTAACAAAGCTAAGAAACTACTTGCCACGCGAAATAACATATCCTTGATTTTAAAATAAATAATTTTCAATAAAATCAAATTCCGTCAGTACATCAGTACCTTGATTTATTTATAAATGGACACATTCCAATGTGATAATTTATAAGCTTACCTCCCGAAGGTGGTCCAATTAAATCAGTAAATATGCCGAATGAATTAACACACGATCGTCTACAACCGCACGCTTTACCGCCACACTTTTGGACTACAGACAATAAATTCCTTTGTTAGAAAAGACATCTTTATCAGTCATTTTTATGTAAATATGTATAATTTGATTTTATTTTGTAAGTCAAAATTACATTACATATGTGTTGTGATTACATTTTCTGTTATATATGTACAATTTAAGACATCAAAATAAAGACAGAATTTTCTATCAATTCATCATTTAAATATGTTTTAGCTATTAACTATGTTATTTAGTAAATAATAAAATCAAATTCTCTAGATATATAATTTGCACATACTCCCATATATCTTTACAGCTCTCAATGTTTTAAGAAAATCAATAAAAAATTATTTAAAATTGATTATGATCACATTGCCATTTAACATGTCACATGTATAGACAAAATTATAACAAAAAAAGAAATTACATCTGTATTAAGAGATTATGAAAAAAAACTCAAGATGAAGTGAATATTGATAAAAAAAAATTACATCCGGGACATTCCCTGTCGCTGTCACATAGATTATGCTCCGGTCTACACCTACACACGGAAAAGAGGAAGTACGCGGGGCAAAAGCCTGACCAGAACGCAACAGGGGTACAAACTGAGCGCACTCCTGAAAAAAAATATATCTTAAACGTTTACTGTCAACAAACTTTTATTTGCGGGCGAGAAATTTTAGCGAAGTTAATGAAAACCTCAACGTCGCAAATATTTTTCTTCGCGAACCATTCCTTGTCGCATGGTTGTTATAACAACACTGGTCTAGATAAGGCTCGTTCGCGAACATTTGTTGTTGCGAACCAGTTTATCGGAATTTAATGGCTAAAAAAAGTCGGCGCGGATAAAAGTTGGTTTACAGTAGCTATTCACTTATATCGAAATTTTTGGAGATCAATATTTAGGCAGTTGCCTTTGCGCCAAATTAATGAAATTAGTCATGTATATATGATGTATATACCACAACACGCTTCGTTCAAAAAATATCATAGCCTTGTACATTTGTCATGAATATTTTTTGTTGTTATTGTTGTTATTGTTGTTTTGTTTTTGTTTTGTTTTACTTTTTTATAAGAATTATAAAAATCAATATTTACAATGTACAATGTTGCGGTGGCTAATGGAACAGGGGCTCAAAAAAGCCTACGTCCAGGCGTAAGCTTGGTCAAGAATAAATCGGGGAATAAAACGTCAAAACCAGTGGGCATGTTCATGGACCTTTCGTAAGAGTAAGATATGTCTCAGATTTATCTTAGGACACGTCTTAGTCTTAAGAGCGTTTCTTGAAGCCGTCCTAACCTACGAAAACTCTTAAAAGATCATTCTTAATTTAAGATATTCCATCAGTTGTCTTATCCTTAAATAACTAATCAGTAAACACGAAGGTTGTGAAGACATCTTGAAAGTAAAGGAAACCGAATGAAACAATGTCGGAGTACTTTTAAATATAAAAGCACACATACTATACATGTATATGCATTTTAATTTTGAGAAGACACAATGATGGTAAATTGAGGAATTGACTAAAAAGGTTCGTTACTCTGTTTTTGGGTAACCATTTTGGGTCACCGCTAGTCTGAAAATTGAGCATTATATATTTATTATACTTGTATATGTATATTTTAAACTGCCAATAAACTATTTTGAATAAGATAGTTAAAAGAAAATTACATAGTTAGAGAGTTTAGTAGGGAACTTAATGTTGTTGTGAGAGGAAGAAGAAAGAAGAAAATGAAGATTTTTTTTATAACTCAATAGTTTTAGAGTACTGTTAGTTTAGCTTCCTAATTTTCAGTGCAGACTAATATTCCATAAAGTTTGTGCATAACGATATCTTCACATTGTTACAAAAAACATATTTGAACATTTCTTAAATATATCTATCGACATATTTTGGCATATTTAGATTATATTTCATAAAAATCAAGAAAAAAATATCTCTAGTTTTTTGCCTAAGATTAGCTTATTTCATGCCATATCTCAAATGTTTGAAATGTGACTGTAGTTTTTTTTATTTTCAATAACACTTTCGGTTTATCTATTTGTATGCAAAGTTTTGGAAAGATAAAATTACAATTTGTTTTTTTTTTTATTCGCGTTATAATATGATTACTCCAAAATTTTGAAACAATCTTGACATCTACTCTTGTGTTAATTATGTACTGGCCTTTGAAGCAACCAGTAAACAAAGTTTGTTTAAACTTTGACTTAAATATTACTTTTGTATTTACTACGTCGTCTGTTCAACTTCAAACTGTATTAAAATCATAATTACACAATAGTTTAAACTATAAATATTTGTTTGATCTTTATCATGTTTATATCAATTTCCATACCAAATGTTAGCAATATTTTCAAGAAAATTATCAAATTATGATTTCTGTTTGGGGCCCCATATTAAAAAAAGGCATGTGACATGAGTCGCAAAAAATTAGATGAATATTTTTAAGTTTACACCTTTATAATTATCTAAATAGTTTTCAGAAGACTGACTTTACTCGTAGTACGGTGCCAACCTCCTTAATAAACATACCTTTACATTTCTGCTTTTGGAATACAAACAAGGGCACTATGAATAATATTTAATAATATTATAAATTGCGTGTCAGGTCGGAGGATACGAACTTAACTCTGTGAATTTGATACGTTTGAATTTTAACACCCCTCCCAGATTTTCGTATTGTAGTACAAAATCAGTTTTCTTTTTCCAGAATCCCGTCTTTAAATTTATTTCAAAGTGTGGTTAAGGTTTCTATGGAGACAGAAGCTGTATCAATTTCAGACAGTTCCATGAGATAAAGAATTGTTGCAATACATGTGAAACCAGTTGTAAATTTTCGAAAACGTTCAGGAGTAAAAATCATAACCTACTTAGACAACATATTAGGTTGTCGGGAAACAAAGAGAAATTGACTTAAAGTCGAAAAATGACTTTTTCTCTTACATGTGCTTTGTCCCATAACAGATCTAAACTGGAGATTATCCATGTTAAATGCAATTCAAAACATCAGCTCGTTTTTAGTGTTCCATCTCATCTAAACTTGATAATTTTAGGATTTCAATGTATACACCGCGTGCGTTTATAAAATATGCAATTATCATTAAACGCCCATTTGGATATACTAAAAATGTTGTCAATTTTCTAGGAGAACGTTATAATGAAGAAAATGCTTTAAGATGTCAGTTTTTAATCATAAAATTTTATTAGCTATATTAATAAGTGATAACAGATACATATATCTGGCTGTGGACCTTTAATTAATTATATCCGTGGCCATCTACTGGGGGAGATCTGAAATAGAATAAAGTATACAATTACAAGATTTATACTGTGTCTACTTAAAAAATGAAATGCCTGTTTTTCAAGAAAAATATCAAAAATTGATGTATCATATCTGAGAGAAATGCTTTGAACCTACTTTTTTTTTTTTATATTATTTGAATTTTATTATACAAAGGTGACATAAAATAAGCAATACATATCGCTTTTTGTTACCTCATATTTTTAAATATTTGTCGCTTTCTGCTTTGATATGTTCTGTTCGGTGGAAGATTTTTTTAAGGATCAACTCAATTTGTAACAAGAGACCAAAAGGCCTTAACGATCACCTGAGTACCACAGCTCATACACAGACCTTTTGAGGATTCTCATATATGCATTTAATTATTAAGGTTCATTCTGGGGTAAAACAAAGTTTAAGATGTGCTAATGACCACCACCTTCCTACCTGAAATCTTACAACAAGGACATTGATAGGAAATAATTGTCCCATATTTGTAACTTTCAAGATAGCTTTTATTTTCATTCCGTGGACCCTGAGGTCCACGTAGATAATATATAAGCGAGGTAAAACCGGATGCAATGGGAAAAATTAAGCTTGCGCATGAGATAGGCTGGTTCCTGTGCGGAATTATGGATAGGTCAGGGAACCAGGATAACACACGTTTGACTGAATCGGGATCAAGATTCCAAGCCATGAACTCATGTTAAAGTTCAAGGGCCGTTGAGATTATAAAGGTATCAGTAAACAGAACAGAAATATAATATTCCTTTTAAAGAAATGATCAACATGAGATATCAACTGTCAGCATAATATGCGGAAACTACAACATGCTTCAAATATATTGCATAAATCGCGATGTTATGTTGTTTTCCAAAATTGTGTATCTTTACTTTTAGGCAAAGCTACAGTACTTCCGAATAATTTTTTACTACTAAAGCAAATCATGATTGAATAAATATTTGACTGTATACATGATTCAATAATTATGTTACTGTATGAAAAAATTAAATATCAAGACAAATGCATCATAAGATGAAATTTAAAAATCACACGAAGCTGTCACTGCATAGTTAACAAATACAAAAATTCGCCGAATGCCTAATACTATACATGTAATCTTCACTAATACAATTCACAATTATGTTAAAAAATAAGGTATCGACCCTTTAACTTCTGAGGTAAAAGGATCAAAGCTATACGTGATACAACGTACAGAAGTGGTTAGTTAAGAGCATTATCCAGGCTTGCCTCTACTTTTCATCATAACACTTTTGCTATTATATGCATTTCGTTTTTCTCATATTTATATGGGAGTAGAAAAGAGTATTTTGTAAGTGACCATATTGGTCTCACCCTAGGACCTGAACCCCTGTCACAGGGACCATGCATTAAAAGATTTATTACACTTTTATTATACGCCCATATTAGCCCCACCCTAGGGCCTGGACTCCTGACCAAGGGGCCATGAAGTTCAGGATTTTGGTAGAAGGCTTCATGGACATCATTAAAGTGCATTTAGTTTTTCCCCACATATGTGGAAGTAGAATTTTTTTTTTTTTTTTTTTTTTTTTATATATTTGGCCCCGCCAATGGCACCCCGGGAATGATAGAACAATTTTGATTCCCTTTACCATAGAGATGTTTCACAAAAAATGGTAACAATTGGCCTTGTAGTTTTTAAGAAGAAGTTAAAAATGTAAAACTGTTATCGCACAACGGACGACGCACACCGCACGACGACAGACGAAGACCAATTGCAACAGGTCACCTGGGTGACTCAGGAGACCTATTTAAAAAGGCGAGTTATTAGAAACGTTTTTCTACATCAACTGTTGATCAATCTTAAGAAAAATAAAACTTGATCTGTAGTCTCATTAAAGTGCTACACGGCAAGTTTTCAAATCAATTCACCAAACCATATTGAAAAAAGTTTGGAAACTTTAAACACAACTTAAAAAAAAATGACTGACATCGGAACAGACTATGACTCCTTATAGTCCCTCAGGTTTCGCACATAGAATCCCCCTTCTTTTTTAAGACAACTAACTTACAAGTATTTTGTCGTCGACACTGTCTTTCACATTCTTCTCTTGTCTCGAAGTTATTTTGATTTCCGCCACATCCACCGTAGGTAAATTTCTCGCACTGATTGGTTCGTCTGTTGTACCACCATCTTCGGAATGCTGCTCTACAACGTCCAACCACTTTTGGCTGGTAACAGATGAACCTGTCATCTACTTCAGATAAAAGTGTACAGAAAATTGATATTTTGAATAAGCATACTTTTGAAAGAATGCATTGTTCGGTATTAAACAGGTGTAGTGGGAATGATATATCCATGGTTCTATATTTTCTGAGTAAGAACTACTGTAACAGCCTGCTTACTGTGAGACCCCTCTTAAAAAATAGCAGCACTATGGCAAGAAATGTTTACAAAATTATCTTTGAAACTGGATATAAGAAACTCCATTTTTTATTCAATTCATTGTTGACATTCATTAATTTTTATTTTGTTACTTTTGGTTAAATGAATACTTCTAATATCCAGGCTTACCATCTAGTAACTCTACGCTGCCACAATCACCGTTTGTTATCAATATGATTATTTTGAGTGATTACTAGTATACGTTACTATTTTAACGAAGGTCAAGAAAGAACTATTGTAGATGCTTGTACACTGCAACATTCCTTATTAGAACCAGAAGGGTAGAGGGAGATTACAATGTTAAAAATGTTCTGAGAACTTTGATAATTTAACTGTGTTTCATTTTGATGTTGTTATTCATTAACTTCGGAATAAATGTTTTCTGTTAATTTAGAAGTCCCCTTTACACAAAACTGCTAGAAATGTGTTAAATTCGTGCGCAGAGTCGAAAAGATCTTCGAAGCGGATGGGGGTGGGGGGATGCAAGTATATTTATGTTTACATGGTAAAGGGTACAGTTCAAATGCCTATTATCGGCAGCTCTATTCCGTGAGTTAAATAAAGAGAACAAGAGACACCTTAATGAGATTGATTATAAGCTTACCTGTAGGTGGTCTGATTATATCAGGGATTATTTTAAATGGATTAACACAAGATCTTCTACAGCCGCATCCTTGATCACAGCACTTTTGATCTAGAAAAGATTACTTTGTTATAACAGACATCTTCATCTTTCATTTTTATTTAAGTTTATTCGATTTCATTTACTTAAGTTCACTTATAATAAATATGAACTTGACTTGTGATTAAATTTTTACACTTATCTATTTTAAATTTTTACAATTAAATAGAAAAGGATTTTTTTTTTCCGAAGTGCAACATTTAAAATATGATAGTTAGCCATTAATTTTAAATAATCTACATTGTAGTATAAAAAACAAATATTCTAAAGATATGATTTGCATTTATTCCTATAAATCTTAACAAGTAAAAATTTATATAAAGATATATTTTTAAAAAATGGACTCGACCATGTGCTTTTGTACAGGTTATGTGTATATCGATAACAAAAAAATTTCATTTGGATTAGCAATATCTCAAACTCAAAATAGCTTCTAGTGTGTATATTTGAATATTGCTGAAAAAAAAACTTACTTCCAGGGCATTCCCTGTCGTTGTTACAGCGGTTAAATTCCGGTCTACATTCACACGTGGTTATGAGGGTAGACACGGGGCACGTGCCTGGCTTTTGTAGCACTGGAAGACCAGGCCGCAACGGAGGAACATACTGAGCACACGCCTGAAAAAAAAAGTATTATATCAAACGTCTATTCATTAACCGATATCGAAATGTTTGGATATCGGAACATATAAGGCAGTTGTTTTGCGCAAAAGAAGTACAGTCTATCTACGAAAGCTTACCTTAAACCTTCGAGATAAAATTATTATAAAATATTTATTTAAAGATACTACTTACACTGACAAAGAGACACACTAACAGTAATTTGAATTCCATCTTGCCACCTTTTTATGACTGTCGTATCTATTGTTATGTGTCCTTTATATATATCTGTATATATATATATCTGTCCCCTATCCTAGATAGCAACATGTCTCATCTGCAATAAATTACAGTGTCAATTTTGAAACATGCATCGCAACAATCAATAATAACAGACACCAGGTTTCAAAAAATGTTATTTTTTAACCTGGATTCGGGAACTATAATTACTAATGTCATGCTGACGCACATACTTTGACATACGTAGAGGTGTGTAGAAACGTTATGTTCTATAGTTAAGTATTAACTACGTTCCGAACTTTAATCGACGTTCATAATAATTTACGTTGACCGCATTGTTTACATTATTAGCCGGAGGCATTGCATTATTTACCTTGATACATACAGGTCTTCACCACAACACTTGTGGTTGTAAAACAATGTAAATCATAACCTTGATTAACTGTCGTAAATGCTTTTTTTTAATATTTGGGTTTGGTTTTTTATAACAAATTCACAAAGAATAAATATTTACAACGTGGGATTTTGGGATGGTTTCTGGAAAGCGTTTACGGTCTAATGTCAAATGCACTCTTCTATTTTTTATGTAAGGTTGAACATTTTAAAATATTTTATTTTACAAATTAAAGATCCTTTGCAAAATGACTTTGTTATTTTGTTTGATTACTTTTGGTTGCCTTAAAACTTACCTCGAATTTATTTCATTCACAAGTGTTCTTTCTATTTCATTCACAACAAATAGTCTGGATTTTTTTCATGTGTATTAAAGATATTGTACAGTTTTTAAGGAGGCCAACTTTAGTTATAATTGCGCATGTGTTTGTGCACTGTAGTAAAATTTTTATCGTTTAATGAATTTTTTTCGATGCCAATTATTAAATTGAACACAATAAACTACAGATACAAATATTTAGATTTTTAAGGAATATTTTATTTGTTAATTTATTTTTCTGTTGCGCGGCTATGTTAAGGCTGCCCGAATTGATCTGTAGAAAGTCATTTGTCTGAACTTACGATATGACGTCATAATTAACTTTGACGTCACGATCTGCATTCCTTTCCATTCTCTGGGAATGTATCGAAACGAAATAAGTGAATTTTACGGAACATGATAAAACCGCTTGATTCCTTTACATAGACGCTGTTTTAAATACTAGTAATACTAAATTCAATATTATCATTACTTAGTATAAAAAAAAATCGACAGTTTTAAAGCTTCGTATTGGGTAAATGACTATTTATAAACTAATGGTTTGGAGACTCACTCTGCTTCGTGTAAACAAATGAATGGATATATTTTTATGCATGTAAAAAACAGCTTGGCGCAAGTGAAAGATCAATACAATCTTTGTATTGTTTGCGTGAAACTGGGAGAGAAAATAAGTACCATTGTGAATCATGCTGGGGGAAACCTACCATTTACCCAGTTTTGTGTAAATCGAGCTTAAAAAGTAAAAATGTGCCCAATTTCGATGATGGGGCGAAATGTTTTGACAATATTTCAAATAAACGAAATATTTATATGAACTCTCAGCAAGAACTGCAAAATATATTACTTATCGAAGGATTTTTCATGAAAATATATTTGATTTAATTTCATTTATCACTTGCGCCGATGCGATTTATATGGATCATACGCTGTGTTAGGATACGCACGTCACGTGCTAAAGAACAATATATGACGTCACAAAAATGCATCAAATATATTGTTGGATATCGCTGTTAATTAATGTAACAAACATTTAAAGAAAATAGCCCGGTTAAAGTATTTTGTCGATAATTAAAACAGTATCGTTTTTCGATATAAATTTGCTTCAGACAGCCTTAACATAGCTGCTTATTCGATAGGTGAGCGTTGCCATTGTGCTTTTTTGACTTTATTATAAGATGAAGCTCTGAAGGATTACGTTATTAGATATATCATGAAAGAAAAAGTATAAGCCTTTCTAACTTTACACACAGAATAATGCTATACCTAGGGTTATCTACATATGTTAATACTCCAAAAATATAGCAATTTTGGTGCATTTGGATATTTTGAGTTGACCCTCACTAAAACCAACCGGTTGAATTTAGTAAATATTACATATAAGGTAGAAAAGAACATAACTAATTGCATAATACAATTTGAGGAAAATCTTTAGAGTTGCATTATTTTTAATCTGCTTTGAAGTAAGGAAAATGACAATTTCCTATAGATTCTTAAAATAAATGTATTTGTAGTTTGAGATGACGTCATTTTGCCCTGAATTGACGTCAAAATATGACGTCATTTTATTGCGCTAACAATTTTCGATGGCGAACAATTCTGACATTGGGTCTGATGTTGACACATCCGACGAAGACGTTTCGGACTTAGAAAGTGAAGCAGAAGTTGCTTTGTTTAGAGGTCCGTGGTTAGTGTAGTTGAGCCTGATACATTTCACATGCCGGAGCCAGATTTTAGAGAGATTGCTGGGCCCGTCAACTTCGATCCTTGTATGTCAATTATGAACTTTTTTGTTAAATTCTTGCATGCCGATGATGGCAATCGCCCAAAAAAGCAGACCTCCAAGAATATTGCGTCCACATTCTCGTTTCCGCAACTGGGTTCCGGTGACACCTGAAGAAATGATTGCTTTTAATGGAATAGTGTTCAGCATGGGGATTGTGAAAAAAGCCGACATTTGAGTCATACTGGGAATCTAACCCTCGTGCGTGGTCTTTTGAAATGCCCAACTTTGGGAAGATTATGTCAAGGAACCGATTCCAGGCCATTCTGCAATTTCTGCATTGCAATGACAACTTAGATGTTCCAGAGCCTGGCGAAGAGGGATATGATCCACTGCACAAGATATCACCTGTCATTAACATTCTAAATGAGACATTTGGTAAAAATTACAGGTAAATTGTACATTTATAAAAGAAACTCAGACCACACTATCAATAAAATGGTAACATATTAGAATATATTGAATGCAATGCTAAATTCAGCATGAAATCAATTATAATCATTAACGTTTTCGGTGAGGGTAATTTTACGCGTACACATTACAAGCACCACTACATTATATAGTAAATATATCGGTTTGTACTGGTGTATTATTATTTACTATCATTTACATATCTTAACTTAAAAGTTAAGACATATACAATTACATATACATGTATCTCATTTTATTTACAAACTGTTTAACACAACACGTCATCGCAATAATTGCATTCAGATATTTTTAATGAAGTTCAAAGTAAACTTGAAAACAAAGTTCATAATAATTTTTAGATTATTGAAAAACCTATTAAACAAAATCCCCCCCCCCCCACACCGATCTGACAAAATTGTCACTCGATTTTTATGTCATGTTGCATATTTTGTGGCAGTAAATACAAAAGTTACAACATGACAGCTTTGTAATGCTGTGAATGTTGTATTTACTGCCAATTCAAAATTTACAATGACAATTACATTATTTCTATTTGTCATTAAAATCTTCCTCTTTAACAAGAGGCCAATAGGCCTTAACGGTCACCTGAGTACCATAGCCCATACACAAACTTGTCGAGGAGTCTCATATATGCATTTAATTATGTTTCATTCTAGAGTAAACAATTTATAATATTGTAATGACGACCACCGTCCTGCCTGAAATCTTTCAAAAAGGACTATGAAACCTATAATTTCAACGAAAAACTTATAAAGATCATAATAGAGTGCATGACTTGATATTGAAAAGGTACAAGAAAATAGTCGAAAATAATTTTTTTAACTTTCAAGATAGGGGTAGACAGAAACTCTCCCTGTGGGCATTTAGACAAAAAACATAAAAGTGAACAGCTTATTAATATTAGGGTTTAAAAATGCTTTTCCCTTATGTTCCAACTTCTGAATTTTGAATTTTCATCCTATGTTCATTAAACAACACCATCTGGTATTTATACCAAAATCATTTTACATGTACTGTTTATCAGTGATTTTGGTTAGCCAATTAATACTTTACTATTAATGAGTCTATTTATTTATTTAAAGACTTCAAAGACTTCAAAAACTGTTTTTCTTTCAATAAATAAAATATTTGCATAGTTTTTTGATCATACAACTTCTTAATTACATTATATTTAATGATTAATAACTCCATTATGAAGAAGCAAAGAAGGATAACTCCATTATGAAGAAGCAAGGACATCATAACCATGCATTTAGTTGTTAACAAATATATATGGGAGTAGAGAAGAATATTTTCTAAGATCTAATACATTTTTACTAAATGGCCATATTGGCCTCACCCTAGATCCTGAACCCCTGACCCAGGGGCCATGAATTTAACAATTTTGGTAGAGGGCTTCATGGACATCATAACCATGCATTCGCTTTTTTCCTCACATGTGTGGGAGTAGAGAAGAAGATTTTTGAAAATTTGGCTTTTTTGCATATTTGGCCCCGCCCGTAGCGCCCTGGGGGTGGTAGAGCCATGAATTTCACAATTTAGATTCTTTTTACCATAGAGACGCTTCACACCAAAAATGGTAACAATTGGCCTCGTAGTTTTCAAGAAGAAGTTAAAAATGTAAAATTGTTAACGCACGACGACGGACGAAGACCAATTGCATTAGGTCATCTGACTGACTCAGTGACCTAAAAATACCAAAAAATCTCAAAAGTGTCCTTTGTAAAAAATTATTGATCATTATTTTAGTAACACATATATATGCAGATGGAATATTTTACAACTGTCACAATTTAATCTGATCGAAATAATTTTATTGTACACGTAATAAATAAATAAATAGGTGAGATAATCAAAATAGAGCTTTCAGCTGCAACACAATTATATCATTTATGTTTATTAATTCGTCCTTAGAAATCTTAACAATTAAAGCAATTACACGCGTGCATGCGCATATTTATACATACACTGTACACGTTTGGGGCATTGTTCTTGTCGGATGGAAAACTTTTTCGAGCGCTTACAAAAGCTGGTGCACGCAGTGAGTATTTTCGCACATATTTTTTGAATGCGCCCGATAATAACTAAATTAAATTTAAAAAAAAACAAAACACCCTCACTAGCCGGTAAAAGTTGATATATGGCTAGATTTATAAAATTTAAATTATCCCCGAGTTTCCCCTTATGTATTTCACGTACCAGGCATTGGTTTCGTCAAACACAAAACACATGCTTTAAACTTCAATAAAGACAAGACCTTTGGAAATCAAAACTATGTGAAAACGAGAAAAAAGTTGGGGTTTTTTTTCATTTCTTTTTTATTAAATGCTTTACCCAGCAATAGGTTGATTATTCCAACTCATTAAAAAAAATTAACCAATCATCCCCCCCCCCCAAAAAAAAGAAAAAAAACTCCCAGAGAACCCGCTGATCAATATATTGCTGTTTTTGTTGATGACTTTATTAAAAATTAAAAATTGATAAAAAAAATATTCAGAATATTACACTGCTTATTACTTTTTCTGGATGATATGGGGGTTTTCTCTTGCCTCTTTGAATAAAAGATATATTTCAAGGAGTGTTTTGCTACATTAATTATAAATAATTAATATTCATAGTCAATACAAGTGAAGCCTTGAAATACAAATTCAGTAATGTTTCTTTTTTCTTTTTTATAAATGTTTCCTCATTTGATTATTATGTTCTTTCAAGTCTAAATCAAGATGTTTGTGTAGATGAACGCATGGTTGGCTTCAAAGGCAGGTATCAGTGAAAGCAGTATATTTCCAACAAGAAAGCCCACCGATAGGGTATAAAGCTCTGGGTGTTGTCAGACTCCATCACTGGGTACACGCACCACAACAATGTTTACAAAGGAAGAAGGAATGAACGCCGTTGTTTTAATGGTCAAGTATGTTGTTCTTATATGTGCGCTCTTGTTGAAGCATTTTGTTATGACTTAATTCTATGTAATGTACAAGTATTTGTAGCAAAGTTTAATCCAAGAAATGATATGGACCGATATGATATTGACTAATACTAATAAGGAAATGAAATTTCCCTAGGGTTATGAAGCAGTGATGGATCTGATGGAACCTCACTTTTACAAGGACATTTGTCATACATATCAACATGTCTCATCTGCAATAAATTACAGTGTCAATTTTGAACAATATGTCTCATCTACAATAAATTACGGTGTCAATTTTGAAGCATTTTACGCAACGCAACAATCCATTTTAGCACACAATTTTTTGGAAAATTGTTATATTTTGTTATCCTACATTCGATGATTGTTATTACGAATGATTTCAAGCTGGCGCGCTGACCATGACATGCATATAGTTGTATAAAAATGATATGCACATTATTATAGGATTAATTACATTCCGAACTTTAAGCGGCGTCATTCATCACTTATTCTGAACGCTGCACTGTTTACACTTTAGCCGAAAGCTGTTTTACCTTTATATTTCTATAAGGTTCTCGTTGTAAGCACGGCTGTCTTTACCACTGGACGTGTGATTTATAATTATATAAAGCACAACCTTGTATGGCTGTCAAACTTGTTCAAAAGCATAACCTTGCACGGCTGTCTTTACCACTGGACGTGTGATTTATAATTATATAAATCACAACCTTGTATGGCTGTTCTTTTTGCTTTTGTTTTAATTGAACTACAAACTCTTTTGCTAACAAACTTCACGCACTTTATCATTTAGTTTGAATTACCTTGAACGAGTACTATCGCTTTTATACGTTTTCTTTTTCATTCCGTTTCTTTATGGTGTATTAAAACTATTGTGCATTTCTTTAACCAACAAAGAGATCATTGATTTTACCAACAGTCTTGACATGTACGTGTATGTGAGATTGGCCTAATACCCAAAGATAAATGTCCGGTATAATGTAATAAGACATTCAAAATAATCGATCATTGTAATCTTGCAACTAATTTGATTTAATCTATAATGCTGTCTTCTTTACCAAAATATTAATCATTTAACCCTTTAAGGCACATGGTCACGATTTTGTTAAAAAACTATTTTTTCCGATTTTAATGTTTACAATGCTTCAATAAGCCAATTTTAATAGGCAACGAAAATTTGAGTGCCACTCGTTGAGTTACAAGCGGCCTAAAATTAATGTATTAAACCTTAGGAACTGATATATAAGATATATAAATCAGCTTGAGAAAGATATTTTATTGAACCTATGTAAACAAAAACAGGGCAGGCCATCATTAAAAATATATTGTTTCCCCTAACCCGACCCTAAATTTTTAAGTTGGGTAGGTACATGTAGGTAGGTAAATAATTTTATTTTCTGCCAGGGCATAATTGAAAATACATAATAAATTAAAATGAAAAAAAAATCAATCAATTCTTTAATTAATTACAAAACTGAAAAAGAAATATGACCAGTTGTAAAACATATTGTTATACATGAACTTGTACTAATAGAATGTAAAACAAATTTAATATCGAATTCACAATTTGATATTGTTTATCATAAATATAAACATGTTTGATTCAATGACTAGATGTGTATGAATAGATTCATTATCATTTGCATGTTGATGTACATGTAATCTATACCATACTCCAATTTATGTCGTCCATAGTACTTTGTAGGGATTCCATTATATGTGAGAGAGTGATGCAGTGATGCCGTTTGTGAATGTTTCCGATATTAATCATTCGTTTGAAAATATACGGGGTGGGGGTCGATGCAGACGAATCCCTGAAACATTCAAACTTATTAAATACGCTTAGTAGGTTAACTAAAAAAATGTATTGGGCCCTTTAAAAAAACCTGTCAAACTGAGGAGCTCTCAAATTTGCTAGACTACTCACAGGTTGATTACGTAACAGCTGGTACGTAACATGTGATCATGTCAACAAACGGTAGCGTGATTCATATCGGTGTAAGTGTTCTCATTAGTATTGATTTCCGTCAAAATACATTTTCATGTAATGGTATAAAGAGAAGATAGAACATAGTTTAGCTCCAGTGTTCTACAGAGCTCACCCAAAGAAGGTTTACAGAACTACAGAGGTATGAACTTTCTAATACTATATCTTTACCTTTAAAATCTATAACTCTACTGTTAACTCTTTTGTAGCAAAAACTCAAGGGTTTATTTGACTAGGAAATTCTTACAAGGAAATGTCATACAGTCTTGTAGATTCCGTAACTGATTCATAGAAGTTTTAAAATATTGCCGGTTTTTTGTTTGAGCGTTGATGTGTTTTTGTTGTTTTTTTAAAGAAGTAAAATCACCAAATCAATGTTTTTACATTGCTTTTGCTAATGAACTACTGACATATGCATGCCGTCTGCATCCATTGTATTATGGTTGGAGAGATATGAATATGCATTTCCCTACGCGCATCGCTATAAAAATAAAAACTTATTTAAGGGGATTGACACTATTTTCCTTAACCGATATAATCACATTTTATGGACATAACTAAACAACTAATGTAGTGTAATTTTGTCCACTGTTTACATTCTCGAACGTGTTCATAATGCACATAATTTTATGACTTTAATTTGTAACAAACGAAATTCTTTCCAAATATTTGGATATTGTCAGATGCAAAACAAATGAAAGAACCAAATACAAACAGATACAAAAAAGATTTAAACAAGACATGCGTTGGAAAAAAAACAAACATGCTGCTGATCGCAGAAATGTCAAGTAAAAATATAAAGGTTCGAGATTCACTTAACCTCTCAAATATTATGAAATACAAAAAAAGTATGCGTTTTGATGAAATTAAATAATAAATTCGCCGGAGCCTATCCTGTACAAACCGCTTTAGGTTGGGACTCGTGTCTATCGTTTTTCAACCAGAGACGTACATGAATGATTCATTATTCATTTTTCTTTTTCATTTCTTTTTTTTCAAAAAAGTAATTACATATCATTTCTATGTTTAAGAAATATGAAAAAACGAATATTTTCTATAGCAAACGTTTGGCCTTCAGTGTCTTCCTTTTTCTTTTTCTATAACTTAATCAAACATAAAAATTGAAATTAGGTTTCCGAAAAGGAACATTTGCATGATCAAAAACCCCACCGGGAGCTACAATGTTTTATTTCACCTGTTGAATGTACGTGTTTGGATGGGGAAACTAGATGAAACGTCATAAAAAATTATTATGGGGTATAATTAATAAATTAAACGTTTTTATAAAAATAATATGGGCGGGGAGGCGATATGGATTAAAAATTGGTTTATTTTTAGTAACGTTAAGTCGGACAAAACTATTTTTAATTCCACTTTCTTGTATTCATGTTGACATTAAAGATCACCATGAAAAGAAAAATCATTGATGTGTGGTTTGATCATTGTTCTGTTGGTCTCCCCTGCCTCCATATTGGCTGAGGATCTTGAAAAAGGAAAGGAGTCGAGAAATAAACGCCAGGCCCATGTTCTGTTGCCCATTGCGGCATATGCAGGTGTGACTGTGTCGGCTCCTCTCTTTGCAGCTTTAGTGGCAGCATACGAAATATACGCTGTCACAAAATACGCCATCAGCAAAGGTATTAAAGATATCTTTAAGAATAACGTTACAATGTGAGGTATCTTTAACACACGATTATTGATTTTATAAGTATTATTTAATTAATTCTATACATTTCCTTGTTAAATCATATCAATCAAGATGAAATGTTAATTTTAGAAAAAAAAAATTTGCAGTAGACAAATATATACGGATCTTGCATCAAGCGTTACCAGATAATTGAATGTTGTATTTGTAATATAACTTTAACAATCGTCTTTGATAGCAATCATCAACTTCGACATACAGAGGATTTTTATGCCCATGAAATGACTGGGACATAAAGTGTTACCCCGTCCCGTCATTCCGTCCTTCTGTCATTCTGTCATAATTTTTTTTCCGATCATTACCTCAACAACCGGTGCACACATTCAACTCAAATTTGATAGATGGATGTATTATAAAGCCCTACGGGCTTTATTGGATTTGAACACGCCCCGATCGAAATTATCACCTCATAATACTCAAAGAATGATTTCTTATTCCTTAAATAAAACAAATGTTATACTAAATTTGGCATTTAAAAATTTGGTCGCCTGCGGGGGCATTAGTGGCATTAGTGGCTTTACGACACATCTAGTTTTCAAAGTCAACATTTTGAGGTTTTTTTTGGCAATCTCTGTTATTTGTGAAAGAAAATAGTTCAATGTTTGAAACTGCTTCGATCATTAAAAAGCTGGTTTACTATATATATGATTATAGTGGTCATTTTTAACAACAGGTAATCTACTTTTTTCAGTTAAAATCATCAGTGATCATAACAGCAATACACGTGCCGACAACGGCGATTGGTGCAGAAAAACCTGTCATAGTAACGAGTACGTTGATTGGCGACATGCAGATTTTTGTGAACCATACGACTGCTGCAGGCCCGGGAGGAGCCTTCTTTTTTAAGTAATGCTTCTAGAAAACAATTAACCGTTATGATTGCAAAATGTTACCGGTTGGTCATTGGTTGTATTAATTAATAATGTTAATAATGTTTGTCAATTTTAATCAATATGAGTATCAAGCAATATTATATATATAGTTTGAAAGTTGGTGTACTCTATTTCAAGTATTTTTCTTTTGGATGATGATAGCTGGTAAACAATTGCATACTCTTTCATTGAGTTTGCTTATTATGTAATCATTTGTAATAAATTAATTGATTGAAAGTGCCCACTTTAAAATTGGTATATATCTTTTAGAAAGTGAAACAACAATTGTCCAGATGGCCATTTGATAAACTATAATTGCAATGCCAAATGGTTTTCATCTGATATATCTATCTATCTATCTATCTATCTATCTATCTATCTATCTATCTATGTGAATTCACAAAACATTCAAAATGCTCTGTTTATACAATCTGGTTCATCGTTTTTTCGTATGTTTAGGATGTTTCGTATCATTAGGATTTTTACAATGTATTTTTATCAAAACATAAATTTAAATTAAAACGCTGTGGAAATGTTTCACTAAAGGAACAGTAATGCCACAGACGTCAACAGATTTTTAAAAAAACATATTTCCTTAAAAATATATTACAATATTTAACATAATAATTAAAATGTTTCAACGTGAAATCGCATTGGCTGGAAATGTTTTACATGAATTAGTCATCATGTATAAAAAATAATACTACAAAACTTAATATGACAATTAATGCCTTCGGTTCTTCAACAAACATTTAATAATACATTTAATAATTAAATATGAGACCAGAATGCACATTTGAAACATTGTAAGTTACTACTTCATAATTGTTCTTCAATATAAAAGTATTCACTTAATGCGACCCTTGTCGCTTCTCGTTAAATTGGAGAGAAACGTTTTGTAAACTGGCGCCATTCAGTTTGTAACAAAAGCAGAATACTTTGTGGTGTCTTTAATATCGGACCTTGTAATGTCTACTTCACAACTTGGAATGATGTCATAGAACGGAAGGTTTCCCACTTTCATAAATACCGACATGACGGTCAGCCTCTCCGAGGCCGAATCCGATCAGAGAGAGAGAGAGAGAGAGAGAGAGAGAGAGAGACAGAGAGAGAGAGAGAGAGAGAGAGAGAGAGAGAGAGAGAGAGAGAGAGAGTATACCGGGGTTTGAATTTGTAAACTAGGATGGAAATTTCGAATCTGAAAATAGCCCAAACACACTTAACAAGGCCAAATACAGTTCCAATGAGCATGCCCTTGCGTATCTTTTTATTTTCATGCATCCATAGATGTAAAGTTATATCTTTCTTTCGTATTGTGTTATTATACAAAATCGTCATTACATTTAACGTTAAGGAGTTGAGAAATTGTGAACTTATGATCTTGATAGGGTAAAATGCTAAAATGGCATTACGCGTCATCGATTCCGGGTATTACGAACTATGCATAATCCAAAGAAAGGAGTACAACTAGCTGATTTACTTGCATTTGACACGGGTCAGAAGAAGTATCAGAGCATAAACAACAGTAAACAGCGTTAACTTCTCAACACAGATTTATGTACAACTGTACATGAATCTGTGTTGAGAAGTTTTGTGTGCACATGTACAACTGTACATGTGCACACAAAACAAAAATACAAGTATGGTGACACGATATAATGCGAATATACAATTAATGAACATACCATTTTCTTTAAAGAGCTTGTAAATCAAACATTACAAAAATCATTGACTGACTAGAACATATGATACTAGGTTTTCCAAATTAGCACCTAAAGACAAATTTTGAATCAATGTAAATGTCATAAAAATTAAGAGTCTATGTTTCCTTATTAACTGTCCAAAATTTATAATGAAATTCAAATGGACTGGCTAATCAGTAACGAACAAAGTATTTTTCTGGTTCGTTCTAGTTACGTGAAGATCGACGCAATGGGATTGTTTCTGGTTCAACATCAGCAAGACTTTTTTGCAGGGAGTTCTCAAAGAGTTTGCGGTTTTCACGAGGTAAGTTGGTCGGAGCAATGGAGTTGGAATCGCAGAGAGTTTTCCTCTCTTTCGTCATGACAATAGACAAATGCCAATGACAACATACTTTTTAGTTTAATTAGAAAATAACAACAGAGTAATAAATATACAAAACAACGCGGCTTACCATGCTTCAGTTTAAATCAAATAAAATTTTCCAATTTTAAGGTAATCCTGTGGAATGAATACAAACTAAAATATGATAAAATTAAGCAGTTTAGTATTAATGGTCAATTATTCAAACTAAATAACATCACATTTAACCATTTTTTTAATTTGTAGAACATTAATACTTGAAAATTTACGTTGACGTTTTGACGCATTTAAAATATTGCTTTCAAAAGATATCGAATGATAACTTTAAAAAGAATCATACCGATGAAATGGAACTGGAAACTTTCAAATCAAAAACAACGGACGAACTTTTACGTCTGAATAAAACCTCTCAGAACTTTCAAAAACTAGTCAGTTCACTTAACCCAAACAAATTATATGCAAATGCAGTGGCTCAACACACCAACAATAACACGGCCACCCAGTTAAACTATCCCCCTACCCTTGACAATCTCATTATTGCCGAAAGAATACATTCTATTCGCAATTCTATAGACCAATCGCCAAAATCAAACAAGTCTGTGACACTTGAAGAACACACTCAACTGATCAAGGATAAACCGCTGGCCAGCGATTCTCCTAAACCAGTTCCACAAGATAACAGGCGCATTATTCATTCAACCCAGACTTCATTCATGGCGTCACGCACCAATAGACAGACAAATTCAACGGCAGATCTCGAATACACAAATACTACAACGAGTACTACAGAGTACAATACACCCAAGCGATCAGTAAACTATGACAGAGTTTCATGCCATATCACCGTAGGTGATGTACCGCGACCGGCCCATGATACAAAACAACATAAAGACGTCTTTCTTGGTGTCACATACAAAAAGGCAGCCCGCTATTACTTGTCTGGCAAAAACAAGGAGTCGACCTATGACGAAATTAAAAGTTATGTCGAAAACAAAGGTGTCCACATCACACAACTAACCCTATTCAAGCCAAAAGGGAGATACTCAGTTCGAACGGCAAAAATCAACGTCTCACCCAACTGCTTACAAATAGTAGAAGCCCTGAAATTCTGACCGGACGGCGTCATTTTCGCAAATGGTATAACGATCGCGAATGGGACTCTCTATGCGATCGACGAAATTACAAAGCAGACGGAGATTCGGCATATCCAACTGACAATAAATACTAATAACGTTATGTTAATTCTGCCAAATCATTATAATCCTTGTTTATTGTTTTGCACACTAATGGTTACTCTTGTGTCATGGAATGTCCGTGGTATCTTCTTATCCACGCTGTGTCTCGCGTCGCTCTTAGACAGAGAGAAATATTACATTGTTATACTTTCAGAACATAAACTCAAATGTGAAACAAAAACCTATCTAGATACAGTTCATAAAGATTTTTGTAGTTTTGTCAAAATCGACTACGAAAAACCTCAACATACCAACGGACTTTTCCATGGAAAAGGCGGTGTTGCCATAATGTATAGAAAAAATATATCGTTTTCTATCAGAGAAATCCCATGTTATGACTCAAACCGCGTCATCGGCATTGAGCTTAAGACAACTCACGATCGTAACATATATATATATATATATATATATATATATATATATATATATATATATATATATATATATTCGGTGCATACCTACCTTTAGACAATAATATCGAATATTATGCTCAAGTATTACATACTCTTGAAACCTCTACAGCCATTATTCGAATTATGGAAAAGTCATAATTGCGGGTGACCTAAATGGTAGCCTTATTGACACTATTGGCACAAATGAACGGAAGTTCCAAATTCTGTCATCATTTGCTTCCAGATACGACTTATGTATTCCGCATACCGACTTTGAAATCAGTAGTGAACAATATACCTTTGTTCAAAAGAAAACAACCTTAGATTACGTTTTATTTAATAAAGTTGTGCTTAAACTTTTGGACCGTTACAGAACATACGCAGAAGGCTCTTTTTCACTCGCTTCTGACCACTTACCTATTACCGCAAAATTTAACCTAGGTTTAATGCACTGTCATCAACTCAGAGATTCTCAAACAAAACTCCAAAAATGGCACAAGGCTACAGCTGAATATCTTGTACATTACAAGAATAAACTTGAACAAAACCTAAATACTTTGATCAACGATCTAAATTTTGAATCAGACATTACTGACTACATTAGCAAAGTGTCGAAAATCTTGCAAAATGTGCAAACGAATGTATTCCCTCATCGTCTTTTTATCCTTTCACCTGACCTGGCTGGACTAAAACCATAAAAGAATTATACAAAATCGAACGCGCCAAACGACGCTCATGGATGGTGGAAGGCAGACCCCGGGGGATGATTTTCGCATCGTATCGGGAATACAAGAGAGCGAAGAGAAACTTCTGGAGGGCCCTAGACGAAGCACACTAACGATACATGTGTGACGTTTATAAAGACATCGACGAAGCTGCGGAAATGGACATACGACATTTTCTGGAAGTTAACAAAACGCAGGAAACGCATAGCTTCTCGAATATACCCCAAGATCCAGGATGAAAAAGGAACAACCCACACGAATCCAGAAGGAGTAGCAGATAAGTTCGCCCAATATTATGAAAATATACCCCTCTACAAGATAACAACTTCAACCAAGACTTCAAATCCGAAATACAGCTCGAAAT
The DNA here is from genome assembly GCA_033439105.1 of Magallana nippona. Taxonomy (NCBI): domain Eukaryota; kingdom Metazoa; phylum Mollusca; class Bivalvia; order Ostreida; family Ostreidae; genus Magallana; species Magallana nippona. The sequence goes on along the minus strand of CM065917.1, from coordinate 3,401,597 downwards.
TCGTCGCTTAACCGAAATATGTGAAAGTGATATCCAATACTTACCTGGAGGAAGTATCACAATAAAGGAACTCAATACTATAATCAACAGACTGAAGCGCCGTAAGGCTCCCGGTCATGACTCTGTTACAAATGAGCATATCATACACGGAGGGAAATCACTAGTAACCTGCCTCTTCTATGGAAACAAGGATTGATAGTTCCCTTATACTAAGGTGGATCAAAAACTAAAAACAAGTGTGACAGTTATAGACCAGCTGCCTTGCTGCATAATCTATTTAATATTTTTGAAAAAAATATTATGTCCCTCATATTTGAATTTGTATTATCAAATAAACACTTCTCCAATGCACAACAGCAAGGGTTTCAAAAATCTTAAGCTGCCTTACTGCCTCTTTTAACTTGCAAGAAACAATTTATCACAATATGGAGCAAGGCAGCAATGTAGATGTAAGTTTTTTTTAGATTTTAGCAAAGCTTTTGATACAGTCTGGAGGCAAGGCCTCATGTTAAAATTATACAACATTGGTGTTACTGGAAAAACATGGGTTTTGATTAACAATTGTCACCATAACACTGCAAGTTCTATTGTTGTTAACCCGGTTCAGTCAGAATGGTTTCCTGTTTATCAAGGTGTCCGTCAAGGAGGTGTATTATCCTCTTTTTTGTATCTTGTATTTATAGATGATCTTTTAAATGAACTAGAAATTTGTAGGAAAAATACTGGTGTGTTGAATGTTCAAAGTAGTTGCCCCGCCTTAGCAGACAATATATCATGTATTAGTCTATCTCCAACAGGCCTTCAGTCGCTTTTAAACACTGCATATATGTATTCAAAGAAATGTCGATTTAGAATTAACGCAGCTAAATCAAGTGTGTTAATATTCTGTCCAAACAAATGTAAACTTAATAGAAGCATACAAATGTTCTTAGGTCAATGTTTGATTCCTGTTCAGGAGAATTACAATCATTAAGGTGTTATTGTTGATCACAAATGTATACTTTCTACAAGGATTACAGAAGCATGCAACAAGGGCCGTAAATCATACTATGCATTTTCCGATTTTGGCTCGCAGTTTCTCAATCCAAAGACATCGCACTTATACAAAACTGTTGTGCTGCCTTCCGCTTTATTTGGATGTGAACTCTGGAACTGCATATCCTCATATGATCTCCAGAAACTTAATACCTTCCAGCACTTCGTCTGTAAGAATGCATTGAATCTCCCAAAATTATGTAAATTTGACATCATCTCATTTTGACGTTCTACCAATAGATTCAGACATTGACTCAAGAAAATTTTTATTCATTGGAAGACTTTGTCGATTGAGTTCCAACGCCCTTACAAAGAAAATATTTCTGACACGCCTATACTCTTTTCTTTACGATTTAGCACGGACCCAGTTTGGTTTCATATCCGAAATGCTGCAAATTCTACACTTGTACGGACTCAAGAACTACTTGCAAAGTTGGCTACAGGACGGATCATTCCCCGACAAACCGTCCTGGAAGAAAATCGTCAGAACCTCTGTATCATCGCAGCACAAACTACAGCGTCAGGACCGTTTATCTTGCCACCCTGACTTCTCCTTTTTTCGTACAATCTTCGGCAATACAGAATCATCGTCAATTTGGAAATTACCCAGAAATTGTTATGAAATCAAATTGTGTAAATTCATCTGCAAACTTACCTCAAATATCCGAGATTTCAACGAAAACCAAGTTTGCTTATTGTGTCCAAAAGTCTTTACCAACGTTTTGGCTCCTGCCTCTTGTGTTTGCCTGGCCACGGCCAACATACGAGATCTATTGTGGATCGACATTGTTAATTTCCTTCGACATTCGGTTGACAGTAGAATCATGCGCTCTTACCGACGACGATCTGTTTTTAGTTCTTCTCGGTCAACAAACACTTACTTTGTCGCTCCGGATATGTTACTTTTCGTATGCTCAACTTCAGACTTGTGAACAACACCGCAGCTCTATACAACAGAGCGACTCTTCTATCTAAATTAACATCGAGACCGTTACATAAAAAAACAATATTTATATATTTAATATTACCCTGCACCATTTCTGTGAGCTTTTGACAATTTATACTATTTCATGATCCTCTTAGGAGGGAAATAAAGAATGAATGAATGAAAGTATTAATGGTCAATTATTCAAACTAATTAAAATCACATTTAACCATTTTTTTAATTTGTAGAACATCTATTCTTGAAAATTTACGTTGACGTTTTGACGCATTTAAATTATTGCTAATGCGACAACAAATCATTGAAATAATAATTATCGGCGACATGTGATATTTTAAAGTGATTTATATACGAAATGAAGGGTCATTATCATATCATATGGATTTTTTATGATACATTATATATATATATATATATATATATATATATATATATATATATATATATATATATATTATACTATTAGAATGTTAGCGGGTTACGCAATTTTTTTCTGCAATGATCACTACCTTCATAACCCGCATGAATCATCAAAGAGAGCATTTTATTGCCTATTTTTACATATTTCTTTTAACAAATTAAAAAAAAATCCATTGTAAAAAGGAAGTAAAATAAAGTAAACTAGAGCCGTGCTGGTTGCAAGCAACGAGGAAGTCTTCCGTTACAGCTTCAAGTCGAGAAAGAATTGTCAATCAGTCTTAATAAAACCACCCCCTTCTCCTTACATTTATCAGGGTCTGACAGGTATTGATAGGAGGACATCTTGACACGACTTAACTTCTGACCAATCAGGGCTTTAGAAAATCAATTTAAACTCTTCAAAAGGAGACAAAAGAGGAAAATTAATATATGCCTATTTTTCATAGAAAATAGCCTCCAGATTGCAGAGTATTGAAAAAAAAGATAAAGGCATGTTTGTGATAAGTTGGGGGTATATTTAGATTGTATGCAAATGTAGAGGTCATGGGAAGATGACCTCTTATCGATACCCATCAGACCCTGGCGAGTGTAAGGAGAAGAGGATGGTTTGCATTACACTGGATTGTCAATATGATAATAGTAAGTTAAGAAAATCGAAAACGAGGCTCACTTTCAAAGTATTATTTTCATACCAGGCAAATTCTCTGTTTAACTTACTTCAGGGTTATATCAATTTATGATAACTTATAAAAAAAAAACATCATATATGTACAAGTATTTAATCATTTCAACCAGAAAATCAAAACGATAAATACGTTTATGTACAACTGATGACATGATACAAACTAAGCCTATATCATAGTGTAACCAACACAAAATCCATTGCGCGGATGCATGGAAATGTTTCATAATGTTTCATAAACATTTCGATTTCCTGTACTCATATTTACACTTTTACCACTAACACATGAAATAGTTTATGTAAAGTGCGAGTTAAAATTAAACGATCGAAAAGAACACCATTTGTAAATAAACGATAACGCCTTCTCCCACCTGAGGGCGCGCTACTAGTATAAGAGATTTTAGAAAGAATAATCATACCGTGACCAGGCTACGCTCAGGTCACAGTAAGAATTCGTCCCATATACTTTCAATGTAGCAGCCGCGAAGCGGATCTGCTTCGCGTCGATTTTAAGTCTGTTAAACAAAATCTGCAGGGGAAAAACACATTTTCATACAATACAAACCTTTTTGAACATGCATATGTAATTAAGTCTACAAAATATCCATTTAATGGGTCATACCAAGGCATTTTGTTAATATACACGTTTGAATTTTGCCTGCCATTTTGTCGGAAATCGCACTCGGAATTTATCATTAACATGGCGACCGTAAACAGCGAATTTTCAAACGTAAAATTGACAGTGATTTCTTTGCAAAAGCAGTTAATGTGGTAAAATTGGATTATAAAAGAGTAACATTGAAGGTATTTGAGACTATTCATATAAAAATTTAGACGAGATACAGCGCGATATTTTTTTTCATTTGCTACGAAGCGAGTATATGAGACGAATTCTATCGTTAAACCGGGTCCTAGGACATCTGTCATTTTAACGATAAAACATTTTATCTAAAGAGAGGTGCTCAGTGGTTTGGATAACTCTCCGTATAATGTTTGGCCATGCAGGCACTCAGCATCGTTTTTGAAGTGATGAGCAAATTTAAATCTTCAAAATCGTAATCCGCGGTGGTGGTAGGGGTTGTAATTATCATCTGCTATAATTGCAAATCGTATTCATTTTTATTGAAAACCTCGGAACAATGAACAACTCAAGAAAATCGATCGCTTAATTTAAATTTTCCGCCGCTCTCGGAGCTGCCAGTGAACTTTAATCTATGACGTCACACAATCTATTCCGGTTCGGTTTACCAACATGGCATGAGTATTAGCAAATCGTGATATTCGCTCTAAATGACAAGTTCTGGAAATTTGAAACAATTGGATTTGAGACCGTTCTTTTTTGGCTTTCCACTAAATTACAAACCAACGTCAAAAGGAGCATGTTAGTTGAAATCTAAAAGTGGAGGATAGTGTCGGAGGAATCTCCGCGTAGTTGTAGAAACGGATGCCAAGTGTCGTAGAAGTTGTCTGCCGACGTTATTCCGACTTATGCTAGTATAACATACTTATTCAGCTAGCGAAGAATGTGACGTGGAATAAAAATTTATACGAGGTCATTTTCAACTTTGAATGACAGCAGGTTAACAGCTATCATTTATTTAATTAAAATACATTTATTTATGCATACATGTATTAATTCTTTAGATTGACGTGTAAACCTAAAAATTATCAATTTTGTGCAGTCGTTTATTTGAGTAACAGAAAGGCATAAACCAGCGTTTTATTCAGAGCACTGTGTACATTGTATATGTAAACCAAACCGGAATAGATAGTGTGGCGTCAAAAGAATGATTTCTTTAATACAAAAGAGTTCTACATAATGTCAGCCTCCGGTAAATTCGATTTCTCTAACTTTAAGTGTGCATTATAGCTTAATTATGTAGTTTGTTTTCAAAACAGCATGACCACATGTGATAATTTTAACCACTTTATTAATATAAATATGTTTTAGTCTTGCCTCCCCATTTAAGTCGATTAAGTTGCATTACAACCTCACAATACACACCTTCAATTAACATTTTTGTTACATGTATCAATGTGCATATGACAGTAAATGAAATCCCTAGAAGAACACATATCTATATCACTTAATGTAACTTTGAGAAGTGCATATATTTTGGGGGGCAACTGTGTCGCTAGTCTGTAAGTCAAATGAATTATGTTCTTAGGTCTTTCAAATAAACAAGAAAATTTATTATTTAAGATCTTTGACTTAAAACTTTAAACTTATATTCAACAACTGACCACTGCAGTGAAAGCTCCCTTTCAAGTGTATTTCAATTACATAACAATCGATGATCTGCAACCATAATGAGTTTGTTTTTCCAATGAAACAAACAACCATAGAGAACTACAAAAGTGATCAAGTGACTGCTAGAATCATAACAAAACTTGTTTAAAAACTCATGTGAATATTCTTAAAATACTCACTGAATTCTCTCAATTCCGCACCATTCTTTTATCGTGTCAGCACCTAACACATACATGTAGTATTGTAACACGGAACTTTGATTTGATGTGTAAACTGCCTTGAACGCTTGGAGAATGTATGATTTTTACTATGTAAACCCTGCTAAATTTTTGTACAACTCTTAAGAAAACTTCTTTTACTTCCTAAACACTATTTTGTGTTGGTCGAATATTAATTCCCACACCAGTATATATACATATATGACGGGTTGGCCAGGCAAAGTTTGAATATTGTCTTAAAAGTGTTGAAGTCTGTAAAAAGTCTAAGCATTAATTAATTGAAATGATCATGGGTAGCTACAGTATATTAATCTTAAGTTAAACAGATGTCAATTTTACACATGCCGGGTTATATATCGGCGTTGTATTATATTTAATCTTTTAAATATACAATTGGGCTTGCATATTTAGATTCGGAGTGATAGATTACTTTTATTCAATTGATGGCACCTGGTTTCTATCTGATTTTTCGCACTAACGTTTAAATCAATGCTAAATAAACTGTACAAGTAAGATAAATTTATCTTTTTATCTTAAACCAATATAAATGAAAATAAAATAAACAAATAGTTGTGTTCGTACAAAATATCGATAAACATGCAGGTGTGATAAGGTACATGTAGAAGAACATGAAGCTACCGCGGATCACTTTTATTAATTTTCAGAACGACTTCTTAATTTACAATCAAATGTTTAATTAAATAAATTTAAGATGAACAATCTTTAATAATATAAAACTAAAATAGTTCTTGTTTTTGCGGCTATATAAACCCAAACAAGTACATGTTGTGTATTAGATGGCCACTGACCGCTTGGTAGTGCCACCCGCGGCCGAGGAGTTTGGCCGCGGGCGACGAATAGGTTACGTAAAGGTACAACGCACACACAGCTCAGAACAATGTTTGCAGTATAATGGCTAAAATATACCAAAGAGAAGTTATGGTTTTTTTTACTTAAAACTCACAATTGATCTATGTCTAATATTACTTCAGATTGAGATAACATTGCTTTTATTAATTAACAGAACGATTTCTTATTTGCCACTGCATCGTTTAATTCAATTTAAGAAGATTAAACTTTTATGTGTGATCAAATTTAAAACAATCCTTGTGTTTGCGGCTAAATAAACTCATGAATGAGAGACACGACTCTTGTATATTAGATAACTGCTGACCGCTAGGTAGTCAAGCCGCGACCATGACGACCGATTTTCTCGGCCGCAATGGAGGGATAGCTTACGTAATGGTTCACACACATAGCTCTTATGCCCTTTTACAAGTTGCCGGCATTGTATATTTTCGATATACATTTGCATAGCCAGAATTAACACTAAACTAGAACACTTAACACTAGAATCTAATCTCAAAAGAGTCTTCTAGTTTGAATATTTGCATATTGCTGAAAAAAAATTACTTCCAGGTCATTACCTATCGATTAAATTCCGGTCTACATTCACATGTGGTTATGAGGGAGGACACGGGGCACGTGCCTGGCTTTTGTAGCCCGGGACGACCAGACCGCGACAGAGGAACATACTGAGCACACGCTTGGAAAATTTTTTAAATTAAACGTCTATTCATTCACTTATATCGAAATGTTGGATATCGGTACGTTTTAATGCAGTAATGAGTTACTTTTGCTTAAAAGAAATAATTATGGTCAATATTTGAATAGTGTAAAGGTCAGACGCGACATAACTTCCATTATTTTCTTTTTTCTCCTATTTCCGCAGTGTAAAGATTATCACTAGAACATTCCAACATTATATTATAATGTTAAATATTATTTTTCTATTTGGATATATATATATATATATATATATATATATATATATATATATATATATTCAATTAAAAAATAAATACTATGAACTTATTAATAAACAATGTATTGCATTTTGCATGCTATTAAAAGAAAATATCAAAATATTTTAACTCTAAAAATAGCCTGGTATTGCACTCTAAATTTTTGGTCATGAACAGGTATAAATCTAAAACTGAGGAACGTCGCGTGTTTCCTTAAAGACGAACACAAAAACACGAACAAAAATCTACGAAAATATACCTTTACATTTCGACAAAATATAAATCTAAGAAATGTAAGATAATACTTACACTGACGAGGATACACACTAACAATAATTTGATTTCCATCTCGCCACCTTCTTTTATGACTGGCGTATCTAATTATTCGGTCCTGTATATACATCGAACACTTATCATACATATCAACATGTCTCATCTGCAATAAATTACAGTGTCAATTTTTGAACAATATGTCTCATCTACAATAAATTACAGTGTCAATTTTGAAGCATTTTACGCATCGCAACAATCCATAATAGCACACAATTTTTTGGAAAAGTGTTATATTTTTTATCCTAAATTTGAGGATTGTTATGACGAATGATGTCAAGCTGGCGCGCTGACCATGGCATACATATAGTTGTATAAAAACGATATGTACCTCATTAAAGGATTAACTACGTTCCGAACTTTAAGCGGCGTCACTAATCACTTATTCTGACTGTCACATAATGACCAAGTGACCAAGGGATAATAGAAGATCCCGACCTCAAATGATAAAAAATAAATACTGACTTTACATAGATGATTTATATTTCCTTTCTACATTGACATTATAAAATACATTGACAAATGATTCGTCCATAAATCTGGAATTGGAGGAGAGCACTGCTTATTGAATAGATGGTCCATGAAGGATAGCGGTTGTTGTGAGGATGTCCTTCTGCTGGTGCTGGTCCTGTAGGAGGTTGATGCTCCACTCAAAGTCACAGATGTCTACGATGTATATACGTGGAACCACACAAGGAAACTACCAGGAATACTTAGACCTGTTAATTGTTCAAATACAAATACATACTTATGTCACAAGGTGGACACCATACCAACACGTGGCATATACACAAATACTGCATGTCTCAATGATAGACATTTTACTTACTCGAAACTTCTGTTACGCATAACATACATGAAATACATGCATTACTTTACACATGGATACACTTACACTTACTCCCACTTTACACTTACTAAAATAAGACCAGCGGAACATATATCATCCATATACTTAAAGACATAAACGGACCACCATAATAAGAATGCTAAATATAGGTAACAGCTGGTAAAGATATTTAATGATAAACGTGAATAGCTTTAAGTTGAAATTACCGAGAAACTTCGTAACTGGATTTTTTAAGACATTTACTGCATTTATGAAACAATAACATTCAAAACACAATAATAATGACAAAAATAAGGCTTACCACAGAGAAGCTGGACCATAGGCATTATAAATATGAATGCAAAGTAAAAATGTGCCAGGACTTGTACAAGAAAAACAGGAGAAGTCTTTGTTGCGTCCTTCCCCTCTGACTGCCGTGTCCAAACTGTGAACGGACTGATTTTTAATTTTAAAGGTCCAGCGAGTTGAGGCTCGTTACAGGTTATACGTACAGGTAACATTTCGAAAGAGGGGCTCACCACAGGTTAATTACAATTGTCATAAAATCAAAACAAGTAATGTGTGGCTTTTATGTGACACTGACCACCGCACTGTTTACACTTTAGCCGAAAGCTGGTTTCCCTTTATATTTCTATAGGGTTCTCGTTTTAAGCACGGCTGTCTCTACCACTGGACGTGTGATTTATAATCATATAAAGCACAACCTTGTATGGCTGTCAAACATGTTCTTTTTGCTTTTATTTGGTTTAGTTTATTGTTCTTAATAAAGTTATGATAAAAAATATTTACAAGGTTGCAATGGCTAATGGAAAATGTTTACAATCTAGCTTCTAGTTGGCTTTTCTTTCTTTTCTCTTTTTTGAAAAGTTTAAATATTGTTATATTTTTAATTCAATTACAAACTCTTTTGCAAACAAACTTCACGCACTTTATCATTTAGTTTGAATACTGTTAATTACCTTGAACGAGTACTAATCCGTTTATACGTTTTTCTTTTCATTCCGTTTATTTTTGATGTATTAAAACTATTGTGCATTTCTTTAACCAACAAAGAGATCATTGATTTTAACAGCAGTCTTGACATGTACGTGTATGTGAGATTGGCATAATACCCAAAGATAAATGTCCGGTATAATGTAATAAGACATTCAAAATAATCGATCATTGTAATCTTGCAACTAATTTGATTTAATCTATAATGCTGTCCCCTTAATCAAAATATTAATCATTTAACCCTTTAAGGGGCATGGTCACGATTTTGTTCAAAAAATATTTTCCCGATTTTAATGTTTACAATGCTTCAATAAGCCAATTTTAATAGGCAATGAAAATTTGAGTGCCACTCGTTGAGTTAAAAGCGACCTAAAATGAATGTGTTAAACCTTAGGAACTGTTTCTTATGCTTAAAATGAATACGAAGATATATAAATCAGCTTGAGGAAGATAATTTATTGAACCTATGTAAACAAAAACAGGGCAGGTCATCATTAAAAATATCTTTGTTTCCCCTAACCCGACCCTAAATTTTGAAGTTGGGTAGGTAGGTAGGTACATATTTTTTTTTCTGACAGGGCATAATTGTAAATACATAATAAATTAAAAATGAAAAAAAAAAATCAATCAATTCTTTAATTAATTACAAAACTGAAAAAAATATGACCAATTGTAAAACATATTGTTAAGAGCACACAAAGAGCACACGGCGGGTGTGACGGGTCAGCAGGGCATGCTCACTCCTCCTAGGCACCTGATCCTACCTCTATCTTTTTGGAGGTCCGTGTTCCTCTGCTTTGAATTTGTATTTCGTTTTATGGATTTTTGAGATGGTTGACGGTTTGTTATTGTCATTTTTTCATTGTTATACATGAACTTGTACTAATGGAATGTAAAACAAATTTAATATCGAATTCACAATTTGATATTGTTATCTTAAATTTAAACATGTTTGATTCAATGACTAGATGTGTATGAATAGATTCATTATCATTTGCATGTGATGTACATGTAAGCTATATTTAAATATCATTTTAATGATAATGTACATACTTCAAAGTATCAATTAATGCATGTTTCAAAGTTTGTTTTATAAAATGTCTAAAAGTATATTAAAACAATAAAATTTGATAAATTTAAGGTAATGTAATAAATGTAAATGTTTGTGAAGTCATATTTAATGACTCTACAATATCAAGTTTACACAAAATCGCTACACTTGCAGAGATATCCTTCTTTGACAAGGAAGTAAGTGTCTATACAGAGAAATATTAACCCAAATTTGAAACATAATGCCAGGGAAGAAAAAATATTTAGATGATAAAGAATTTTGTAAATTAACCCAATTTTACTTTAATTATAATCATTATCAAAGCCAATTTTTTTGTTTTGGTCGATTAGAAATATGACGAATTTAAGAGAACTGTTTAAATTTTTCACAACATAAAGAGTCTTTCATATCACAGGTACCAACATAATTTTGAGACTTATTTCTCCCTAAAAGAAAAGAAGGGAGAAGTTTTAGAGATCAGGGAGACTGTCATTATTTGATACAGCATAACCTACAGGAATCCAACCTTACTTAAGATTTGATTGGGATTTAAGCAAGTTAATCAAAAAAGAATACAACTTCTAAAAGTTTTAAAAACTTATCCAATCTATTTAATTTAATTTATTTGATGTGTTCATACATTTTATAGATGAAAAATTTTGTAATTGTATGAGCTGAATGAGATATAAAACCAGTCTCTGTAGTTCTGTGTATTTTGAAGGTATTAGTCCAACCATTGGACCCAACTACAACCGTTGTGTAGAGGATCATTCCAATTTTAAGATAAATGTAGACAGATGGTTTATGATTATTTTAGCATTAATTTGGCAATGTTATTAACTAATTACAAGTTACCAACTAATTGTAATATCAACACTGAAAGTAAGAAACATCGGTTTTAATTTTCAATGCACAGTAGGCTAAATGTTGCATCACACGTATTTATTACCCATAAACGATAAGACAATCGCTATTTATTAATCACACAGTGGTTAACTGAGGCTGTGTAAACGTCTTTTGAATTATATAATTATCATTTTAATGTCTTTGGGGTTAATTTGCACAATCGTGAACTCATAATACAGGGCGACTTCAACTTCACTTTCGGAGGAAATTCCGGCGAAGTTACCGATCAAAAAGCCAGTATTTCGCCCATGTTGATGTCAGATCAAGGCTATAACAAAGTGATTGTAAAATGAAAAAGATGTGGGTCTCCTAAAAACGAATTTTGGTAAAATTAGGTTTCTTTAAAAAATAAAAATCTCTATTCAATATGGGAAAAAAAATTCAGTCGGCGGGATTTAATTGGGTCGGTTGCGTTAGGGGAAACATAGATATTTTTAATTTTGGCCACACGAGCCTTGTTTACATTACAAAGGATTGTGAGCCTTGTATCTTGCTTATAACTGCACGACTGACTCTCAAATTTCATTTGATCATTAGAAATGCATTCCTTAAGCATTGTAAACAATAAAAACAGAAAAATAGACTTTGACCATGCCCCTTAAAAAGTAATTTAAAAAGCATTTTATGAACAAAATATTGTCCTTCAGAACATTTATAAATGATATGTTCCTGATTAATTTAAAGAATCTAGAAATAACAGAATATTTAATTAAATGGACGCTTATCAGAATTATATTGTTTGTAATGCTTTTTAAGACATACATGGTAGGTCGTGTTTTTTTATCTTTGCATTCAAGTATGAACCAAGGACGACGTGTTGAAATTTACAAGTTTGCAAAACGTTGCTAATTAAGTTTGTTATCATAATACAACAATAATTTTAGGAATCAGTAATGATTTATTAGGTCAATCTCTGAATTTTGAATTTCTTTAAATCAAAGACCTAATAAAAAAAAGTTAAATGTTAAAAAACGTTTCAAGTAACGTTGCGTTTTAAAAAGCAGACATGATCGTTAATCAACAATTTTTATTTTTTAATATGTTCTCTGTCAATATGTATCATTATGTATCACAAACCATTCGCAACACACTTACGAGATACATTAAGACATCAGGAGGTATATTTCTCATAATTAATTATGGTATGCCAAATAAAACCATTTTTTTTCTTTAATGAACATTTCATATTGGTTTTGCATACACAAAGGGTAACATGTATTAAACTGTTTATTCAACATTTATTTATCTACCTCATTATCAAACGATCAGTAAGCAGACATGAAATACTTGTGATCGAAATTTGTACTCCATACTCCAATTTATGTCGTCCATAGTACTTTGTAGGGATTCCATTATATGTGAGAGAGTGATGCAGTGATGCTGTTTGTGAATGTTTCCGATATTAATCATTCGTTTGGAAATATACGGGGTGGGGGTCGATGCAGACCAATCCCAGAAACATTCAAACTTATTAAATACGCTTAGTAAGTTAACTAAAAAAATGTATTGGGCCCTTAAAAAGACCTGTCAAACTGAGGAGCTCTCAAATTTGCTAGACTACTCACAGGTTGATTACGTAACAGCTGGTACGTAACATGTGATCATGTCAACAAACGGTAGCCTGATTCATATCGGTGTAAGTATTCTCATTAGTATTGATTTCTGTCAAAATACATTTTCATGTAATGGTATAAAGAGAAGATAGAACATAGTTTAGCTCCAGTGTTCTACAGAGCTCACCCAAAGAAGGTTTACAGAACTACAGAGGTATGAACTTTCTAATACTATATCTTTACCTTTAAAATCTATAACTCTACTGTTAACTCTTTTATAGCCAAAACCTAAAGCTCATGGGTTTATTTGACTAGGAAATTCTTACAAGCAAATGCCATACAGTCTTGTAGATTCCGTAACTGATTCCTAGAAGTTTTAAAGTATTGCCGGTTTTTTGTTTGAGCGTTGATGTGTTTTTGTTGTTTTTTTAAAGAAGTAAAATCACCAAATCCATGTTTTTACATTGCTTTTGCTAATGCCGTCTGCATCCATTGTATTATGGTTGGAGAGATATGAATATGCATTTCCCAAGGCGCATCGCTAAAAAATAAAAACTTATTTGAGGGCGTTGAGACTTGTGTTCATAAAGCACATAATTTTATGACTTTAATTTGTAATAAACGAAATTCTTTCCAAATATTTGGATATTGTCAGATGCAAAACAAATGAAAGAACCAAATACAAACAGATACAAAAAAGATTTTAAACAAGACATGCGTTGGAAAAAAAACAAACATGCTGCTGATCGCAGAAATGTCAAGTAAAAATATAAAGGTTCGAGATTCACTTAACCTCTCAAATATTATGGGATACAAAAAAGTATGCGTTTTGATAAAATTAAATAATAAATTCGCCGAAGCCTATCCTATACAAACCGCTTAAGGTTGGGACTCGTGTCTATCGTTTTTAAACCAGAGACGTACATGCATGATTTATTATCATTTTTCTATTTCATTTCATTAAAAGTAATTACATATCATTTCCATGATTAAAGAGATATGAAAAAACGAATATTTTCTATAGCAAACGTTTGGCTTTCAGTGTCTTCCTTTTTCTTTTTCTATAACTTATTCAAACATAAAAATTGAAATTAGGTTTCCGAAAAGGTAACATTTGCATGATCAATAAACTCACCGGGAGCTACAATGTTTTGTTTCACCTGTTAAATGTACGTGTTTGGATGGGGAAACTAGATGAAACGTCATAAAAAATTATTATTGAGTATAATTAATAAATTAAACGATTTGTTTTTTGAAATAACCACAAACAGATATATTTCGGAACCTAGTATGTTTAAAAATTGGTTTATTTTTAGTAACGTTAAGTCGGACAAAACTATCTTTAATTCAACTTTCTTGTTATTAGGTTGACATTAAAGATCACCATGAAAAGAAAATCACTCATGTGTGGTTTCATCATTGTTCTGTTGGTCTCCCCTGCCTCCATATTGGCTGAGGATCTTGAAAAAGGAAAGGAGTCGAGAAATAAACGCCAGGCCCAGGTTCTGTTGCCCATTGCGGCATATGCAGGTGTGGCTGTGTCGGCTCCTCTCTTTGCAGCTTTAGTGGCAGCATACGGAATATACGCTGTCACAAGATACGCCATCAGCAAAGGTATTAAGATATCTTTAAGAATAACGTTACAATGAGAGGTATCTTTAACACACGATCATTGATTTTATAAGTATCATTAAATTAATTCTGTACATTTCCTTTTTAAATCATATCAATCAAGATGAAATGTTAATTTTAGAAAAAAAGTTTTGCAGTAGACAAATATGTACGGATCTTGCATCAAGCGTTACCAGATAATTGAATGCTGTATTTGTAATATAACTTTTGACAATCGTCGTTAATAGCAATCATCAACTTCGACACACAGAGGAATTTTTATGCGCATGAAATGGCTGGGGCATATAGTATTACCGTCCTTCTCTCTTTCCGTCATCATTCTTTTTCCGATCATTACCTCAACAACCGTTGCACACATTCAACTCAAATTTGATAGATGGATGTGTGTTTTTAGCAAAGTTATTCCTCTTAAAGAAATGTGAAATTCACTTCCCGATCATGATCTCAACAACTGTTGCACAGATTCAATTCAAATTTCATGTATAGATGTGTCATATAAATATAGAGGTTGAATTTAAATTTGGTTCCGGTCCAATAATTTTTGACAGAATTGTCTCTTGAACTTTGAAAAAAACTGAGAAATTCTCAGTTTCTGCTCTCTAACGCTTGAATGTATGCACATATATAGCAGGTATTCCATATGTAGGTTATTTACAAAAATATACAGACAAAGTTTGAAATTAGTTCCGGTTAGATAATTTTTGACAGAGTTATGCTCTTAGGAAAAATAGGATATTCTTAGATTCCGCTCTCTAACTTTTGAAGTGATGCACATGCAAAGTTGATATTTCATATAAGGTCAATTTATTAGAAAATAGAGATAAAGTTTGAACTTGGTTCTAGTCCGATGATTTTTGACATAAATATGCCTCTCGAACTTAAAACAAAATAAGTAATTTTCATTGATTTTAACTTATTCTGTAATAAAAGAAATATACTAAATTTGGCATTTGAAAATTTGGTCGCCTGCGGGGGCATTCGTGGCGTTACGACACATTTAGTTTTCAAAGCCATCATTTTGTGATTTTTGGTAATTTCTTTTATTTGTGAAAGGAAAAAATTCGATGTTTGAAACTGCTTCGATCAAATTGTATATGAGTATTTATAGTTGTGTTAAACGGCTGGTTTACTATATATATGATTTTATGGGTCATTTTTAACAAAAAGTAATCTTTTATTTTCAGTTAAAATCATCAGTGATCAAAACAGCAAGCCGTGTGCCAACAACGGCGGATGGTGCAGAAACACTTGTCATAGTAACGAGCACGTTGATTGGCGACATGCAGATTTTTGTGGACCATACTACTGTTGTGTGCCCGGAAGAGGCGGTTAAGTTATGCTTCTAGAAATCAATAAACCATTACGATTGCAAAATGTTACCGATTGAAGTCATTGGTTGTATTAGAGTGTTTGTCATTTTAATCAATATGAGTATAAAGCAATATTATGTATATACATGTAGTTTGAAAGTTGTTATACTCTATTTCAAGTATTATTCTTTTGGATGAAAATATCTGGTAAACAATTGCATATTTTTCATTGAGTGTGCTTATTTTCTAATCCTTTGTAATTAATTAATTTTGATAAAAAGTGCCCACGTTGAATATGGCATATATCTTGTATAAAGTGAAACAACAAGATATCTGTGAGTCAATGCTCACTAATAATACCCCCTGTCTAATGTGAATATGCAAAATAAGCAAAGTCGACATTTAACAGGAAGCTGACATTCGATTGGTACAAAAATAGATCCCAACGTATGGCATGCCTAAACAAATAGTGTGTTAAAAGTTCAAACATCTGCAATAAATTGTTGCTGGGAAATCTTTATCGAAAATTTGTTTGAAAATTAAGGCTAAAAATAAACAAAGTCGTCATTTAACAGGAAGTTGACGTCCGATTGATACAAAAATATATCCCACCATATGGCATGCCTGAACAAATAGTATGTTAACATTTCAAGCATCTGCGATAAATAGTTGCTGAGAAATCTTTGAAATCCTAATTTGATTTAATTTGAATGTACGAATATCTGATCAAATACATTGTGGCTGATTTTGTTAGTGTTTTGCACTGATGGTTAGTAATGTACTAGACTTTTATTTCCGATAGAAACGCTAACGTGTAACATAATACAATGATAAATGTTATACACTTACAAAAATACGTTTCTGTTTATTTGTCGAGAAATAACTATGTATGTGAGGAAACGATCGAAACAAACTTTTGCATAACAACCGGTGTTGTTTTTTCCCTAGTCATTCCCCGGTAAATGACTTTACAGCAGCACCATTTCCCCCGTAACAAAAGCTTTATAGAAGTCTATAACGCATACTTTATAATCGGATTCCCCCTTTATTTAAATCCAGATTGCTCCCGCCGACGAACTATTACATGTAATTGAAGACCTCTCCTTCTTTTTATGGCGGACAATTCGTGGCAAAACTCTGCAATATCTGATAAAACGTTATCAACTTATAGAAAATATATATTTTGAAAGACTCAAAAACCCTCAGACCAATCTCTAAAATCAAGTCTGGAAATGTGCAAGCCAAACCTTGTTTTCTACGTCCGAACATGCGCTTATCCAATTTTTTTTGTTTTTAGGATAATGCTACATGTGATATTTTATTTCTATTAAGAAAGATAATTTGAAAATGAACAAATGCCTTAAATGAAAGTGTTAAATTTAAAACTTCCTCTAAAATTTATATTAAGAACAACGATGTTTCCTGCTTTATAAAACTCTTATCGGTTTTCAAAAGTAAGCGTTAAATGTTTCATTCCAGAAAAGACAGTTCGGGTTTGTTAATAAATACTGATTGCACATTTATCTTTAATAAAAATTCATCAAAGGTTATCATTTTTTTTATATAAGAAAACAAACACGAAATCTCTCTCTCTCTCTTTCTCTCTCTCTCTCATCGGTGTCTTTGAAACCACCAAATAGGAGACGTTTAAAAGATTCTAAGGTAAGGTTTAGTTGTTACTTGTTGATAATATGCAAGTAAACATAAACATTTTTACATCAATGGCAGAAAAATTGACGTTACTTATAAAAAGAAAACAAATGTACATCAGTCTTATTTTACTTCAAAATATAAATAAAAAAACGATTGCCAGATTAACAACACACATTTAAAAAATGAATGCTTAATAAGGATTAAAAATAGCGTATAATCTAGCTCTAGTTAAAGCATTACGATTTATTTTTCATAAACGATGGATTTAAATGAGTCTGTCATTACATTTCCAGTTTCGATATATGTCGATGCAGTCATGAGTGTTATTGGTATTGTTTTTGCTGGGATTTATTGGGGACAAGTTGTAGAAGCCAATCGTCGTGTTCGAGTAGTCCCATACGTATTGACCTTCAGTGTCAATGTCATTACCACCAGTATAAGCTGTACACATCCAGAAAGGAGAATTATGTCTGAAATTGAGAAAGGTTTTCCTTTAATCATTTAATAAAATATATTGTTACTGCAACATTTAATATAAAAACAAGACCTAATATTGCTCTTTTTATTTCATTACGATTATGAGGAAACAACAATATCACATTTTACATATTTTAACCATATGCATCAACATTTGTGAGACATTTAAACTTTAGAAACATCCACTTATTGATTTAACTGTAGAAATTCAAACCAATAACACACAGACAGTTTACCTTCATAACAAATGTAGCCACTAACCATTCAGATTCATCTTTAGTTTCTATCTCCACCAAATGCGCACACATTCTCTGGCATTCCAACTATTTTTGATATAAAAAAAAGTTTGTGTAAACAGAAATGTTTAAATATAGAGTGTATTGCTTCAAAATACACACAATGCAGGTAAAAAAAAATATGCTTCTTCAAGGGCATGCTCTTTGTAACAGTTTCTAAGGGGAGGCAAGCTACTGACAAACAAGTTGATAAAACAGGACTATCAACAGGCTCGTTTGAAGTCATCTTTTCGTAAGTTCTATGGTCGATACAACGACCTTATCAGCAAATACAATCATCCACTGGGTCGCATGCTGACTGACGTTTTTCATACTAATTGTTAGACCATAATTTATCACCTAATTGTCTACGAACTTTTCCGTTTTTTCCCGATTACGACAAAGAGCACACGGCGGGTGTTACCGGTCAGCAGAGGATGCTCACTCCTCCTAGTCACCTGATCCCATCTCTATCTTTTTAGAGATCTGTGTTGCTCTGCTTTGGATTTGTATTTCGTTTTATGGATTTTTGAGATGGTTGACGGTTTGTTATTGTCATTTTTGCATTCAATGAAATTCAAAGTGTTACCCTGCAAAAAGCCAGTAACTGAGAGTGCAATGGTTATTGTGGTGGTGCACAATCCGGAATTTTATGTGTTGTATTTGTTGGTTCCTAATTTAGTAACACACTGGAAGTTGTTAAAACGTATTTGGATCATAATTCAAACATGCTACCCCTAGGAATTATTTTTCTTTACTAAACTCGGGTGTTAGGCCATGCACGGAGTAAGTTTTTATGTATACAATTTCACAGTAGTGTATATATGTCATGTTTTATTGGTTAAAGTAATTTTGATGTAAATTTTATCGACAACAAACAAATGTAAACAAACACAGGGGTTCAACAATTTATTTCGGTCTTGTTTTTTTGTAATAAGCTAATGTATTATTTTGAAATATTAAGTCTATTTTGACATGACATGTAAATTAATCATGTTTGGTTCTGTAATATGTATCAAAATATTGTTTTATTGTACTTGTTACAGTTGTGTACCCTATCCGGGGGTTTGGATCGCAAATAAAGTGTGCTCGGTTATAACTCGGAGTAAAATGTGTTTTTCCTTACAAACGAGTTTACATATACAACAAGTAGCTTTATTATTACATTATATTGTACAGTATAGCCCAGCCAGGAGGGTTCATAAAAATTCAGTATATGATATTCTTAGAATTGATTATATCAAATTCAGCATATTCTGCAAGTACCATCAGAGTAGCCGTTTTACAAAAACAAAAATGACATGGAAAAGATATATATATTTAATGCAAGTTGAAAAATATAACAAGGTTTTATCGAACACGTGGTTGTCTATTTATAGTTTGTTTATTAGGGGTAGTTTACGAGTAGTAATACTGTTTAGACCGGTTATGTAGAGCATGACTGGCATGCTATGTGATTTTAAGTCATTCGAGGTCAAGACTTTGCGCTGTTTACACGTTTTGCAATGTCGGACTCCGAGAGCATTTTGTTGGGCTGGGACACCGATAAAAATTCTACAACTCCCGCTACTGATTTATCCGATACCTTCAATTTATTTAAGTGCTATTTGGATTCTTCCCTAAATTCTTTTTTAAAAAAGAGCTTTTGGATAGTCAAGAAGGTAGAGAAATCGACTTGCAGAAAAAACTGAAAAAGGACATAGCGTCGCCACTTAAGAGTCCCGGCAACAAGATTCAGTTTGAATTTAATGAGGAAATCATAGCATATTCTAACGTCGGAACAACACAAGTTTTGATTAGCGTTTTAATTTTTTGGAAACGGAAATAACAATTCATTATCACAATTCAAACAACACAGAATGAAATTTGAACAATAATTTTTGGTTCTGGTATTACTTATTGAACATATTTTTAAACTTTATTTCAGGTATACTCCAAATACACAAAACAAATTATTGATTTGCTTTCTCTCCATTACTTGAGTAATATATTCTCCAACATCGCATCACCCGAGTTTATGTAAAAATATTGAATTTTAATTCGCTTTATTGTGTGGGTAGAATACTAATGAAAACCACTTGATGTTTAAGAAAGATAAACATGGTTACGATGCGTTGTATTCGTTGGTTACCAACCACACAAAGACGTTAAGTTTTAATTCCTTAATTCTAGAAATAAGATTTCAATTTCAGGGAATGATGTTTACATCGATTTCATGGGATGTATTAAGAATAGGGAAGAATATACCCTATCAAATCTAAACAATATATAGAATGAACACGAAACACCAACTGAATAAACAGACAGGACAGCTGATGTTCGATTTGATAGGGACACCATACTTATGCCGAGACTCGTATTCTAAGTTAGGTGCATACTTTCTCATGTATAAAAAAAACGCATAAAATAAAGTTTTGTACTAGGTTGCTTTATCATTGTTATAGCGATAGTTAGAAACCATTAAAAGCAAGTATTTGTAATAGGCTGTTATATCATTGTTATAGCGATAGTTTGAAAACCATTAAAAGGAAGTATTTGTAACAAGTGCACTTAGTCTTATAAAAATAAGGATTAAATTTATCATCAGCCATATAAATGAATATAAATATACGAGGGGCAGAAGTCTCCAATGTGTTGTATTGCTTCGTGACTGTGTATCTTTACCAAGATAAGCTGTATATGTTATTTTAAGATTTGTTGCTTTGGTAGTGCTTTGTTAGTGCTTTTGAATGAGTTTTTCTGTAAAATGCGTATCTGAGCAACCTTTTATAAACAACACAGGTGTAATATTTGATTTCATATGCTTATTATTTTGATAGTAAAAAGAAACAACGATGTTGAAAATAGAAAAAAGTTGAAGTTCTCAGATAATTATGAAAAAAAAATCAAAACCTTCATCACCTCCTCTTCTCCTTATATATCATAGCAATTACTGAATGTTTATATTTAACTAATTTTTGCACTTGTTGGAATAAACAAAAAGAAAACAATTGGCATCAAGTGATTTTCTTAATAGTACAATTTACTTCAAGTCTTATAGAAATGTAAAAATAAGTAAATGTAACAAATATTTCTATTGAAAACTGTTTGGCAGGTAAGTTTGAAGGTCAACATTATTTATGGAATAAGGAATCATATTTTGAATATTATGAAGTGATAATTTCAGTCGGGACGTGATCAAGTCTAATAAAGCGCGAAGGGCTTTATGATTAATTTGATCATGCACCGACCGAAATTATCACCTCATAATATTCAAAATATGAATCCTTATTATTTATATTTATATAATTTTTTAGCAATTGTACGATTAAATATTAGAATATTAAATATGCTAACCCCGCTTTGAAGTTATTGGACCATAAAATACACACACGATACGTAGTGTTATCACAGACAAAGACACTGGAAAATGTAAATATTTAACTTTTAAATAATATTTATAATACCAGAGTTATAATATGCTGTAAAAGAATATGTCATGCTTCTGAATTCGATGTTGATTTTTCCTTTACAAATGAACAAAAACACTTTACTCGTAGAGAAAGCATACTTCCGTTTAAAATTCGCACATATTAAGGTGGTTTTTACATTAATGTCATTTCATCTCAATTTTAATGCATAAAAAATAGAAATACAAAGTGCTAAGCGTAATGTATGTTTAAATACCTGAAGCAATGTTTACATTCAGTCTATACTTCCCCTTATGTTTGCACTGAGAATTTGGGACGTTCACTTATCCTTGTCACGGCGCATGATCACAAGTATAAACGGTATCACGTGTTTTGAATAATGTGAAACGAGAAAATTTGGCCCATACGTATTTTAACACAAACGAAAGTATTAATACATTGACGAAATTAAATTTGAGCGCATGCAGCTTTTATTTTGAAAGGGTTAAATAAAATATGTTCTTGTATGATTAACAGTTACGCCCAATCTAGTTTTGTATTCATTCAAGCACGTTAACATCAAGACTGGTTTCCAACTTGCTACATGTAACACGTAACTTGCCGTTGAGAACAATACACTTAATTTTGTCCAAAACGTCAACATGTACTTGACAATCGCTCGGTCACACCGATCATCGACCAAAATTGTCTTAGTCGAATACTAATGTGGATAACGTTCAAAACAATTTATTTAGTTTAATCCAATCTCCAACTATGAAAGCTTCACCATCATCCAAGCACTGTGTTATAATATAGTCCGATGTGCACGTTCCTGGTTTTTGGACCTCTTGATATGGCATCTCCACTCACATATGTTTGAGATTGCATTTTCTACCTGCATTTTCTACCTGCATTTTCTACCTGTGAAAGAGAATATCTATTTATTCTTTTACCTAATCTCGGTATCAAGCTAGAAGCTGAAGACAGTATGCATTAAGCTAATACATGTACTAGTTATAAATATACAGTTAAGGATCCTTGACACCCCGTGACATTTAAAATGAAACCATTTATATTGCCAATTCGTGTTGTCTATCTCTGTAGAGGATACTCTATATGCAATATTTTTGCTAAAAATAACTAAGTTCAACAGCTGGTATTTTTGTCATATATTATCATAATTCTAAATCCTAGCAAGATGCACACCTCTGATATATGTACAGTGGATCTGCAAAAGAGCAACTTCCTATCGTATAACTGTAGGAAGAGTTTTTCATACAATAAGGGTACCCTATTAGCAGCCGCCCGCTCGCCCGCCCGGCCGCCATTTTCACCATTTCAATAACCCGATTTTTCTCAAGCTTGAATTCTTTGAAAAAATCGGGTCTGCTTTTTAAGAATGATTACCTTGAAAGGAAATGCATCTTAGTTGTCCCAGTTTCTTGCAGTTGTCTTTTCCAAAATTAACTGTAGGGTATCATCCAAATTCTTTCAGTCAATGCATACCTGGTCATTTTCATGGTCCGTGCATGGATTATGGAAGAAATCTAAGGAATCGCTTAATGCATAGGGAAAGCAGTGGTAAGCCAATGGAGATTGCAAAGTGATGTGCATCTGAAATATTAGTTAATATTGTAAACTGAGAGCAGAAGACAAATGAATTGTCCTTATGTCTTACATAAACATTTGGGTTTGAGAGGATTTATCATTCGAATTGAATGTTTCAGACGTTCAATGCATTTTACCTTGTACTCCGATTTCAAGTATTGTCGCTAGAAGTTTTGAAGAGATTTGATGTTTTTCTTGAATGGTAAGATCAAGATCCCTGATGACATCTTCTAGGTCGCTGAATGCCTGTCCTCCCTCCACAACATAATATTCTAGGCCTTCTAAGGAATGACAAAGGGATACACAACAGTCTTGCAGAGTCTTGAGCAGAGTACTCTCTCCTTAAAAATAAATACAGAATAGTATAAACTGAGACGAAATACTTTTATAACATAATAACAGATTAAATATTATTTGTAATATGCATGTGTATATGTGTTTCAATTACCGTGTAATTTCATTTAAAAACAATCACCCAATATTTGGTATATTATTTTCTGCAGAAGCATCACATTGAAAGCCTGAAAAATCATGAGAAGTCCTATTATATGTACATGTAACATTAAAATTTATGAAATCAACATAAGCACAAAATGCATTGTATTGAATACAACTCAAAAGTAGATATCTAAGCATTTCATATTCTGTTCTTTGCATAACCGCTGATATTGATTCACAACACTAGCTGGTGCCAGACTCCTTATAACAGTTGAAGTCTTGATGATTTCTCTTGTAGACGGAACAAGTGTTTTTTCTCCATATGGTAAATCCTTGATAATATTGGTTGAAGTAATGAAGTCAATGAAATGCTCAAACTGACTGTCTTCATATTTGAGTCGGTATTGCTTCTGAAGAATAATTGGTGCTCCAATTCCATCTCTCTTCTTGTGTTTTTAGCTGTGTAAAAGCGATACCTTGTATGATTTGGGATATATTTCAAAACTATCTCAAAGGAGAAATCAATAGTAACTACAGGTAGTAGCTGTCGTCGAAAACACCAAGATTCTGCTTTCATGTATGTACATGTATCTGCAACCGCTTGCAAAAACTGCTCTGGGAACTCCTTGTCTTCCTCCAAGTTTTTCAGTTCACTAAACAGATGTTGTTTAATGCTATCAGAGTCTTAATCTCTAAATATAGTATCAAGTACTAGGGAAACACATTCAATATCTAAATATTTTTTCTTCCCTGGCATTATGTTTCAAATTTGGGTTAATATTTCTTTGTACAGACACCAATTGCCTTGTCAAAGAATGATATTCTCTGCAAGTGTAGTGATTTTGTGTAAACCTGATATTGTAGAATCATTAAATATGACTTCACAAACATTTACTTTAATTACATTTACGTGAAGAAAATAATAAAATAGATGTTTGCAACAGAGTTAGACCTAGGATAATTGGGAATGTGTTCAAGAATAAGTAATTGTAAACTAAAATTACCTTCTTTCTTCATTGTGACTTCTTTTCCTCAAGTAAACTCCAACAACTGCAACAGACGACAAAAGAAATACTTTGTTTACAACTACAATTTTCACCTCCAGACACTAGAGAATTAATCAAGTGGAGTAACAAGGTATCAAAAAATGCTTCAAATATTGAATATTTTTTAATATTTACGTTTGTATATCTTTAACGTTTTATTTTTGTCATTCAATAATTTATATGTTTTATAGTATTCACATATTGGCCTTTCAGTTTTATTTGTCACACTTTATTAAAAAGGCTGAGATTTAAAAAAAAAATTATCTCTGAAAACTTAACAAAATTAACCCTTTATAAGAAAATTTTGAATTGAAAATATGACATCTAATGGATATGATATTAAAATAAATAAATCAATTTAATCATTTTCAACCCGAGTTATTGGAAATAACTGTTTTGACATTTTTTAAAACTTATAAATATATTTAAACACTTTATTTCATCATAAATGCACGCTTTTTAAAATTGACAATAGGCCGGAAGTTTGTTCTCCGTTTCCATAGCAACGAATAACCAATATCAAAAACTAATTTTACACTAAACAATCAATGACCTATCTTTACAAAATTATATCAAAGTTTTTTTTTCTATGCGTGGCCATCCTATTTTGACAGTTACAGAGAACAGGTATAATTGAGACTCGAGGGTCAACAAGCTCATCATGGTGTCTTCCTTACATTTGATTACACATGATTTGTTCAGCTATAAACTATATTAAGTAGAGAAACAGGAATCTGATTGTTTGCTTTACACAGAGCTCTTTTGTTTAGGAGAATAATGCCGTCTAACAATTACTACAATCATCCATTCATCATAAAAGTAGCGCATGTAACACTTGATAAAGAATTCAATTCTTTAGTTACGTAGTGCAGATGGATATTAAATCTTAAGGACATGTAGCGGTTTTAAATTTGTTCTTCACGAGAGAGAGAGAGAGAGAGAGAGAGAGAGAGAGAGAGAGAGAGAGAGAGAGAGAGAGAGAGAGAGAGAGAGAGAGAGAGAGAATACGACGGTAACAAAGCAAGTTTATATTAGTTATCCCATTTCAGTTTGTACTATATGGGTGAAATTAAAAAAAAAAGTTGTATATATCGTATAAAAACAGGATAATGCATATAATAGTGGATTTGTGATATTCATATTGCTATGAATTCGTTAAAAAATATATTTTGGTTAAATAAGGTAAATTATATCTACTTTTTACTTCTTTATTTTGTAAATGATCATAAATGTTTGTCTGCATGCCGTACATATTTATTGAATGAATGGTTCCTCAACCTTTTAGAGAGACGATATCAATTTAAAACAGAAGTTATATTTCTTTATGATTCTTAGTTAATTTATCTCTTTGAGATGAATTTTATTTTTATTTCAATTCTTGAGCAACAGTAAAGGACTTTGAACGTTGTTCCATTGAAAGATTGTAATTTGACATATGATTCCGCTGAAAATAAAATGCCAAGTATTATTGATGAACTGTCTGATGACTTCTGACTGAAAAAAGCTTTTGACATGCAGTCATAGTCATTCCTAAATACCTAACAACACGCATCAAATATAATCCATGCACTTCAAAAGACTGTGTAATTTGTTTTTTATCTGATTATAGGAAATAAAAGTTCTTTTGGTTCACAAATTATTTTCGTTTCGCAAAACCACTCTGAAATGTATACTCGAATCTGATGGGCTACAGGTTCAGGAAAGGATAGGACAGAGTTTGATCTTAGTATTTCTATCATGTATCGTGTATCCTGTTTCCTATCCTATCCTATCCTATCCTTGTCTGCTTTTAAGATAGCAGCACTTTAATAAACCACCAACCACATGATTATAACATCAATCTCTAGATAATGAAACTTTGTTAACGACTTCAAACTTTCTGCACTAAACTGTAAATAACTTGATGTCTTAAACGCTTTGAATATATTATAAATCCGGTTGTAAAGAATCGGTCAGCAGAGGATGCTCACTCCTCCATGGTACCTAATCCTACCTCTATTTAAGAGGTCCGTATTTGCTCTGCTCCTGTTTTGTAATTTTCCTTGGGACTTTTGTATTTGAACACTGTTCGTTATCACCACATGTCATTAGCAAATTTTTATTCATTCTTTATTTTCAAAGGTACACAAAAATTAAAACTGTTTCTGAGAGGTGTTCTTTATTTCATCAATCAAATGTGCAGGACAAAACCTAACTACCATTTAATTACATGTCACGTTTAAAAACATGCACATTATTTGGTTTTTCCATCAGTAAATCTTAACAATTACGTAAGTTGGCATTTTATATTCAGACCGTGGAATGACGGATCGAGTGTCAGAGAAGTGTTGAGTAATGTAACCCGGTCAATCTCCCTATTTAGAAATTATTTGTTAAGCTTAAACTATCATTTAGTAAAGAAAAAAATCAAAACATTTGTTTTTCATGCAGACTACTTCTGCATGCCATATTTGATGATAAAATCACTTCTGAAGTTACGCATTATGGATACATTTTAAATATTAAGGACATGTAGGAAATAAGCGGCAATTGTATATTTGATCTTTACAATTTGTTCACAAAATAAAGAATAAACGATATGTTTAATATACAAATCTAATAATATTATGTCACACATCTTAGCAAAATTTAATAAGAATAGCAAAAGCAGAGAGAGAGAGAGAGAGAGAGAGAGAGAGAGAGAGAGAGAGAGAGAGAGAGAACCAATTCATTGTTTTCTTAACAAAGCTCGAGTCAAATAATGTAATAAAGTTAGGTAATTACATTTTCTTTGACAAAACATCTTGTTGCAAACGAGATAAACTGTTTCAATGTATTCATATATAATTTTATCAACAAAAGAAAGCAAAACTTTGAAACATTGAAACATTCACTAATACAGCACATACTGTGGAATCATTTAAATTCGTGGAGGCCAGTTTTCGTGGATTATGGGATTTTAGCTTATCTGTGGGGATGTAATTCCGAGGATGTGCTGGTTTTCAGTTTTAGTAAGAAAACTACCTTTTTGATAAATTCGAAGGCTACCCTCGAATACCACGGAAATTGAGCCATTATGAGTTCTAATGATTCCACAGTAAATGTAATCAATAACAATACTCTATCTTTGTTAACAAAATTGCCAGACAATTTTCATCAAGAACAACCTGAATAAAATGAAATGAGTTAACATCAGCAATTCTCAGCAATGAGAGCACAATATCAGTAAATATCAGATTATCTTAGTAAAAAAGGAACTTTCAATACTTTGTAGTGAAACATTTTTTTACTAATCAAAAGTGAAGAAAAGAAAATAACTATCACTTAATTGCCTGCGGCGTTTAATTACATGCGCATTAATTGTTTCTTCGCTCTGGAGGAACGAGCGTCAAAAGTGGGTTATATATCATTTCAACCTATTTATACATATATAATAATTGAAGTAAAGTGAATTTGGAATTTAAGAAAAATATATAAGCAAACGATTTTTTCAGTTTTTGAAGAGATATATTTTATATCTTTTATTTGAAGAAATGTAGTAAAATAATAACAAAGGCTTATGTTAACTATTTTATGAGAACTACTCGGCAATTGTTGCCTTAATTGAAACCAAGAATGTTGTCGCGTTGTGACGATTTACTTAAGTTTGGTGTTGATAGCATATCTTTTGAGTTAAATTTATTGCACTTCAATTTGGGAACATTATGTTTCTATTGTGTACTTCTGGATTTGAATATGAAAATCAAATGCCCTTTTCTAAAAAAGAAATCATTGTTTAAATATGTAAATGATTAAACTTAATTAAAAAAGGCAGTCAATAAAGATCGCCTTAGTCATACGTGTCCAAGACCAACTTTGTTGTCGATATCGACAATACCGTATACAAAAAAACGATATCGACATCGGTATCGACATTTCTAAACGCAAAACCAACTATGATGTCAAAATCAACGATCTCATACACAAAATTACGACATCGACATCGGTATCGACATTCCTAAACGCAAAACCAACTATGATGTCGATATCAAACGCAAAACCAACTATGATGTCGATATCAACGATCTCATACACAAAATTACGATATCGACATCGGTATCGACATTACTAAACGCAAAACCAACTATGATATCGATATCAACGATCTCATACACAAAATTACGATATCGATATCGGTATATACTGATGAAGTTGCAAAATACCGTTAAGTACGGAAAGCTTTAGTTGTAAACATGATATTGTCGATATCGACACCAAGTTAAGAGAATAAATGCTTAAATAACGTCTTTACGTATAGATAAGCATGGTACAAATGTCCAATGTAATTAATTAATTAAGTAATGCACATTTGCGATTCGATGTCGATACTATATCTTTTATTTGTTAAGGTGTTATAATTAGAATCAAGACAATGCACCTCTGCTTCTATATAAGTTAAGTAGACTTCTATGCAGAATAATATGTGCCTATGACTTTGATTATTTTGATAATATAGGTCAGTATGTATATACAAGTTATTACAAAAACGTTCAGCCAGTAAACATGTAATGCTAGTATAAACCTATTTACTTCCACGTGTCTACAATTTCACGATTTGATCTGTATCTACCATTAACGGTGGTTTTAATTTCACAGGTAATAGGTTGTTTATGGTCATCAATCATGATTGAATGTATAATGTTTAAAATAAGTAATGAAAATTAATTTATATACTCATGCATAACATTCATGGTGACCAGAAATTGTCTTAATTGTAAATTAAATTGTTTTAAAACGCTATTAACTGTCACGTGTTTATAACGATTAATTAATAAACAAATTAAAGGGAAATTATATAGTTGAATCTTACACTGTGAAAAGAAAACTTAAGCTCCAACGTTGACATACACAAAAATACGATTGCTAGAAATGAATTTTCCTTATACATGATATACCGAGAGTAAAAATGAGAGTTAAAGAAAGATAACCTACACAGCCCACTAGAAAAACTATGAATAATCTTTTCATGGTCGTTGAAAAACAAGATTATTTGTTTATTTCAGACTACTTGAATTTATAGGAGTCATAAAGCTTGACATATTAAGCAGCAAACATTTTTAGGGAACCAAATGGAAAACCCCAAAACTGAATGTCAGAAAAATTAACAATTTTACGATGTTATGAAGTTTAAGAAACCCATTAACATTCTAACGATAATTTACGTTTTTGTTAAAGATTCAAAATTCAAACTTACATAAAAAAAGAACAATTTATGTGACAAAAAATAAATTGAATTCAACAGAATAAATTATAACAAATTTGCTTGTACTTTTCAGAATATTTATAGGAGTCCTATCGCGTGACGTATTCCGCAGCACACTGTTTGAAGGGAACTAAAAGGGAAACCCCAAAACTGAATGTCAAAAAATAAACAATTTTACGATGTCTTGAAGTTTTAAAAACCCATTAGCATTATAACTATAATTAACGATTTTTGTTCAAACTTCAAAATTTAAACTTTGATAAAAAAAAAATTGAACAATTTCTATGACAAAAATATATTGAATTCAACAGAATAAAGTATAAGAGTTTATTTAAATGACTCTTTCACTTATTCAGATATAAAAAGGAGACTATATATGTTTTACACATAAGCATTTCCATGCTTTATGCATGGAATAGTAGGGCGTGTAAAACCCAAATGTATTTTAATTTTAATTGTAATAGTTTAATTACTGTATTTAAAGTGCCAAAGTAAAATTGGAAAGTCCGATGACAAATTATTAGCGATATGCAGACCTCGCTTCATTTCTTATTTACATGAGGGTCATGCTTTGTTTTTGTTCATAATCGTCAATTAATCTAGTAATAGTATACGATCTGTTCAATATAACATACATTCTTCTTCTTTGTAGTTTGCGTCAAGAGAAAAAAAAAGTTATTTGCGCCTGTCATTTTTTTTTCGCTCAACAGTCAAACTTTTAACAACAGTGTCTGACCTTAAATATGTTAATATAACAATTTGTCAACATGACAGAGAATAATGACTTGTGTATCTTAATTATAAATTGACGACTGTGACCGAAACATTGAATGATCACGAAAAAAATTGATTAAGCATTGCATAAATCTGAAATAAAAAAAAATGAAACAATTTAAGAAAATATTCAGTTCAAATTGCGATTGCCTCTTCTAGCAACCTGTGTTGATAAAGAGAGTACTGACGTAAAAGGTCAATCATGTAAAGGTGTTTGCCCTTAACTCGGATTAAAATGGTATATATGGTTTTATGAGAAATCAATCTTTAATACCAAAAACTAATATCATATTATTTCAGTGTTTTCGGCAAAATGAGTAATACGTATATATGACAATGAAAGCTTCATTTTCAACTGGAAACATAAGATTTTATTTATATTCAAGAATAAAGCGCATATATATGATCAGATAAACACAATTTCAAATACAAATTTTTAAAACATGTAAAGTATATCCATACATCACTTTCTTCTCATGGACGATCTGAAACAAACAATAAACATACTCATAATATTACCAAAAAATGTGTATTAAATCAATACCAAATTAATCACAATTGCCAATAAAAAAATATTAAAGCACCAATCATTTTCATAGTAGGGTATATCTTTTTTTTACCTTTATATCATGTTGATTTTTTTTTGTAAAGTTGGATTTTGGGTTTAATTTTGATATGAAACAATTGATGTAATGAGCATATAACTTACATGAATTTCGACGTTTGCACCGCCTTTCACATTCCTTTATAGTCTCAAAACTGTTTTGATTTCCAAAACACCCACCATAGATAAATCGTTCGCACTGGTTGGTTCGTTTATTGTACCAATACCTTGGGATATATGCTTTGCAAGGTCCAACCACTTTTGGTTGGCTACAAAGAGGCTTTGGTTTTTCTACAAAGAATTAGTAGATACATTTTTCTCAATAAATAGATATTGAAATGAAATTGTACTTAGCGTAAGTCAAACAGTATATTTGATTGAAGTTAATATCTGAACATCTAATATTTGAACAGATTAAAAAAAATTAAATGTGTATGTGTGTTTGGAAAAAAGAAAAAAGATTAGAGGATAAGAGCCTACAATGGCAACAAATTATCCATCGCATTTATTTTGAATTTTAAGAAATTATTTATTTAGCTTTAAACTATAGTTTGATATAGAAAATTACACAAAATGTAACTTTCAAATTTCGTTATTGTCCTATATTTTTAGATTGAGCTGTTCTTATAAAGAAGATAAATGCAGTCTAAAACTGGCCTCGACAGCCAAGCCCTCTTGATTGCATGATGAGTAAATATGGAAAATTTAAAGGGCTTACCTGCCGGATCCACGCACCTTGTTCTGCAGCCGCACCCCCACGAACAACATTTCTGGGCTATCAATAAAAAAAAACCAAATGTGAACTGGGCATTTCTTGATCGTATGTAGACAATCATTGATATTTTTTTCATAATTGTATGTCTTTTAATTCAGCACGGTTACGTTCCGTTATTTATCTTGAATTTTTAATTTATTGTTTTTATATTTGCACTTCTCTTACATGTTATTTAGATGTCTGTATAATAATTTTACCTCCTGGACATTCGTGGTCGCCGTTACATTGGATATACTCCGGTATGCAGTCACATGTCGTTATCGTGTCATCCACCGGACAGGTTCCGGGTCTAACTTTAGGAGCGCGAGTAGGGCTCGGTCTGTATAGCGACGCACTACCCTGGAATATGTGTTAACAAATCTATCAAACGCATTGCTTAAATATATTTAAAACATCGCTGACAATCTTCTGTAGAACATGATAAACCTCGTTTATGAATTATGCGTTTCTTTATTAAGGTGTTATATCCATTATGACATGTAAATTAACGCATTTTTGTTCTTTAATATAATTAAGTACCTTATTTACATGTACAAATTAATGCAAATTATAATGACAAAAAAACCCATACACACTGTACACTTGTCTTCTAATTATATATTTAATGACAAAATACCTTTAAGTTTCAACACTTTTATAACGAGTAAAGCATAAACGATTCAAAGGAAAAAAATTTAGCTGAATCACAACATTGTAAGCAGAATATAATTTCATAAATTGATAATGACAACAAATACGATTTCCTGTAATGAAAACGACTATTTTAAAAACATAGCGATAGTGAGAATGAGAAAGATAACTTACACAGCCAACAAGCAGAATAATGAATACTCCCTTCATGGTCGTTGAAAAATATGCCTTTGCTTTAGTTGTCAGACTATTTATAAGAGTCCTATCGCTTGTCCTATTACGCAGCAAAATATTTTCAGAAAAAACAAAAAGGGAAGCCCCAAAACTGAGTGTCAGAAAATTTGAATTATTTCTTTGGTTGTAGTGAAATTTTTAAAAGCCAAGAATATTCATAGGATATTTGCCATTTGATTTCAGGCTTTTAAAAGTTATGCATTTGGAATTAATATATATAAGAAATGTTAAATTTTCACTTACATTTAGAAAAAAAAACTAAACAATGTATATGACCAGAAATATATTTTATTTTTTTTAATTTTTATAACATTTGTTTTTAACATTTAACTGACATTTTAATTTATTTCAGTATAAAAACAGACAGGATTTATATTTGTACACTAATGCTTTTACGCATTTGATGTATGGATAAATTGATAAGGAATCATTCTATATTATGAGGTACCGGTAAACATTACATTCCAGGCCTAATCAAATCTACTATACCTTAAAGCGTTTCGGAGATCACTGAATTTGATCATTAGGTAAGATATACGGATGACGTTAAGAAGATACTTGTGTTTATATATTGCACTAATATTATGTTCATTTAAATTCCCAACAAAACTCCCCGATCGAGATTGATCGAAATATTAAGTAGGTGACGTAGTGTAGATAACATTTGTAGGACGTGTTTAAACAAGTCAGATGTTTTTTCTTGTCGTATGTATTTTTCTCACTCGAGGTAAGACATTTGAACATATTGGTTTTGTTCAATACTAGTATATGCCATGAAGGAATTCAATAAAGAGGATTTCCTTTATTAACAAAATAACTCTCTCTCTCTCTCTCTCTCTCTCTCTCTCTCTCTCTCTCTCTTTAGAAAAGTTTTTCAATACATGTCAAGTATCTATTACAGTTTATAAATACTGTATGAAATAAACAAATTAATACACCAGATTAGAATACCCTAGACCAGTAATCTCATAATGGGTGTGTATAAAAAAAAATATGTGTAATTATATAATGTTGTCCTATCAATTAAAACACAACTATTTGCTATATGCGGAATATAACTTTATATATAATATATATAACGCAATAAAAATTACATAAGAAGTATCCTTTTATGTTTTGTTTAGATTAACTTGGGTCAAAACAATAGAAAGCGAAAGTACATTTTTGACAATACCTCCGCAATATATCAATACTGTTGTATCCGGTTTAAATACGTGGTAATGACATTTTATTTTTGGTTGACACTCATACTTCGAATACCATGCTGTTTGAAAACAACCCTGCATTTTAATGTATTTCCGACTTTACGACTGCCAGCAAAATGCAGGAAATAACGTTATGTTATATGTGTTAGAAACAGGTCTCAAGAAAATTAGCACATGATTAGCTTAACCAATCATTTATTAAGAGTGATTTAAATGATTATTTGTGAAAAAACATTAAATTATCTAAAAAATCAGTTATTATATGATACAAGGCTGATGGTTTACATCCTTCGTGTGTAAAAGACTGTTCCGTATTTGTACATCAGTTTAAATTAACGTGTAAATTATGAAAGCCGTCTTCTTGTCATTTCTTTAATATTCATTGATAAGAAGTGGTGATAACGAACAGTGTTCAAACTCAAAAGTCCAAAGGAAAATTACAGGACAGTAGCCGAGCAAACACGGACCTCTTAAAAAATAGAGGTTAGATCAGGTGCCATGGAGGAGTAAGCATCCTCTGCCGACCAGTCACACCCGCCGAGCGCTCAATGTTATATCGGTAAAAAGTCATTATCGGGATATTGTCGTAATTTGGGTAAAATATCATGCTCGGGAAAAACGGAATAAAATCCATGGACAATTCGGTTTTCAATCAATAGTCCATAGCAGAGCAACCACGGACCTCTGGAAAACATCAGAGGCAGGATCAGGTGCCATGGAGGAGTGAGCATCCTCTGCAGGATGTATCATGTCAGACACTAACTCAACAATTTTTTATGTTGAGCATTTATTAAAGGAATAATATCAATCTAAAATAATTAATTATCGTTAACGGTCCTTCACATCTTTGGGAAAATTTAGCATACAAGTCCAAACCTCTATATTCTTCAGGGATATGGAATTAAAGCATACTTTCGATTTGAAAATGTAAGAAAAAATCAATTGCGGGGGAAAAATGAACTTCAAAGTATATCGACATCAAGAAAGAAAAAAACAACAACAAAAAACAAAGTTCACTTATTCGAAGGTATACACATTGTGCGTACTTTCATACAAAGATAAAGTCATAGGGTGCCAAGGACCCTTAAGGAAGACAAGTTAAAACATAAAAACAAACACTCCACAAAAACTGATATATACTTGTAGGAGTTTTAAGTAATCATATCTTTTTAAACAACAATATATGGAAGGTTATTTCCAAAAAACAGTTTGCTAAACTAAAAATGAACACGTTTTATTTTGAATAATTAGATGATATCCCCCGCAAGCGCGGGAATTACCAATTTACACATTAATATGATACAATGTTAATATGCTGAACCATATTTTTTGTTCATTGTTGTATATACTGTGTCCGATTTTTTATTAATTGATTTCTTAACATATTCTTTAAAATAAAAATAAAAAACTTACTGCATAGCTGGATATTTAGAGGAGTGGACAGGGGTGACAAAAATATAAACTGAAATTGATGTTATATACATGTACTTGGCCTTAATTTGTTTTGTTGCAGGATTGAAAAAAAAAAATTCATTTTATACAAATGAGTAGGTATTAGTGCGTCGTATTTCTGAACTTTATTCTGAGGTCAAATTACATTATAATTTTTATCATTTCCCAAATAAGAATTTTGATAAAAGAAAATAAAAAATGGGGAAAAGGGGGGGGGGGGGTCAAAAACATATGAATGTATGAAAAATGTATGAAATTAAAAAAAAAACCCGCTAGTGTAGATATATTTATTTGCATATTTTAAACCAAAGATTTACGTTGTTAGATCCAAAGTATGTACCCGATGGTTAACTCTACATACACTTTCCACAATGACGATAATTAGTCAACTCGCGTTCCTGGGGCACCCCGTTCTGAAAAGTTTTTTTTTTTCCATTAAAACTTAAATCGCTTTAAATTATTCCATTTTATTTATTAACTTTTTTTTTGTATTAACCAGAGATGTCAGATCAAATGTATCTGCTCGCGATGCGTGATGAACTCGTTCTACATATTTCGCCATGACGTTAATTAGTCAACCCGCGTTCTTGGTTACCCCGTTCTGGAAAGTTCTATACCTAAAAACTAAAATAGCGCATTCAAGAAACGAATTGGCTCATTTTATTTGTTTAACATTTGCCAAATCTTAACTTCTGAGTATACTCTAAATTAGTTACCAGTAAATATATTCGTTCTTTACGTAATCATTCAATATAATTTCATTGCAAGTATATATTTTGATACAAACTACCCCTGACTTGGATCCGCCAAAGCGTGCCCACCACCTTACTCTCATTTTTGCTATTTCGGGCTTATTTATCGAAAATAAAAGTAGGTTTTTTAAAATTAATTTCACAATAATAACTTATCAGTTAAAATTCAATTATAGCTTACGGACATCATCTCACACGTGTTGATATACCAAAGGTGTAAGCAGTTACTCTGGTTCAGGCATTTTGTAGTTTATTTGCAAAATGTCGTAATTTATAAGTATAGATTCAATCAAGCACAAACTATGCTGTTTTACATCTTTACATCTCTATAACAAAAGACATTTAGCGCATGTTGTTACGGGTATGTCAGACGGCATCAAACGTTATTACTTTAGCCTTGATTGTTACATAATGCATATGAAACACCTTTTACCGTACTGTTTACATGACGTTTTTATAAATTGTATACTAGTATGTAAAATGACTGTAACTTTTATCTATCAACAGATCTGTTTTAATACCAAGCATATTGTTAAAAGATATTACGTCATCAATTATAACGACTATGATCTATTTTTGTTTTATTTAGTTATTGCTAAAAGTCCAGTAGAACTTGTCAATGAAGATGCTCTCCAAGACGGGTTTTGCCACTTGAGTCCGCTGAGGCTAAAGTTCCGTTTCAACTGTACAGTTCAACGCGCTGCTTTTAGCATCGTATACAACGCTAGTGTACAGGATGACAACTATATTTTGGAATGTTTTTTTGGACCTAACAACACTGTCCAATGTACTTCTACTTCTGGAATCTGGGATACTGCAAATAAAACATTGCTGTTTACGCCTATATTCAACCATAGTACACACACTGGTCGCAAATTAAGAGTTTCTCTCACTTGTAACGAAACCTTAACAACTTCATTTCATCAACACTATTTACTCAAACCATGCCGTAAGTAATATTTCTTACACAACGTCTATATAAAAGTTGCAACATTTTTATACGTTTAATTTTTTTTATCATTTTTCGTTAAATATTAATCAGTATACGATGATTCATTCTTAGGATAGTTATATATATATATATATATATATATATATATATATATATATATATATATATATATATATATATATATATACACAACACAAATACAAACACAAACTAAAAGTATCAACAAAACACAACTTGTGCAAAATGATACAGGCAAAACGTATTGTGTATATCTCTGAAAATTATTCATCTATAATGAAAAAAATGAATTGATTCTGTATCTCTTATTATCGACATTATATCACAACATTTTAATCACAATGCGCATTTAATTTCAAAGTTAGATTAGCATAAAATTCCTGACAATCTTCGTCTCGGTGCTTAAATTGCAACGATTGAAATCATTAAAAGGTGCAAAAAGGGATTTGCCAAATATGAAACAATCTTAGAAATGATAACCAAATGCGCAATATATTGGGTATAGAAAACAATACATTTCGTGTTTTGTTTCTTTTTAAGTTTCAGAATTTATTGCCAATGCAACCACCAATGGAACCTCTATTGATGTTTACTGTCAGCACAATTCTTTCAATCACTCAATCTCTGGAATGTCCATTGTATTCACTGGGGAATATAATGGCACATGCTCATTAACAAACTGCTCCGAGGTTCAACGTATGTACTTTCTCTAAGATAATAATGTATTACACACTTACAAACAATGGAAGTATATGTTATTAACATGATTTGAAATAAAGCAATAGGGACATTGTACGTATTTGCATTGAGTTTTTTCACGTCAAAGTAAACAGAAAAATTCACGGATTGCTTTTTGGTTGTAGCATGCATTTAGTTGTGCAGTAATATTTTTTTTAGTATTTTATTGTACAATATAATGACAATCTTTGAAATGTGTTTATTAATATTAAATGGTTTCAGGGTTACCAAATGGTATCAGGTATGTTGGCAATTACACATGTGACATGGCATTCAGCTGTACATTGGATGGTGCATCATATAAAATCACAAATATAATGAATATTTCAGGTACGACCCTTTCTAATTAACGAACGTTTTAACCTTTGGAAACTTTCTGTCATTGATTTTAAACATAATCTTATTTATTTTTAGGCCACGGTCAAGCGTCCGATTCCGGTCACACAAGAATCAGCTTTGAAATTATCTTTTTATCTGTATTTATCTTTCTAAGAAAAAT
This sequence comes from Magallana nippona, assembly GCA_033439105.1. Taxonomy (NCBI): domain Eukaryota; kingdom Metazoa; phylum Mollusca; class Bivalvia; order Ostreida; family Ostreidae; genus Magallana; species Magallana nippona. Next base: position 3,362,878 of record CM065917.1, on the reverse strand, counting down.
AAAATTATAGAGGTGTTTATTACATTATTTACAGTTATTTTATTTACATTGAGTAGGAATACTTTTCAATTTCCGCAAATGCATATTATCAGTGTTTTAAAAAATGTGGCTAAAAATCAAAAGGAAAATCAATTACGCATGCTCCCTAGACATTTCCTGGGTTTTTGCCATATCTTGCATTGTTAACAATATTGTCGTTTTATTTAAGATTTTAAAGAGAGAGGTAGATAGATAGAAAGATAGAGAGATCGATAGAGAGAGAGAAAGAGAAGGAGATTTTTTCTTTAAAACATGATAACAACTATGATAAAAAAACTGTTATACTTGGATATCCTTTGAAATTTCATACAATACGTACTTTTAATTTAAAACATTTAATCATTCATTAACATATGACAAACTATTTGGAAAGAGGGGTTATTTTACTAACTAACCACACAAAAAGAGCAAACAATTCAAAATTATAATATATGTTCACTTTCTTCGTACAAATGTAGTTGGTGGAATATTATCTTTAAGATCAAGGGTACTAAAACTTCTAAAATTAATGTTTTACCAAGAAAACAGAATAAATGTACGATGTTTTGTGCCATGATCCCTGTGTTCAATCAAACACATTCATATATATCAGTGTATTATGTTTATTTATTAAAACAATTTACAAATATCATTACAATGTGTTCACCTGCATTCCTTAAACAAACAAAGTGCATGCACACGACTGAACACATCAACTACTCTAGAGCTGAGTAATCCCAGATGAGTTCAATTACAAAGTAGGTAGGCTATCGGGTTAACTTCACTTTTGAATCGTATTGTTAAGTTTATGTCAAGATTGTGGAAAGGACATATAGTGCCAATTATTTAATTAATTTATTAAGATAAAATGCTAACGGCAAAATTTTAACATGCAAAGGTTTGTGCATTAGTTTAAGTACTCGAATGGTCTACCACTGGTGTTAACACATTTATCAATATATTCGATCAGTGCTTACTATATATTCGAGATATATTACTGTTATAGGCAGGTACTCTTGACACAATTGCGTTCAAAAATATAGATTTATTCATGATCAGCAGATACAACGTTACTACAAATGTTTAGAATATCGATGTATATTCAATACGTGTTAAAATTAACCTAAAATTAATTTTGAAAAGCACCTTTATTCCAAGAAATGTAGATAAGAAGTATTCATATTCCTACGCTAGCTGCCTCCTCAGTCTTTTTTAGGAAAATATAGGTCATTCTTCAATTGCCAATTTTTTTTTTTACTGATGAATACTGCTTATATGATTACAATAATTATATTACTCTCATGATTATTGTTCGTTAGTTATAACACAATGAAAAAATGACGATAACAAACCGTCAACCATCTCAAAAATCCATAACACGAAATACAAATTCAAAGCAGAGCAACACGGACCTCCAAAACGATAGAGGTAGGATCAGGTAACTAGGAGGAGTGAGCATCCTCTGCTTGTGTGTGTGTGTGTGTGTGTGTGTGTGTGTGTGTGTGTGTGTGTGCATTTTTTTAAATGACGGAATGATTATGCAAATCTTGCGCCATATTTCTGATCCAACTCGTGTAGACTCTGTTTAATGATGTGGGCACTATTGCTTGTGATGCATGACTGGTGACAGTATTTGCTAGGGACATGAAGAACTATGTAACCCAGTTCCTTTACAAGTTCAGTGATTTTAACTTAGAAATCGACTGAGCAGATGAAAATTCAAGTTATTTAAAAGTCGAATATCTTGGATATGGGGTAACCCATATCTATTCTTGCTTTATTTAGAAAAAAAGGTTTGGATCAATAGATATTTTATAATTAACGCGAACACGGTTATGCACATCGCAGCATGTTTTTCTTATAATATTTGAAATTAAGTTACATGCATTATCGCCAAAAGTGGTTCCGCATACCTTATTTGAATTTGATGTTTGTGAAATAAACAACGCAAACTTGAAGCGTACTAGGTGTCACATTCATAATTAATTCACATGAAGAAATTGCTAAACAATTGTGCTCTATAAAAAAATTACTATTATAATATGTAACCAATGCGTTATTAATAAGGACAATTTCTTTGTTAATTTAAATTTTACTTAAATGGAGAGACTCTTATTTTTCTTTGAAAATAACATGTAATCATAGTTGTCTTTCTTTGATTAAAGTGAAACAAAATATTTTGTTCTATCTTGATGCCATATGTGCTTATATGGATATAAACATCTATTAGTAACATACACTATATTATAAATACGGAACACTGTTTTTCAAACTACACGCATTCTATTTTACGATTCATATTATATACAAACCAGGCAAAAACAACCTATTGAGTAAGCGAAATTAACTTTTTTTTTCCAAAATGTGAAAAAAATAAGAAACGCAGCTATATACTCATAATGCCGAAAGCCCAGAAGGCTCATTCGAGATTCGAGATTCAAAATACGAGATTCAAAATAAGAGATTCAAGATTCGAAATTCGATATTCAATATCTAAATTGAACACTACAATAAAAGATCTGAAACCTGTATCCTAGTGACTCAAACTGTTCTAAATAAATATCATCCGTACATGCTCTTAAATACAAAAAATGTTGTTCTCCCTAACTAGTAAATAATTATTTTTATTTATTTTTCCACAGAATATATAATTATGTGTGCGTTCCCACCTAGTGCGTTTGAACTCTGGGATATTTTACCATCAATAGTTTAAACCATGGGTTTATTCACCCCTTTCGTACATAATTTTCTCGTAATGAAATAAATAGCTATGGTTCTTCTTTTGTTTAATGCAAACTAATATAACAAATTTTTTTCGTACAAAACTTACACTCAAAACATAAAAAACGTGACAAAACACCCCATTTAACTCTTATAGAACCAAACACTACTTACAAATAACATCAATCAACCTCATAAATCACTAAGATTTTTTTTTGGAGAATCTGGTTAGCACTTGGATTCACATGTTTACAAATTATGGCGCTTAAACGTAAACTCGTTTTTACAGTTGATCAATATCTAACTAGATAGAGCAATATTATATGTTAGGTATAACTACGATGTGGAACAAATACTCAACCACCCTAAGAATGCTTGTATGAATTTGAATAGTGCATCTCAATGATATTGCGAGGGAGGACTAAGTGTTGCTGGGGAAAAATGACTTAAACAGTATAAGATTTGTTTTATTCCAACGACTGAAACAGGTAATGTATCAGTCATTTAATTATATGTATTATAAATGGCAGATGTATACATTGAAGAGCATTCCACACATATCACCCAAGTTTTAAATGACAAAGTATATTGTATCGGATCGAGGTGTAAATGTTAAATGTCTTCCGGGTTCACAGTCTGGCGATTTTATTGTGCATAAAAAGAAATTCAATACACGTTGAAGCTTTTGACACATATCCGCCCTCTCTCTCTCTCTCTCTCTCTCTCTCTCTCTCTCTCTCTCTCTCTCTCTCTCTCTCTCTCTCTCTAAATTAATTTAATTTGAAAAAAAATGATCTGGAGGATTTTGGTTACCCAAATGTACAATACAGTAATGAATAATAAGATAGAAATTTATCAGAAATATTCACAATGATATGAAAGGAAATGGCTTTACGTGCATGTGTCAGGAAAAGTGATTCGCGGAAATACTCATATTTTGTTTTTGTTATTTTAATATAATCAAACGGTATATGTTATCAAACTTAAAAAAAGCCCATATAAAACACCAAGAACCAAATCAGTTCAAGCAAAGTGTATACAAGTATTTAGAATTGGAAGTAAAAACCAGGGTTACATAATGTAAGATCTTGCATTAAAATGTGTTGATGTATAAGAACAACTAGGGATCAAACATTTAAATGCCAATAATTGTAAAATAAAAACAACAAAGAAAAACCAAATAAAAACGTACACATATTTGCAAATCATTTCATACTAATTGTTAGACCATCCATAACTAATCACCTAATTGTCTACGGACTTTTCCCCATTTCCCGATTATGACACAGAACACACGGCGGGTGTGACCATTCAGCAGAGGATGCTCACTCCTCCATAGCACCTGATCTTACCTCTATTTTATTTAGAGGTCCGTCTTTGCTCTGCTCCGGTTTTGTAATTTTCTTTTGGACTTTTGTATTTAAACAGTGTTCGTTAACACCACATGTCATCTATGTATTTTATAATAAGTTAAGAGAGAGAGAGAGAGAGAGAGAGAGAGAGAGAGAGAGAGAGAGAGAGAGAGAGAGAGAGAGAGAGAGAACTAGAAGGAAATTGATAGTTAGGCGCATAATGCGATGAATAAATGATATACTGAATAATACGAGTAATTTGTTTTAATCATATGCGTTTGCTATATAACAAATATCTTAAACAATCATTAAAATTCGCACAAAGGTAATTTAAAACTAACATTTTTTTATCCTTAAAGATTAAAACCCCACATCTCCTTGTTTTTCAGAGGGGAGAGGGGCACACCGTTCATATTTAAAACGTTTGAAATCATTAAATCGACGGAAAAACCCATTCTTTACGCATATTTTATAGAGCAAGTGATAGTTATCAAAATGTAAAAAAATCAATGGCTACACGTCACCGATCCCCTTTTGATGTTTTATTAATTTTTATTTAACATTCTGTTTTATGTTCATACGATTGGCTTCTTTTAGATGCTTAAAAGTACCTTTGAATATCTGTGTTCATTCAGTCAATTCGTATACTAGTTTTACTTTCATAATGACAATATGTTTTTAAGAATGTATTGTAAAAAATGATATGCATCTGTCAGACTGATTGTGAAAGAACCCAACAGTAAGAGTTAAACAGTTGTCAATATTTTGTTGGATTGTTTTAAATTTACATTACACGCTTTAGCTATGCATATAATTTAAAGAATATATTCATATATGCAGGGAATTTACAGCAAAATGAGAATGTATGAGTAACGAAGCAATACCTAATAAAAAGAGAAACTTCCTACACTAATACGAAATCAGAGAGGGATCCATATTTTTTTCTGAGATTTGCCATACCCTTTATATAAAGAGGAGTGAAGTTTATGGGACCTAGAATATTATGATCATGAAGTAATTAATTAATTCCAACTAAAGTGAAGGTAACGTGAGGAATATACAGTTTCATGTTGACAAATATCATTTTGCAATAAATTTTAAGTCAGGATATGGCATTAAGAAAGCCAGACTATAACTGCATTTAATCGGTATAAAAGATGCACCGCTTTCTAACAACAAATCACTAATTTAAACCAAAATATAAACACCTATCTTATTATAAATAAAGTTTCTTATCACTCGTACAGTTCACTCGTAATTGTTCTTTCACTTTTTATTTAGATTGTAAGTGATACAATATTTATGTTACTTGATACACGTATTTAGATTGTAAGTGATACAATATTTATGTTACTTGATACACGTATTTAGATTGTAAGTGATACAATATTTATGTTACTTGATACACGTATTTAGATTGTAAGTGATACAATATTTATGTTACTTTATACACGTATTTAGATTGTAAGTGATACAATATTTATGTTACTTGATACACGTATTTAGATTGTATGTGATACAATATTTATGTTACTTGCTACACGTATTTGTGGTTTAGGTTCCACAAATGACTTATGGATAACATTGTTAAGCGGAATAAAAAAAAAGCTGATGAAAAGCAGACAGATGTTGAATTTTACACATCATGCATGCATTTCCACGTCATTGAGTGTCAAATTGAAAATCCAGTTGCATGATTGTGTCATGTAAGAAAACGTTAAGTATAATATGTAAAGAAAAAAAAATGTAATTTCATTTATCAATGGCAGATTCTATTCAACAAACCTTTGAGTACATATATAATTGTTTGTTAAAAATTGTCATAAAACGACCTGTAGTGAGGAGATTGACTTTTTGAAGGGAAAGAGGGAACGTTCTATCTATTTTTGAATCCGATTAAAACAAAGGTTGCTGCTACAATATTTTCACATTTGTTTATTATTTTTAAACACAAAGTCTATCGTAAAATATTTTGCAACATTCGGAACAAAAAAAAAATCCACAAAATCCACGGAATACATCAAAAAGTCCCTTCGCAGTGTACAACATTGTCTGCCGCAGGTTTTGTTCTTATATCTTGTGAGAGTCCGGTATATCGGTGTTTGATAAGACAATGTGATAATTTATAAATAACATTTTCTACTTCTTCCTGAATATAGACAGGCAAATAGTTGACACAAAAATATTGGAATTATTATTTTAATATTACTGGAAAATGTTATTTGTAAGAAAAAAGAACTTTATTAAAATAGCTGGTTGTATATGTTCAAGTAAATGTGGATTGCGTAATCTAATAATGTTGACTTTTAGCTTATATTTTAACCACTGAGAGAGAGAGAGAGAGAGAGAGAGAGAGAGAGAGAGAGAGAGAGAGAGAGATATGAACGGGTCCTAGATAATTCTTAAAGCATAAATGTAATTGGTAGAAGTTGCAGTAGATAACTTTCCTGATGCGCACATGTCGACCGATCTGTAAACGCGTACATTGAAAGATTTCGTTTTGAAAATTAGAATTGTAATTGATCCACTATCTAATACCGGTATTCGTCAGTCAAGTTACACTTTAGACTAATGATATCCCTTTACTAGTAGACAGATTTAGCGCATAAAATACATGCACCTAGGAATATGATCACCACTGTTTTTTTCTTGTGAAAATAGTTTTTAAGTTTGATTTAATTACATTAACATGATCGGTAAACACTCAGTGTCTGATTTATGTTTCTAATAACCGTGATCTGATATCGAGTATAATCGTCTCTTGAACCTGGCGTTTGAATTAGAAATAAAAAAACTATTTTGAAATAAATGTACCTGTTCAACCTTTCTTTCTCTCCATCTCTTTATACTTTATGACGTCATTTGTTTACACTTGTTACGTCATTTATGTAAAGTATAACGGTACACAAATAACTTCATATTCATAATTGTAAGAAATGTTGAGGTTTTTAAAATGATATTTCTTCTTATATTCATCATAAAATTAATATTGTACATCTATTTTCACTACACAACAATATTGGCCTTTTTATCTGCAATATACGGTATGTAATTGTGAGTAATTCAAATACGCCGAGTCTTATAACTAACAAACTGGTAAAAAAAAATACTCCAATATCTCCATGGAACCGTTTAATTTTTTTTTTTAATTCAAGTCAATTGTGAACAAGTCGATTTTTACTTTCACATAATTTTTAGGCGTTGTCATTTTAAAGAAACTCCTCTTACGCCATAGCTGACCAATCAAAACATCCATTTCTTATTAATCTTGAAAATACAAGAAAAAAATGAAAAGCGAAAGTGGCCGCAGTCTTGTACATGATTTTTCCCCCGTTGTTACATTAATAAGCAGACTCAAATTGTGCAATTCTGAAATTTTGGTTTATGTACTCGAGTGCACCCTGTTAGAAATATCAGATCAAAGATGACAAAATCCCATATATTTCACAGAACAGTATACAAGGTCCGGTTTCGGAGATATCAGGTGTTTGGTTTTTTTTTTCACATTTCAACAGTGCCGATATGTAATACTTAGCGTATCCAGTTCTTAAATAAATTGATTATCATAGTAGATACCTTTCGCTTTCTGTTCCCTTTTACCGTTCTTATTTTTAGCAACACCCTATTGACGTATACGGAAACAGGGTATCTGAGTGATTTAGAACAGAAACGATAAACTTCATTAAAATATGTTTTAGTTTAATCCTTATCATTGTATTACTAATGAACATAATGACCAGGATAAGGGTGAGATAAATCTGTTTCAGCTTCTGAGTAAGAACAATTCGGGATTAAAACCTGTAACATGTATCTTCTTAACATGAGTAAGACTGCGTTTGCATTATCGGAAACGAAACTCCTGTTATCCATAAATTACGATGGCAGTTGAGTGGGCGAGGTTTTTTTTTTTTCATATAGTTCATTTTAAAATAACTAACGCTTGACACTTCCTAGTGGACATATGAAACTATAGTTGTTATTCACCACAGAGAAATCAAAGCTTTTAGATGAGAGGTAAGCGATTAAAATGTCGTTTGGATTTATCTAGTTTCTTCTGGGTGTTTACATGTTTAATATTCATTAACTTTGAAGACAACAATAGGGGTACATGTACATACATCCATTACGTTGTCTAAGCTAAATTATAATGTGATATGCTACTTGTATTTAATGCATAAAGAATTTTGTACCATTAAAATTGGATTTGCTCAATATTTATCTGTTTAATAAAGGGATTGAGTAAAGAATCAGTAAATTTTAAAATTGTGATAACTTATTCTACATCAGCCATTTAAAGAAAAGTTGAACTTAAAATATTTATTAACAATAAACAATAACTACAAACATTTTTTTCTGCACAAACCATATCTCTACAAATTTAGCAACAGACTCATTACAATAGGCACTTATCTGGGCTATTCTTTGATCAAGGTGCAACGTACATCATGAATAATGGACTTTAAAAATAAGCTGAGGTTGAACCTAATGTAAAGCTAAGAAGACACATGCGACGTTTTATCAAATATAAGGCACGACTTCCTGATATACGTTAACCCATTATTATGCAGAAATGAAATGCTTCAGTAACAAAAGAAGTCATTCAATATTGTCTCTTTTGTGTGTCAAAGTCCAATTTTGTTTTCACAGTTTAACAATTTTAAGTCCCGTGCTATCGTTGTATACATGCAGGTTTTATATTTTATTATATTAGATTATACTTTGTATTTATCAATGATTTTTTTTTTCATGGTAAGCATGTGTCTTGAATTGTGTTAAAAATCGGCAAACTGAGATTCCGAATATTTCAATGTAAAAGTTCAGTAGAAATTAGTTTTCATTGTATTGAAGTAAGATAAGTAGAACGACATATTAAGTAATGTTAATTAATGAAGTACTTATAGGTGCAAACTCTCCAGAGATGTATGTCTCCATTTCTCCAGAGAAAGATAAGTAGAACGAGATATTAAGTAATGTTAATTAATGAAGTACTTATAGATGCAAGCTCTCCAGAGATGTATGTCTATCTCTCTCTATCTGTATCTCTATTTCGTGATATAAGATTTTTGAGTCGTTTAGCATAGTTTTATATTTTAAATTTATATTAGTATAAAACCTATTTCACAAGCACCGTCTAGAAAATTCACGGACAAAATCTTTTTTTTAAACCAATCCATTTACAACGCTACGGATCTAATTTGTCCATGCCTTGTTTAATCAGTTTTGCAGTTTTGTGTTACCTTTAATAATAGTGTTCTAATTTTGATTACACTGTTGTGAAATCCATAAGAAGGGAAACTCCCTACACCAATGTCAAGTCAAGGACGGATCTAATATTTTTTTTCTCTGGAATTTGTCATTTCTTTTATGTGAAGGGGAGGGAAGTTCTGGGTATGGGTGTGTCTAAATGATTATTGTTACACATATTTGTGGTTTACATTCCACAAAAGACCATACTATTGAACCATTTAACCGGTATTAAAATAAATCTGATGAAATCAGGAAGATGTTAAATTCTACACATCATGCATGTATTTATACCTCATTGTATTTTAAATGGAAAATCCAGTCATATGATTTCCTTTTATAGGAAAACGTTAGAAGTATATATTTATGATGAGGAGATAGTTTTGCCATTTCATTTAACCAAATTCTGATATAATATATCGAGTTCGTTGTAGGTGTTTAACACAATGTATAAAATAATAAGATGTATGGATTTATAAGCTAGTTTAAAACTAACTTTCATCACAATCTAGATGCATTGGACTTTCCAAAAATTTAGATAGGATAAATCTGTAGGAATCTTGGCATATGTGATTTCCAAGTGGTTTCCCAAGTGTGGAAATCACTATAGTTGTTTCTCAGTCGTGTTTACACAAAGAAGCCATCAACCTGGCAAATCCTTATTGCTTATGGTATTTAGACAAGTTGGAACTTTTGCATTGCGGATTTCCATACCGTTACAAGTATGGAATTGCATATTTGCAGATTGATCCTTAATATGGGAATGGGGAAAATATGTTTACAGTGCTGCTATTCCAAAAAGCTTACAACTTAATTTCTTTCTTTTCATTTATTCAGCATCATGTTTCATACATTCTACATTTATCTTCCAATCCCTTCTATTCTATCCATCCTATCTATTATATCCTTTCAGATTAAAGATCAGAAATAAAACATTAAAAAACATAAAACCTTTGCCAAATCTAATATTACCTTCATATTACGAATAATTGATATGAACAATTTATTTCACCCTTGTTATAAAACACATATTTTTTTTTAATAGATGATGAATATATAAGTAAGGTTAAAGATGGTTTTGTGCAAAATGACATGTGGTGATAACAAACAGTGTTTAAAGTCAAAAGTCCAAAGGAAAATTACAACACAGGAGCAGAGCAAACACGAACCTAAAAAAAAAATAGAGGTAGGAACGGGTGCCATGCCATGGAGGAGTGAGCATCCTCTGCTGACTGGTCACACCCGCCGTGTGCTCTTTGTCGTAATCGGGAAAACGGAAAAGTCCGTAGATAACTAGGTGATTCATCAAGGTCTAATATGTTGATAGTCCTGTTTCATTAACTTGTTTGTCAGTAGCATGCCTCGCCTTAGACACTGTTCATACGAAGAGCATGCCATTACGTATCGAATTAACTGAGAGACAAAAACACCATATGTAGGTGATGAAAGTATATTGCTACATAAGTAAGGAAAGTTGACTATAGAACAATTATAGTCATCACATTTATTATAATTTTGTTGTTAGGTTACCATCAATATCCATTTCCAACAGAATATCCAAGTATGAAACAGATGACGCAGACTCTGTGGTATCTTTCATTTCAAGTTCGCTGTCGAGTCGACGTAAGCATGGAAGTAACAATTGTTAATTGATAATACATCGTCGATATACCTGAATGTTGAGTTGAAGGCCACATCGAGTGATTAATTTTTTCATGTACAATTTTTTAAAAAAATAAATTCTGTTTCATATGAATACAAAAGAGGGCTGCTAACAATGGAGCACAGTTCCAGAAGAAAAATTGAACAGGATCTCGAATTTGATTGCCTGATGATTTTTATACTCATTTTTTGTGTATCTTTCATTCTAAATCCAGCATCCTTCTTTTCCAGTGTTAACTTAATTGATAGCGGTACCGTAGGTTATTTTTTAATTCTCATCCCCAGAGATGAAAATTACTAACTTGTGATTTCCATCAGATATTCTATTTTCAAATGCACTGAAATTGTGGTATCATTTCTATCCGATGTTATTGGTTAACTGTTCTAAATAAATTAGAATATCACTGGTATATGTTTATTCTATCAGGCATATACATAGGAAAATTATTATATAATTAAAGTATACTATTGAGGGAGTCAGCAAGATTCCAGTTCCCCGAGAGCAAGTTTATTTCCCGAGGCGAAGCCGAAGGAAATAGGCTTGCTTTAGGGTAACTGGAATTTTGCTGACTCCCTCATTTGTATACTTAAACTGTTTTATTTTACAGAAACAAACATTCAATCAGGAAACGTTCAGATTAATATAATTCGTCGTGTATCCAATAAGTTATAACGTCAAAATAAATAATATTAAATTGCACGCGCGTCGTACTGTGACGTAGGCAAGTTATGTTTTACGATAAAGAAGACTAATTAAAGCCAATCAAAAAGGACGTTGCAACTAGAATTAAATCATATGGTTATGAATATTCATGATTTTATTCGAAATATTTCGGAACTTTTCCTTTGATTAACAGAAATTACTAAGTGTTCCGAATAGGTGTGTATCAGTTCATCGAACTGACGCACCTTTTTGCAGGGAATCAGTTTGCTTGACAGGGAATCAGTCGGTTTACAGCGATTTTCAGATAATCAGCAAAATATATCGAATTACTCATATATTGAAAAAAAAAATGAGTAGAGGTATAATAAATATATTTATTTTCTTTCGTTTTTTTATATAACCTCATAGCAAATTACAATGTCTTTTGCCGATCATGGACACTAATGATTTGCATTGTTTTCATTTTTTCTTTCAAAGAAAAATTATAGATATATGAAATGTGGAGTGCACTAAATCAAAATTATAATGCAATAATAATAATAATGATAAAAAATTTATTTATCAGTGCCGGATCTTATCCATTCCCCTTTTAGCGAAATTTAACTTGCCTTCTAAAAATTATACCGTTTGTTACAAAATGGTGAAATGTAAGTCTACTCTATTAAAATATTATTTAGTGGTATCATTTTAGTTGTTCAACCGTTTAAGATACATGTAATAACCCGGAGAGAGATAACATTTATTTTGTATTTTGAAATAAGTTGGGTACAACATCTAATTAAAAGCAATCCAGGATTGAAACCATTGTTCAAAAACGGCCCATTGTAAAATTTGATGAAGACAGGGAAAACATAGAATTAGTTCGAAATCACGTATCTACAAGTGACACAAACAATTGGAGCGTGTAATTGTACCCTCTGGTTAGAGGTGAATGCAGCATATCACTCTAAGAAAAACAAAGGACTATGACGTTATTAAAACGTCGTTATAACTCAGCGTCAGACTGGGCCGTGCAGCCTGTATAGGCAAGCACGTATAATAATAACTCTAATGTGAAATGGACATTGTTCTCACTTTTCTACATATACATTATTATACTCTATATTAAAATTTCCAATTTTTTGTCCGAAAATGACTTTGCTATTTTGAATAAAATACTTGTGTTCACGAATTTTTTTGACAATACTCGTCGTTATCCTAAATCTGAGGAGAATCAAACTATCGCTCTAATTCTATGTATTAAGATTGGAGTTATCTAAACGTCTGTTTATATTTACCGATTGCTTCGGATGTTTACATATAAATAATCAGAAATTATGTAAATAAAAATAAATGTATACTTTTCTTTTTCCTTTATTTTTTTCTTTATTTCGGCTTAGTTATAATGTGATATGATACATGTATTTGATGCATAATGAATGTTATACCATTAAAACAATGATTCGCTCAATATCTATCTTTTAACAGCGAGATTGAGTAAAGAATCGGTAAATTTTGATAATGTTATTACTTTTTGATAAGCTATATACATGTATAATTAATCATTTAGCTTTTCTTGAATCAATACCAAGTAAAATAAAATGCAATATATTTTAAACCCCATATTTTAATGTATTTATTTATTTCATTTTTTAATATAAACGTTTTATTATAATGGTTTTATTTATGAACAATAAAATATAAATTGAAGTGTGTTATCATCCCTTTACATTCTATTCACAGTCATTTGAAACGAAATAAATAAAATGCATTTTGTAAAAAGAAAGAGAAAGAGGAGTAACAGAGGGTAATAATTTGTTACTAACACGATTTTAATTACTAGTAAAACAGGTCTGATCAAGTGTATTATTTTTTTCAAGCATATCCATGTGGTGTGTGTATCGGTAAAAACAAATCTTAATTCTTAAAAGTTATCTACTTTTCTTCATTAGCCATTGTAACATAACTTGCACTGAAACTAAATTTAAAACCCCACTAGCGTTGTACCTAATGTAAAGCTTAGATAACACAGGCAGCGTTTTATTAAATGTCAAGACACGGCGTCCCGACAGATGTTAACTCGTTATTATGCAAAAATTAAATGCTTCAGTTACAAAAGGTGTAATTCAATATTGCTCTTTTGTGTGTCAATTTCCAATGTTTAAGATCCACTAGACTGACATTTTGAAGATTCGTGATATGGTGGGATATATATATTTAGATTATTTTTTTTATGATAGGCATGTGTTCTGTTAGGTGTTAACAATCGGAAAACTGAAAATCTGAATGTATCAACGTAGGCTATCAGGAAAATTTGTTGCCATTGAGGTATTGAAATAGATTTAAAGGATTAAGGATTAACAAATAAAGACATTTTATGTCCAAGTGAATCAAAGATTCAATGACGACGAAATCAATTAGATAAAAATCAGTTTGGATGTAAAAATCACTACATATGGCTAACGACACAAGCAAGGAAAATCGTGAAATATTTTAAACAAGTTAATTCTTATAGTCACGATGAATTATATCTCATATAAAACAATAAATAGAACAAATGCTAGCACTACACCAAAATAACTGAAGGGTAAGGATGAATGTTCATTTCACGTCCGATTGTTCCTTTCCACATATGTACTTTTGTACGCTGGCGGTAGACCAATACAATGAAGTAAAAAAGCTAGTTAAACAGTATTTTTAGATTAAAAAAGACAAACATACATGTACCTCACATATAAAAGTTCTCATTCTTTAAGATAAAACTTAACTTATATCAGTAGTTTTAAGACTACACTGTGTGTACATGTCAGTACACATAAGTATATACCATTTATAACATTAAAATATCGAAACCTTCAGACGTTCTACTTTCTCATTATGACATTAGAGCATAAAACATGGCGATATTGAATAATCAGATATAACCTATTCTTGTATCGAAGCCAGTATAGCGATTTTAAAATAAATTACAGAACTTAAAGTACATTCGTTAGACTCATATACGCCCGTGTTTTAAAACATATAATTGCCAAAAATATAAGAAATTTACATGTACATGTAACAGTTTTAAAAACTTTCAAGGTAACAACATATTTTCAATTTTAGGGTAAAATATTTGATTGTCGGCGTAAACTCAGTATATGCGATGTAAGACATTTATTTCGCTGGACCAAAAGTTACAAAATATGTGAAATCGTTTATAACTTATAAATGACGGTTCTAAGTATAAACACACAGATTCAAATCGTGTAAAAATCGCGCCCATGACCTCTGTGTCCACGTGGATGTAAGTATTTTTTCATAGACATTTTCGTGACGTAATGATTTTCTGAATCCAAACACTTAAAAAAAATAATTATTTGAATTGAACATTCTTTAATATGACCAAAAGACATTTGAGCTTTATACATACCTGCTTTATGTAATAACTGTTAGATCTTAATTTGACCGAATTGAAAATGAATAGTTCCTCCTTCTTAAACGTTTTACCCGCTTATGATACATCTGCCAATCGATTTTAGAGTTTACTCTATAATTACTTTAATCAAAAGGTTTCGGATTTTTATAGATTTACTGTGGCCAACTATCTGTTGAATTTGGTTGCCCCTTAAAAGCTTATACAATCTAGCTATATTTTAATGAAATTTAATGAACCATGTTTTTTTAATGATTTTTTTAAAACCAAATTGCTGAAATGCTATTTATGACTTTATAAAATCAAGACGTGACGTCCTTGCCAATAGTCGTTTAGAATGATACCCACAGACCATCAAAGTAATTTTATAAAACCTGCGTTTTGTCATTTATCTTATCTTCGTTATCAACACATGTCATCTGTGATGCATTTTATGTTTTGATGTGCTAACTGTAGGGGTAATATTATAATATAAAGGTTAACACTTTGTAAAATAAATTAACCTATATTGAAAATAAACATTTTTTATCAAAATGAATGTTTGGAATGTTCATAAAAATAGTAATAGTTAAATTTTGGCTGGATGACGTAAACATTGTGCACAATTTTACTTGTGCACAGATTTACGGGCGGAGGCCAAAAGGGTACATATTGTAGGCTAAACTCATCCTACAGTTTTCAAGATAGGAAGTTGCTGTTTTGAATTAAATAACTTGATAGCAGATTTCTGTTCTCCATACCTTCCGCTTTCTGCCCCCTTTTACCGTTCTTAATTTTAGCAACGCCCTATTGTAATGTTTGCTTAACGTAAGGAAACAGTGCGTCGGGATGATTTAGGACAGAAAAGATAGAATCATTAAAATATGTTTGAGTTTAATAATTATTGTTGTAAAACTGTTCAACATAATGTTCAGAGCAAGGTTATTTTTTTTTTTTTGGGGGGGGGGGGTTAATCTGTTTCACCTTCTGTCCAGGAACGATTCGGGATTAAAACTTCTAACATACTTACAAGCATCTTGTACATGAGTAAGACTGTATTTAAATAATACGGAACCAAACGCCTTTTACGATGGCAGTTAAGTGCGCATGGGTTTTTTTTAATATAAGTTTTAAAACCACTAAAGCTTTACACTTCCTAGTAGACATATACTAACTATGCATATAGTTGCCCTTCATCAAAAACAGTTCAAAGCATTTAGATAAGAGGTAAGCTGTATAAATATCATATGAATTTACCAAGTTGGGTCTGAATGTTTTCATATTAAATTTATCTACTTCATTTTTTTTCATATAAACTATTAATGATATGGTTGTTATTT
This sequence comes from Magallana nippona, assembly GCA_033439105.1. Classification (NCBI taxonomy): domain Eukaryota; kingdom Metazoa; phylum Mollusca; class Bivalvia; order Ostreida; family Ostreidae; genus Magallana; species Magallana nippona. Next base: position 3,346,504 of record CM065917.1, on the reverse strand, counting down.
GTTGAAAATTAAAACAATTAAGAATGTTAACCTCCTAACAAAATAGAGATTAGGAGTAAAAGAAATTGTTAAAAGTTATAAATTTGAACACGTCTGATAAAGTGTAGTTTTTCGTATAAAAGCATGTCAATGTGCTGTTTGTATCTGTCAAAAAATTGATTTTTTTTAACATATATCTTTCTATATCAATTATTCTAAGAACACTTTAATCTAAAATGTTCATTGACAACAAAAAACAAAAAAAACAAAAAAACGATACAAACATTTTCTCAACAAATTCTAACAACAGATTTGATGGGACTAGCACTTATCTGAGCTGTTCTTTGAGCCAGTTACAAAAATTATGAAAACAGAATTTAGAAAGAAAAAAACAAAAAACAAAACTGGCATGTAACCTTATGTAATAGTAAAACGACACAAGTGACGTTTAATTAAAGATAAAGACACGACTTCCTGATATATGTTTACCTATTATTATGCTGAAATGATCTACTTTTGTAATAAAAGATGCAATTCAATATTGCCTAATGTGTGCTAATTTCGAACTTTGTTTAAAGTCATATTTCCTGACATGTTTTAAAATTCTTGGGTGTCAAGTGTCTTGAATGATGTTGAAAATCGCCAAACTGAGAATATGAACATTGAAATGTTAAAGTTCAGGTGAGACTAATTTTCATAGATACCGAAATTGTTTTGAATGTATAAAAGAAAGATAATTAGAAAGACATATTAACAAATGAAGACGTCATCGGGCCAAGCTTATCCGAGATGGATAGTAGAGGAAATCTATATAGATAATAATAAATCTCGATATATAAATCACTACAAATGGCTAACGACAAAAACAATGAAAATCGTCATTTTTTTAATAGTAACTTCCTTTTTACATATCAAAAAGAAAGCATTTAATATAATTGATAAATATAACTCGAAAATAACTCTAATTTTATTATGTTTTGCATATTTTGCAGACATTCTCGTGGATGTTAACATGAGTGTCCATTCCATGTCCTTTTGGGCTTACTGATCCCAGTAGTTTTATATACTGTAAACGGTAGACCAATACAATAACGTCGAAAAGCTAGATCAACAAAATTTCAAAAGACAAACACACTTACAAAAAGTGTTCATGCATCAAGATATAAACCTATTCAAAACGTTTGTCTGCATTTCTGTTTCATGAGACAAAGTATTGAATAATTTACCATAGTTTGTGTTTTAATTGATATAGAGAACGTGTTTCACAAGAACAATCATTAATACGTCATTCTTAGAGTATTACATGATCAGAATTTGTACCAGCATTGAATCTTGTAACAATATTATAAACGTTTTATTGGATCTAACATACATATCTTTATATACTAAATGTGGCCCAATATCTGCTGAATTTGGTTGCGACTCAAATATTTATACAACCTAGCTACCTTTTAACAAAATTCAATGGACCATGTTTTTATGAATGTTTTAAAAGCCAAATTGCTGAAATGCTATTTATAACTTTATAAAACCAAAGACATGACTTCCTTGTCGATAATCCGTTATAGACCATCAACGGAATTTTATAAAACCCGCGTTTTGTTAGTTGTGTTTTTAAAATTGAATGCTCAACTAAATATTTAAATACTCGGGTAAATATCTTTGTGTAGATCTTGGATACCCATAACTGACACTTTAGTGTTGACATAAGGGAACAGCGGATTACAATGAAAACATTTGCTTGATTTAAATAGTCAGGAAAAACCAACAGACAAATCTAAACAATGGAGTAAATGGGTAATATTCCTATCAAATAAAACTTTCCGTCTGGAACATTTTATAGAATGAAAACAAAATAAACATTTTAATTAATTAATTTTAATTTTAATTTATTGAGAATAATCAAGAAAAGATACATTAACCCATATTCATAAAACACGAATTTTCACAAAAACTAATGCAAACATAAATTGCAAATTACATGATATTAATCTTAAACTTTCTGTTTGCCGTTTTGTTTACGAGCTAGGTACTGTGAACACAGATATTATGGACATTTGGAAAAAGGAATTTGTTTTCATGGAAAGAAAATCAGCAAGTGTTAATTTTGCCGACATTTCTTCTTTACGTTGTATTTATGTGCTCAACATACGAACAATTTATTGAACAGGGCAAACTACTAACAAACAAGTTGTTGGAACAAGAATATCAAGAACTTCGATTTAAATCATCTTGAGGCAAGTTCTATGGTCGATACAATGACCATCTGACTGACGTTTTTCATACTTGATAGACCATTATTTATACACCAGACTGCCTACGGTTTCTTCCGTTTTTATGATCTTGACAATGAGCACACGGCGGGTGCGACAGGTCGGCTGGATATGTTTACTCATCCTATGCATCTGATCCCACCTCTACCTTTTTAGAGGTCCGTGTTGCTCTGCTTTGAATTTGTATTTCGTTTTATGGATTTTTGAGTGGTTGGCAGTTTGTTATTACCATTTTTCATTAACTCTTTATAATACAATTTTACCTATGTTAAAAATGTATGGTTCAAAAAATGGAAAGGTATTGATCCAACAAATATCTTAATATAAGTGGCTTCCGAGTGGTTTTTCAGGTGTGAAAAGCATTATAGTTTCCACACAAGGAAGCAATCAACCTTATTTCTTATGGTTGACCATATTAAGTAATGTAAAAGAATTTCTATATGGGTATCCATATCGTTTCCGAGGTATGAAATTGTCTACTTGCAGATTCCTCGTGTATACTTGATTGCATCTTGAGAAAAAAACAAGTAATTCATTCATTACCTATTTTTTTTAAATGGATACCATCATTGGTACCACAGCATTCTACAAAACTTGAAAACTTATGAAAATATCATGGTATTATTGCAGCATCAGTCTTCCTAAGCCTATATTTGGCATTTTAAAATTAATTTCATAACATAAATTAACAAACAAAATAATCTAAAATGAAAAGACAAAAAAAAACCAACCCCAACAAAACACAAAACTGCATTAAACTTCATTTAAAACGATTTTAGAGTGTCTGCATCTTTGAATCATCAATCAGGTGCATTAAACATAGAATTTCACTATGAGTTTTTTCCCCCTTTTTTCATAGTGAATGTACATTTAAGATACAAACAATTTTCTGAAGTATAAGACGTTGTGGCAGATTAACATAGTTTATTAAATAACTTGATTTTAACAGTATGATTTAAAAATTAATACTCCAGTATTAATGTAAAAAAATATATTTGAATTTGGACTGAATGACACAAACATTGTGCACAGTTTCGCTTCCTCGTTGGTTTTCATTGGTTGAATGGTCTTTCATTTCGTTTGTACGATGTAAAATGTTTAAATACCCATGTGTTTTGTACTTCATAAGTTTAAACAAATGCTATTTAGAAATAAGACTTAAAGTACAATAAATGCAATATTTTGGCCCACAGTCTAAAATATTTTGTCTAGAGGACACATCAAATTCCTCGTCGATTCAAACTATAAATTTTAACTTGGATTGACTAAAAAACTTAGTAAATTTCAACAGAGATAATATACGTATTTTTATGTCTTTTTCAGTCAGCTATGGAGAAGAGTTTTCTACTTATTTCCCTCACAATCGCTGCACTAGGTAAGTTCCATAAATCTTTTTAAATTATTTTCCTTAGAAACAAACAAATGTACATGGTTATTTTAAGGAATATTTATATACATAAACAGACTCTTCAATTATTTTTTGATAATCAAAACAGAAAATAATATTTGCCAAGAGTGGTATATCATTTTAAATGTTAGTAGCTAGACACGTATCGTTATTGCATATTAAGATTTCAAAAGACAATATGATTTAAAAACTCTCAATTTTTTTGAACAATTATAAGACTGTGAAATGAACTTCATCTTTGTCAAAAATTTATCTGTTTTTAAAACATTGCCACATCAGATTTATTTAAGTCAATACTTTAAGAAATCAAATATAATCTGGAATAATTTAAGTCCTATAAATTTGTTCTTTTGAAATGCTGATCTGTTTTAACGTGATAGAAGCAGCCTGGGTAGTTTTATGAATTCATCATTTAGATCGCCTTTTAAACAGTGATTAAAAGTACCTGTATCGACATTTGCTATAATATTAAGTATGTGCAAAACAAAATAATGGTATAGAAGCTTAAAATAAAAACAAACCACAAATTAAAACCCACAAAAGCTGCTCGGTCCGATCGTTTGGGTTATAAATGTTGTAAATTGTTTCTCTTTTTTAACTGGCCTGCGTATTAAGCTATGAGCTAATGTTTAAAAAATGAGCACAGTTTCGATTTCGGTTGCTTTGGCTGGAAAAACTTTATTCATAGGTACAGTTTGCTTCAACGTGACAAATGTATGTAACGATCAAACGCATAGTCACCACTGGTTGTCCTTATATTTTTCAGTTTGATAGGCTCTGATAAGTAAAGAGAATCTTAACAACAATCAATGGTACATGTATATATACACTTTAAAGCTTATCCGAGACTACAAAATGAATAATGGCAGCAATTTGGGCCGATGTTTTCAGGGTATTACATTTTATGAAAATGTTTTTTTTTTCAAAGAAACAAAAAGGATGAACAAATGTCTTAAATAGAATTGACGTCATCAAACTTTACCATGCATCATGTAGCAGTAATCAAAATATTTCCCCATAATTAAGATTTAATTCGTTTGTATCCAAGTATTTTTCAGCAAACAAATAACGCTGATTTAATAGAGTCGCCGCCATGTATTATTTATTATTACTATATTAAGTTTGGATAGTATGCCCTTTTATGATTCCACACGCATCAATGACAGTTGATTTTTATTTTGTATGTCACTGGGTTACGTGTCAAGGAACCAATTTATTGAACTCTGTTTGTTCTGTATGTTCATAAGTTTTATTTAATTTATTAACTGTACAGGACGTTATTATATGGTTTCAAAGTAGATAAACTTTGTAATTTGGACGGTTTCCATGGTAAAGGTAACAACCAGAGACCAATTGTAGCGCATTTAGCTTTTTAAATATATATACATATATACATTCATATTTAAAATTTAAAGAACATTGTTGACTTTGTGTGTTCAGACCCTTACATAAATCATTGATTCTTAATTGAATTGATATTAAGACTTTGGTAAATATTTAATTTACACAAATACTCTCGATATTTTTTACGCTTTTTGGTGACTATTAACTTCTATAGTCCTAACTCTCTGTAATTCTTGTTATTGATTCAGAAGTCTAATTTCCAAATAGCATTTACTAAAATAGGCACATGGGTATTTAAACATTATAAATTATACAGAAGTAATGAAAGACTTATTGATTTTCTGGTTTCTATCAAACTATGAACTTGTTTTTATTTTCATAAATTATTGCTTTAGTTTTGATTTGTTAGGAAAACAGTCATTTTATGCGTGATCTTGACACAATAGGGGCATGAAATGTCAGAAGGAAAGGACGTAACAACGTTATTATTTCTTATAGGTACATGTATTCATGTATGTACCTTGCTTTGAACTCTTAAAATTATACAAGCGTTAATTTGCTTTGACAAAAAAAAAAAAATCCCCAGGCTCTCCATAAAAGGGATTGAGATTAACGCAATCGAAATACTTTAAGGTACATACATCCGGGCTGATTTAATTTGTAATAATTTAATTCTGTTTGTAACGCGCTTTCTGAATGGCTAAAACATTATTTTAAATTGTATAAAGAATGTTGCCTACGTCATAGTAAGACTAACGTCAAAAACGTATCAATCTGCCTGAAGTTACCTTTGAATTTTATACAATTTAAAGTCATTTGTAAGGTCAAATGACTGTTTTATCTACATTCAATGGCAAACAATTAAACTATAAGAAATGAATTCAATATTTATTAGTTTTATACGATATAAAATGAATTGGGGCAGTTTACGCTTTATGAACCGCGAAGCGGTTTATAAAAAAGCGTAAACTGTTCCAAACCATTTCCTAATTAAAAATGGTTCTCATGGAATGGCATAGTAATACTACTAAAATAATGGACTTGAATGTTTGTGTTTTAAAACCGGTTAATCGGCTGAGAACTGTCAATTGCTTTAGTAAATAAAAACTGTTGCGGGTTGACCGACAGGCTTTAAAACACCTCCAGAGTGTGATAATTAAACAGAAACAAAAGTGACGTTTTTCACAATTTATGATTACAAAATTAAGATGCTTTACAAATTCATGGACTGACAGACCGGTAGGTCGGGTGGACACAAAACTTCACCACTTCACTACTCCATTCCTGTACACTATTCACTATTCGGGACCTGCGTACACAAACATACACATTAAGTTACACATACATATAAAGTTCAATACAAGTAATGACCAACATGGTCCACCGTATATAACAGTGAGACAAAGTGGTACACGTGGCAGCGCTGCATTACATTTACTTGCATTTCACAATACATAATATTACACTGAATTACTTTACACGTAACTTAAAATACTGTGACATTTACTTGTAAATTACACTGTTTAGAGTCACTAAACACGACATACACATTAACTACTCAAATTACGGCAGCCCTATGAATATACTATACTCACGGCACGATATAAAGAAATAATGAACTATATAACGAACATTACAAACGAATAACATACGAAAGGAACAATCAAACAATACAAATTACAAATAAAACACTTTGAAACAATTAAGTTATCCCAAGACCATTTAATTAACAAATATAATGAGAATGAATAAGTAAATTGGTTTACTCACTTCAGAAGCTGTGTCTGTATTTAAAGTTAGACGATAATTAAGCTACAATTACTGATACTATGCAGGAAAATCGTGCAGGTAGATTTTATCCGGTCCAAAGAGAGCCAAAAAACCTAAACTGAGATGGATATATATAGGTATCGAGGGGTAACAAAGAGGGAAATTGAAACTGAGGTCCAGTACAGGATAACTAAAAATAAATACAAATACAAACAGCATTGTAAATGTAACAAAAACATTGTACCAAATTCTTTTTTGCAATCAGAATTTGTGATTAACGTTCATTAAATAATTAGTAACATATTAAATTACAGTGTATAAGCAAAAAAGAAGTCCAAAAAGACGACAAATTTGAATTTTGTAATAGCCGCTACTTCACATATCGTTCAGTAGATGTAGCGGATACACGTTTTATGGTTTAAAAAAGGTTGCTGTACAATTTATTCAAATGATCATGCTGTTCATCAAAGTATTAATGATATAAAAAGTTTAAGGTGTGAGGGCTAGGAATATAGCTAGGACATCGATACTTATTAACTAAATTCACGCATTTGCGGGAGGGTGGAATGGATTTAGTAGGAGTCATTGCATGGAAGTTCATTTTATCTGAAACGAATACTGAAATACCCATTCAAACAATAAATTCCTTTAAAGCAATCAATCCCTTCATACCTCATTTTTTTAAGGTACTATTTGCAGTGAAGTGGTCTCAAACATAGGAAATTGTGTCTTCAACTGTCACTAAAAGTGGTCGAAAAAGAAAATATCCTATACATGCATAAACATTACTACTTTAAGGCATATTAACAAAATTATCCCCGGGTTGGTGTGAAAACAATCCAACCAAGAAGAGAACAACTCTCTTCCACGGTCTTCGTCCATAACTTTTCTACTCCCATTTATATTTTAGAAAGAAGCTAAATGCATGATTATTATGTCCATGATGCCCTCTACCAAAATTGTGACATGAATGGCCCCTGGGTCAGGGGTTCAAGTCCCGAAGTGCGGTCAATATGGCCATATATTGAAACTGTATAAAATCTTAGAAATTCTTCTTCCATGCTCCTTTATATAGTTTGAAAATATGATTACAGGGGTTCAGGCCAAGGGCGGGGCAAATAATGCTTTGTAATTAAATATGTAATGAATCTAAGACGATTTTCCTCTCTATTCAACAAGTAAAGGATACCTTGATTGCATAGTTATGATGTTCATGAAGAGTTCTACTTAAATCCCTGAGTCAGGGGTTTAAGTTATAGAGTTGGGTCAATACGGCCATATAGTAAAAATAAATTAAATCTTAGAAAATATTTTCTCTAATCCTATATGTGATACATGTATGTATAGTTCAGGCCCTAGGGTGTGGCCAAACTGGCATATAGTAAAATTGTATATCTAAGAACATCTTCTTCTTTACTTCATAAGTGGTGGAAAATAAATAGAATACATGATAATGGTGATCATGAAGCCATCTACCTAAAATCTGGAATTCATGGCCCCTTAGTCTGGGGTTCAGGACATAAGATGCTTCAATACGGTCATATAGTAAAGATTATTAAATCTTAGATAATATTATTCTCTACCGCCATATATACATATTAAAGGACAATTAAAAGCATGATATGATTATGATATCCACGAAACCCTCTACCAAAATTGTGGAATTCATGACCCCTGTTTTATGGGTTCAGTTCTTTGAGTTGGGCTAATATTGCCATTTAGAAAAAATGTATTAAATCTTAGATTTGTTTTTTATATTAGGCTATAGTACTCATGTCATCGTCCAGGCTTCTTGTTTAAACGTATGTTCATCTAACTCGATTAACCTATGCATGCACAGAATAAACCTATTAGCATACTAAATATATATACTAAGTCATTATTAAAGGATTAACTCAGTTCAAAAGCGTATTATTACAAATTCATATTGATATTGTATAATAAATCGTTGGAAAGGTAGTTTTAATGTTGTTCATGCTGTAAAAATCATTCCACATTAATCTGTATTCTCACCTTTATAACAGTATTTCTTATGATAAAGACCTAGCCCCAGACTATTAGTGTTAACAATCTATTCCGCCGCTCATAAACTTGACGTTGCAAACTTTAAGTTTTTTGGAATAATACAAAGAACACGATTATCATATGATGTATGTATATATATATATATATATATATATATATATATATATATATATATATATATATATATATATACGTACACTCACACTGACTAACTGACATGCCATTCATTCTATGTTATCTTTAAGTTGTAAGTACATTTTTATTAGCAAAACAATTTCAACTGTTGTTTAGACAACATCCGGTAAACCGTGCACCGTAGTTATAATCAGGCAATTCCTTACGCAGTGGTCATTGCTAAAAATGTTATTGATTTAAGCTGTTGGTTTAACGACGGCAACCATTTCTCGGAAGTCGAATATTTTTTCTAGTAATTTCGTAAATTTCGAACAGGCAAAATCGGGTAAAATCATATCTTGAATAATAAGAATAAAGATTTAAGAAGAAATATGCAACAGGAGAAATGAACTCTTATTAATCCCCTTTTAAGCTGCAACACCCCTTTCTGAGATTAAGCTTTGTCATAGCACTGCGCAGTCAGTGCTAAGAAAAATTACATAACGCAATATACAAACCTAATATAATAATATAAATCAAGAACTCGGTTCTATTAATGAAATAACTAGGGTAGGTTTGTTAAAACACGATAGTTAATTGCAGTATCGGCTCAGAATGAATGTTCTGACAACGTATACAAAGAACTGGGAGATCTAACAAAGAGAAGTCCAACCTACTTCATGGACGATGTTCCTATTTGTGACAGATATCTTGTGAAGGATTGGTACGTTGCTGTACGTCATGCAATGCCAACAACTGCCCCTGATCTTGGGTCGTGTGGAACACTGTATCCAATTTGGCTTGATGGTAATATCTGTTTAACTAAGCGACATTTAGTCAAACTCCTGATGATTGGTAATGAACCTAGTTGTCAGTTTATTTCGGTGTTTTAATTTTTCACACACACACACACACACACACACACACACACACACACACACATATATATATATATATATATATATATATATATATATATATATATATATATATATATATATATATATATAATAATCACAAACATTACAATAACTCTCAAATTGACATATATCTGCCAATAGTGAAGGATATGATATACACACAGCACAATGAAATTCATAATATTGGATCTCCATCTCCGCCCCAGTCGGGGATTGAACTCACGACCTATGGAACCCACTATCCTTGCAGTGAGAGTGAGGCCAGGGCTCTAGGGTCTGCTCGTCATCGAAAGGAAGATTTTTGTCTTCCCTAGTGTAAAGAGCGGTGGCCGCTCACTGCTAAGAGAGTGCGTTCCATAGGTCGTTAGTTATTAAAGCGGAGGTGGAGCTCCAATAGAGTGAATTTCCTTGTGCTGTATATATATATATATATATATATATATATATATATATATATATATATATATATAAAAGATTCTCTTTCTATTTTATTGTAGTTTTTTTGAGATATGCATTTTATTATTATTTTGATTACATGTACATTTTCGATATTTGAATTCATGAATTATATTTTTAAAACGCTCTTGTTCGCTTTCTATCAAGATACCTTGCCTGGAATACAAGAAACAACAAAGTTAGTAAAACTTTGTCAAGTCGGATTTGGTAATCATTGTTCATTCAACCATTCAATACGTGTAACCAACTGCGGGACATTCTTTGTCTATGAACTAACTCCCCTTGATATTTGCCAGTCAGCTTATTGCTTTGGTAAGTTTTAAGAAACAAGTCTTGAATTAAAAACCGAAATCATCACATGTTACTCCCAATACATTAAGATTTTTGGATGTATGTTGGCATTTAAATGTTGCAGGAATTTACTTTCGACAAAAAAACTCTTAAAAAAGACAATTTAAAATGTTTAGAATTTAAAACTTCATCAGTTGGAATTTTCTTTACTATATCATGTGTTAATGGCAAAAATAATATTCATTATTTTAAGGTACACTTAAAGGGTTCATTAGTGAACATCAAACCTAAAGTGGGACAGTTTTTTTTTTCATCGAAAAAAAAACAACGATGTCGTTTCTTTTCTAAATCATTTTATAATTATTATGTCAGATATTCGTCCATAATTTAATATTGACATTTTTTCTATTTTTTTTTAGAGAAAAAAATTGAGACTTGTAAGTATTGTTTCTTACTGCTGTTGAATATTGGATGAAATGTAAACTGGCTAAAAGTTCAATTATTCCATATACATGTATGAAACTAATAATTAAAAAAAATATGAGCATTTATAAGATATAACAAATCTAACAGTATTATAGCGTTTTTTCTTTGATACCTTAAAATATATGATATATAAATGTTTAAAAAATAGTTTTCGTTATTACATTCATATACCGGTAATTTGAAACTGCATTTTCTTTGATATGTTGTAAATATGTTCATGTAAGATATTATTTACTATAATAAACTGAAGCGAAGAAGAAAAAAAAAACCCAAATACATTTTTATCTGAAAAATCATTATTTCATTGCATAAAATGTGCAAACAATAATCTTTGTGTGGTTATTTCTACTATCCCGCTCTTCAGTTATCTTTTATTCGTTTATGTTTTCGTTTAGTTTGATTACCATACGTATTAACGATTTGTTTGTGATAATTGTCGTAGTCTTAACATGCCAACAAATCCGCATTTATACTTTATTTTACATCTATGAAATATTGGTATATTACAATATTGCATTTTTGCTAACACTCTCTACATAAATGCAAGCTGTCAAGACTATTATTTCGTATTGATAAAAAAGCTAAATAAAGCTAAATGTTTGTTTTAATATATCGCATATATTAAAATTAGAAAGTTTCTCATCATTAGTCGTTTAGATGTGCTGATACGATAGGACAAATATCGATCGATGTAGTAAAACTCTTCTCACCAGTTTAACTTCATATAATATGTGCATGGTATCATATATTATGAAGGAAATATCTCATTGGTAACTATAATTCTAGCCGAAATGTTAATAATACATATTTTTAATGTCATTGTAGTCTCTTTTATGAATATAAAATGAGTGTTACTATATCAATTGATTTTGTCAATAGTATAATTAATAGTAAATGATATCAATGTTTGGAGACGAACCATTGGTATGAAGAGTAAACAATATCGAAATATGTCGAATTAAAGAGAGATACCCGATAAGTTGTTGATTGCAAGTTATCCAAATAATTCTGGCATAACTATATTGATTTTCATCAGCAAGAGTTATTAGGTAGAAAATAGTAATTTATATGCTTTTTCTGTCAATGTGTACAGACAAATGCAAAAGTATAATACTACTCCGAATATTTTGAGATACAAAAAGGTTTGCGTCCAATCATCATACAGTAATACATGTAATTAAGTGAATTAATATACTTCAGTGACTTCATTATATGGGTAATCGAGTTATCAATAACTGTACAATTACATTAGAATTTGAAATCACCATGATTTTGATTATTTAACTTTATCGAATTTTAAGGTGTCAATAGCGTTCCTTCAAATCTGGCCGTTGCATATCACGGAGTTACATGGAACACAATACCTGGGGCCCTTACAATCCACGATCCCGACGTCAACTTAGTTTGTCAATTCGATCGATTACCTGACCAGTCACTCTACTACGAAGTCACATGGTACGTAGATGACACAGAGGTCCTAACAAATCAAACTGTTTCATCAAACTCATCTGACATGCCTCTGTTAACAGGATCACAGATGTGGGCAAAAGGAAAGCAGGCTAACTCTATGGTAAACGAATTGAGTTTTGCTTAAATTCCTTTTAAATAATAAACAAATAAGTATTTGAAATCATGTGCCAACTGTATTAGTGAGACAATTTGCAGGTTTTAAATAAAACAATGTATACATTTATGCCATTTAACAATAAAAAGCTTGTTTTGAAAATACAGTGAATGCTATGATTCTATAACTTTATCTTGTCTCGAACATTCTTTAACAAGGTACACTGCATTGTTGGGGCCAAATTCAGCGCAACAGATGTACCATGTAATACAACTTCCAGTCCATTGTTCTTTGCAGGAATAAAGGTTTGATAGTTTTTAAGTGAGTTATAAGCGGAATACAGAGCTCACGGTTCTTTGTAATGTAATCAAAGTTCAGGTCATAGTTCTGTTTACATTTTAATAAATCCCAGGTTATGACTTTAAATGAATACGACAAACGCTAAAGCTGTTTATTAATGTTCAAAACGAAATAGCAGATAGAAGAATAAGCTTGAAAACGAAGTTTTACCGGTAAAACATGATACTAGCCTTGTTTACATAACAGATAATTGTGTTCTCTGTATCTTACATATAACTCTTCGACTGACAAAACATTTTTTGGTTGTTCATTAGAAATGCATTAGTTAAGCATTATAAACCATAAAAACAGATATATAAGATTTGACAAAAATTATTAAAAATAACTATTTTTGATTATTCTAGAATTGTTTGTTTTACTTTATATCCCTGATTTGATCATAATTACGCTGGATTACTTAAAACCCATTAACATTTTTTTGCCTCATTTCCGAGATTACCAAAAATGTTTTTTTTTTATTGCTAAATTATTTTACAACATATAGGTAAGGAATCACCCAAAAGCAATTCACATTAACAAAAAGTCATAAATAATCTGATAAAACAATATCATTATTTTGCGTTCTAAAAACTTGTCAAGGCTCTCGAGATATTTTGGGAAGTAAACATGACGAATGTATAAGTTGCCTTTCCCGTTATTATATCCATCCCTGGTCAAAATTACATCATTGAAATTCAGCTGACTGAATTGCAATGGTTTATCATGTTTTTTTCCGGCAATGATTGCAACCTTTAGTGTCCCTATGAAGCATAAGCGTAATCAATTTTTGTGCATATTCATGTATATGCATTTGTCTCAAAATCAATTAATTAATTCTTCATAAAAAAAGTTAGTTAAAGTACGTAGATTATTAATAATGTTAAACCAGCACGTACGTTGGTGTTACTATGGCTGAAGATTGAGCGTATTAGTGTAGCGTTACTTTTTACTGCTCAAGAGAAAAAGTTAAACCCTAAGTCAACACTCCAAATACATGTACCTAAGTATATTAATTATTAACTACTAGTAGTCACATTACTGTTAAACTATAATTAGATAAACAATGCATTTGGAATCAGTTATGTATATATAACAAATATTCTCAATCATAACGGGTCATGTTGATTTACTAGTATAGGTTTCAGTTTCTATAATATAAAAAAATAAAAATGAAATTATATATATTTTTAAATTAGAGTTAAAAGAACAAAATAAATTTCAGTATTAGTTATTCCTTTCGTTTGTGTAATGAACTGATTGTTTTGGTTTACAAACTACTATTGAGATTTATATCTAAGGTATTAACCCCAACTTTGACAATCACTAGAGGAGGACACGGAGAGGTGCAAATACAGTTTACGATTCCTTTTGTGAATCGACAGTTGATTCTTCCAAATTATGAACATCAGGGCGAATTAAACATTAACATGGGGGTTCATGGTGGATCCGTTGCTTGTGACGATCCAAACAAAAACTTTTGTGAGAAAAAAGTGTATGCTTACAAAAGGCAGGAATCGAATAAGTACAATACTGATGACTGGAAAGTCATCCATAATATCACAGTTTACAATAAAGATGATGTCGACTACACCATTGACAAGCACATTACACTCCGCCTTGAAACAGGGGGCACTTCTGGTACCGGTAGCAAAATATTTGATAAGATCATATTACCAGATATCCAGGTAATTTTATCAATTTAATATTGTTTCGATGATATTTACTTTTTTCAAGTGCTAAATTATTCATAAAATGCATAATGTATTGATAATTCATTTTCAAATTTTTGAAGAAAAAAATGTTGAATGCACTTAAATTGTTTCTATTGATGTCAAATTCAAAGGTTTTTATCGAAGATACAGACCCGTCCTGGAAAGGAGCTTATTGTGCTTCCCACACGGATCCACATATGAAGACTTTTGACGGAAAGTAAAATGAAATTTTAACTATACTGAACTATGAATTCAAAATTATTGGTTTTTAGCTCACCGAAGCTGAAAGCTCAAGATAGCTTTTCTGAACACATTTTCTTTGTCTGTCTGTCCGTCTGTCTGTCTGTCCGTCTGTCTGTAAACTTTTCCACATTTTCAACATCTTCTCCAAAACTACTGAGCCAATTAAAACCAAACTTGGCAAAAAGCATCCTAAGGCAAAGGGGATTCAATGTTGTGAACATTAAGGACCTTCCCTTTTTTCAAAGGGAGATAATTAGGAATTATTGAAAAAAATAAGATATTTTAAAAAACCTTTTTCTAAAGAAACCATTTGGCCAGGAAAGTTGTAAATTGTGTGGAAGCCTCCCCAGGTAATGTGGATTCGAACTCCTGAAAATGATAACCTCCGAGGGTAGGGTTGGTTTTTTTTTTTTTTACATAGGAATATAAAGTGTGAATCTTTAACAAAAACTCTTCTTCTCAGAATCTTATCAGCCAGAAAAGCTGAAACTTATGTTGAAGCATCCTTATGCAGTGTAGATTCAAAGTTGAGAAAAACATGACCCTCGGGGCTAGGGTGGGAACACAATGGGGGTTAACTTTTTAAATAGGAATAAATAGAGTAAATATTTAAAAAATCTTTGCATGAAATAATCGGGGGGGGGGGGGGGAAGGGGGTTAATTATAGAATTTTTACATGGGAATATATAGAGAAAAATCTTTAAAAATCTTCTTTTCAAAAACCAATTGGCCAGAAAAGCTAAAACGTGTGCTAAAGCTTTCTCAGGTGGGGTAGATTTACGTTTGTTCAAATCATAATTCCCGGGGATATGATAGGGTCACAACGTTGGAGTAGGGGGATGGGGGGAAAATTTACATAGGAATTTTGAGAAAAATCTTTAAAGATATTCTTCTAAACACCATTTGCCAAGAAAAGCTGTCACGTTAGTGAAAGCAACCTAAGATAATGTAGATTCAAATTCGTTCAAATCAAAGTCTTGAGGAGTAACGTACGGCCATATTGGGGACCCAATTATATATAAGAAAACATTTTAATTATTCACAAAAACTGATATGTTATAATATATGGTTTTACTTATATGCAAGAATCTTGATATATTGCTGATTCTATAAATTGTTAAGACTTAGGCCCCTGGATGATCTTTGGGCCTTTCAAGGGGTTAAGAGTTTGATGTAGGTTTATATCCCATATATAAACAATTGTTTAGGATCTTCTTGAGAATTGAATGTGATATTACTATTTAATCATCCTGTTAGAAAAGGATCTTGATTATAAACATCAGAATATCCAGGGGGAAAATGGATTTTTATTTGCCCGAACAGGGGTTCAAAGTTTAACATAGAAATCTATAGGGAAAATGTTTAAAAATCCTCTTCTCAAGAACTACAATGCTACAATATGTTATATTGATATGAAAGCATCCTCAAATAATGTAGATTCTAAATTGTTAAAATTGTGACCCCCGACTCATGTTGGATCTCAATGTGGGGTTCAAAGTTTAACAGAACTAAATAGGGACATGTTTAAAAATCTTCTTCTCAAACTACAATATTACAATTTGTGAGATTACTATTCAAGCATCCTCAAATAATGTAGATTCTAAATTGTTTAAATCGTGACCCCTGCATTAATAATTGGGCCCCCAAAAGGGGTTCCAAATTTTAGATACTAGGAAAATTATAGGGATAATGTTTAAAAATAGTCTTCTCAAGAACTACAACGCAACAATTTCTGAAATTACTATGCAATCATCTTCAAATATTAAAGATTCGAAATTGTTTAAATTGTAGATCCCGGACTAATACTTGGGGCCCTAAGAGGGGTTTAAAGTTTGACATAGAAATATATAGCGAAATGTTTAAAAATTTTATCTTAAATTCTTAATCAAGAACTAAAATGGTACAATTAGTATGCAAGCATTCTTAGAAAGGATTCTAAACTGTGATCCTTGACTAATACTGGGGCCCCAAGAAGAGTTTATTGTTTAACTTTGAAATATATTGGGAACATATTTAAAAACTAAAATAAAATGATTCAATAAACTGTTGTTCAGGTGAACAATGTGGCCCAAGTGCATCTTGTTTTAAAATTACATGTATTTTGGTTTATTTTTCCATATTTTTGTTAGTTAAAAAAAACCACTTGATTGAGAAGTCGATTGTTCATTTTCATAATAGGTATTATGAATGTCAATTAGATGGAACCTTTATCTTGTATCGAAACTCACATTTCAACCAAGAGGTTCGTACCTAAATATTTATAAATTGTTTGTTCATTTTTAACAATTCATTAAGATGTAAATGTTTTTTTTATACCTCATATGAACAAGAGTGAATGTCTATTCATAATCCGGAATATGTTAAGGTTGTACAGCTGATATATGGTTCATGAAAGTGTTTTTTTTTTAAATTTTATTTCCTTGTAAAGGTACAAGAAAAACATCACATGTGTTATCCAGCCTATTCATATCCGCGGTGCAGCTGTGCTGTTGCAGTACGTTCTGGAAAGGACGTGTTCATGGTTGACATCTGCAACTCGAAATCCGTCATACATTTTCCTTCTTGTGGAGATAGAGTCTTAAAAGTCATTAAAACAAATGATAGATATTACAAGGTACTGTAAGATATGTTGAGTGAAAGCTTCATTAACACAACAGTTAAAATATATGAGTAAAAGAAGATAAATTAGATATTGGAATATACTGAAAATCCAAACAATACAACTCTTCATTTCAATTGTTTTATTTTAAGAGTTTTATTTTCAGGTAATATTGCCAACCGGGACCTTAGTTGAAATAAAATTTGTTTCGTGGCCAACACAAAACGATTGGCAGTTAAATGTCGATATATTTCCCTCTCCGTCTGATGTGGGAAACTCGTCAGGATTATGTGGAATTTTAGATGGAAATTACAGAAACGATTTTACAAGAAACGATGCCACAGGAACGATTGACAACCCACATCTTACTTATCCAAACGATTTTTCAGAATCTTGGAGGTACATTTATTATAGTCAATGTGAAATAATTTAATTTTTGAGCCTATGCCACTAACAATTCTTTTACCTGAATAAAATGTCAATGAATAAACGCTTCACGAGATTGCCGTCTAAATTTTTAAGTCGGCGAATAGCAAAGAGAACATTAACATGGCGGTCGTAACGTAATTCTATCAATCTTAATTTTTCCTCAATTTAGAATATGCAAAGTATTGGATCATTGATATAAAAGCTGATAAAGTTAATAACTGAATGTCTATATAAAGTTGTTTTCCCTTGGACTGAAATATCCAATGGTCGTTGGTTTTGACCCAGGACGTGACTGATATATATATTATTTACATTTGCCAGTGTCTCTGTCTGCGATAACACTACGAATCGATTTTGTACTATACAGCCCAATAAATTCAAAAGACGTATTGTTCGAGACGCAAGCGGGTTTGCATAATTAATATTATAATATTTAATCGTACAGCTGCTGAAAAATTATATAAATATAAGTAATAAGGAATCATTCTTTGAATATTATGAGGTGATAAAATTTCGGTCTTGGCGTGATCAAATCTATTTAATTATCACCTCATAATACTCAAAGAATGATTCCTTATTCCTTAATTAGTAACATGGTTTGTAGTTGACCTAACATGGTTTATACATGGAGAGTAAATTATATATGGGGCGGAGTTACAAACCATGCACCGATTATATCTTACCGACTGCCTTGCAAACAATGAATCTAACAAGTATTTTTTTTCCATTTTACAACAGTGTTACAAATTTCAATTTGGGTACAAAACCGGACGTTATAATATTCTAAGCATGACGTCGTAATGCCCGATGAGAGGTATATTTCGTTCCGACGGTGTATGGAATATACAAATCTCCAGGTCACTGCTGTTAACCAATTAATTTCTTACAATTGTTTTTTTTTTGTTAAATTGTTTTATTACCTCAGAACATATATACAAATATACATTTTCTTAAGGCCAAAATTGAAGAGCTTTGAAAGTTATTCGAACATGACAATATTAAAAAAAAACTTGGTATTGAGGTTATTTATTTTGCAAATATTCATCACACATATTCCATTCATTCAGTTGCATGCATATGCACATTAATATATCATAATCAGACAATGATACTAACTTGCCAGTAAAATATCATTACTTTGTAATCCCAGGTAATAGACATAGGTTATAATATCAAGTGTTATTACAAAAAAGGCGTGACCATCTTTTATAAAACTTTTCCAATTCACCATTTTTCGTATCAATACATTGTTCACAATTGTAGTAGTAGAAGTTTTCACATTTTAGCCCAACAAAAGATGGTAATTCTTTTTTTTTTTTTTTTTTTTTTTTTTTACACATTTTTCTATATAAATTGTGTTTTTACTATACAAAGTATTACATTGAAAATGTTTTAAGATTTGTACATGTGAAATCTACCAAGTCGTTAATTTTGTTAAGTGGCATATTCAAGTCAAATTCCTCTTCCATTCATGCTAACAAATTATCATAGATTCCACTTACATACATACATGTACATTTCGTTTAATGCCAAATTTGTATTTGAGTAGAGAACCTTTTTTTCTTGGCTTTCCATTCATTACCTTTTATTGATGAATAATAGATAGTTAAGGTCCTTATTTTTATTATCAATACATCTAAAAATAAATCCCTGGAAATATTTAGCTCTGCATCAGGTCCTAGAACATAGTGGGTATTGTATATTCAGTCACTGTGTCATTAATTAGCTGTTTATTTTATATTATGTATACTTTATCCCTTAATAAAGAATTATTAACTCTCCAAAAGTCACTATATCGTTGCAAATGAAAAAGGTTTGATTATATACAAATATACACCCTAGAGTAATCTTGACATTTTTTTTTTTAAAATTGACAATATTTCTTCCGATATAAGAAAAAATCTAGCCTTGCTTGTCTTGTAGGATTTCTACAATTCCAAGTAAATATTTTAGAGGCTGTAATTTTCTTTCAATTTATAATTAGCGGGAGGTAAGATTTATTTCCATGTCCGACTGTTTTGATATATATTCGGTAATATGACCGACTTCGGCTACTTATTTCGATATTCCATTTTTTTTTTAACAGAAACAACGTTTTGTAAATTTCTTTAATTCTTTAATTTCTTTTGTAATTACTTGTCCTAGGAAATTACGTCACTTTGTTGAGTTGAAAGCAGAAAAAAAATAACAGCGTCATAAAAACACGTACATACATGTATAACATAGCAACAAAACATTTGAAGTTAATAGGGGTGCAGCAAAAATTTCAAAAACTATTTCAAAAGTGAAAAATTGGAAGAGTTCGACTGTGTAAAACTTTGACGAGATATAAGGCCACTTTTACATGGATTTGGGTTTATCATAATGTCTCATTTGGTAGTCTTCGAGAAAACAAAACACTTATTAGGTTTGTTACTGACTGACAGCGGAAATAAATCGGGTTGATGAATCTCATAGACGGCTCGGCCTCGCCTCGCCCTTAATGAGACTAATCAATTTGATATATTACCGATGTCAATCAGTAGCAAACATAATAAGTGGCAATGTCGAGTTGTTAAAATACATAAAAGGCTCATTTTGCATCGCGTTCTATGGGCTTTAACAACCTGACATTTTTCAGTAGACAGCCTGTAATAGAACTAATAAGAAAACATATTTAACATTTTAAAATAAATGTCCTTTAATTATTTATGATTTTTTTTTCATTTATTTTATTCTCCTTATTTGCCTTTTTAAGGGTTAAAGGCAATGAAGTCGACCTGTTCGATCCTACTTCTTATGATAATCTGGATTCCATATCGGAAGTGTTGGATCGCGTTTGCACATGTAAGAGACATGACCTAGATGCTCGTACCGGTGACATTGAATGCAACTATGGAACATACCAGAACTGCAAGTTTGTTGTCGGTAAACAATTCCACTGCATTCTGAATCCGGAAGGTCAACTGCGAAGAAAGAGAGACTTACGGCATTTGGAATCGATATTTTCAAACGCTCAAAATGAAAACCAACCAGTAAGACTTTTTTAAATCTTAAAATCAAAATCAACTATATCTCAAAGAATACAGAGATAGGGAAAAAAACTTTAAACAAAAACAAACAAAACACCTGATATAAGATGCAGTTACACAGAAGGGACAAAATATACTTACGGATACCCAAGAAAAATACGGTATCGGCAATTTCAAAATAGGACTTATTGACTCTTGTAAGTTACTTCTTGAATTAAGAAAATCTATTTTTCAGCTGTTTTTTGATGCAACAGAGCACGGACGGTTATAACGTGTACAAAATATCTTTTCTTTAACCTTTTTCTCAAACCCTGAAACTTAAATTAAGAAATAGAGCATTCAGAAAATAACGATAAAGCACCACACAAGATATTAACATCAACAACTCCCATTAAATTTTGAAACTTCTTTCTTTCTTTCTAATATTTATTTTACCTATAAACCCATAGTTTCAGGAAAGAAGACACAAAAGACAGGCTGTCCCAACTGTGAAAACGTATGAAGAAGCTGAAGCAATCTGCAACACTGCCTTCCAAGCCTCGACGTCTTATCAGACATGTCAAGAATACGTCAATAGTCTTAGCAACATGTCATTGATCAACTGTATATCTGACGTCATGGTATATGCTTTCTGTGAATTGTACACCCATGATTCTTTAGGTTTTTAGGGGAGTAAATTTGCGAGCTTTATCTTGTTTATTTTTTATTGTTTATTTACGGTTTTACCTACTTGATTCGTGTTGTTAATTCGTAGATAGCAAAATCAATTAGAGAACATTAGAACCAGCGTTAAATAAAACAAAAACGCAACAATTAGGAGTATAGTTAAAATTGAACATGTTTTTAAAGATGACAGGTGATGACAACTTTACACAGATTCACATCGAGGCTGCCTTAGAGCAGTGTTCTGTTTTTGTTGTTTTAAACACAACTTTTCAACAGACAGAACCTGATATAACATATACGATAGAGACATTTTGTCAGAGCAACTGCAGCGGACATGGAGTTTGTAATGCTGGTAAGCTTATAACAAATCTTTGTTGTTAGAGAAAAAAATTAAATGTTAACTACTGGTTTCTTTTGCGTCATATTTATTTAAAATCATAATGTGTATTTTTGTTTTAATTGAATTTTGCAATACACTGGCGTTTGATTAGGAGTGGATGTTATATTTTATAATTAATAGATAGAAGTTTTGTAAATGTAAAAATGTCAATATTTTCGAATAAATATAATTTTTTAACCAAATAAATAAAATTGAGGAACGTTTACTGGATATTGAAGCAATTTTTTTCGTCTGTGTTTTCACGTTAATTGTTTATGTCAAAAAGCTTCCGTACAATTGTTTTCTTTTGCATTTTAATGTAAACTGTTTTGCTTGTCTTACACTATTAGGTAACTGCACTTGTAATGAGCGATATGCTGGCAGCGATTGTTCGTTTGATCTCCTTGGACCACCAACCATTTCTCACATATCAGACTTTGGACTTTGTGATAAATCAAAGGAAGCTTGTGACGAGATAACTCTGTTTGGGAAATACTTCATAGAAAATATGAACACAAACTGCTTCATGACACGGCATACAGTAAACACAAATTTTAAATCAATATTAATCAAATTTTGCTGCTTTTATGTCAATACGATGATTTAGCTACCAGAGATGTACATTCACCGAACCAAAATCAAGTTTTGTATTGAAAACGGGTTCGTATTAATCTTAAAAAAAACAGCAATATTTTTTTCTGTTATTAGATTCAGCGGAAAATTGATACAAAATATAAAATTGAGTGTCACCAGTGCAAGCCAAGAAAAACTTATCACCTTTAAGCTTGAAGCCGTTTCCGAACACATTTAGAAACGCAATATTTCATTGGACGACAGGGTTTATGATAACCAATCGTAGAATTTTAGATATATCGGATCTAAATTTTGTCTGACGTAGAAAACATCAAATATCATATTAACCTCTTAGGTCACGTGTTAGTAAATACATATTTTTTCTATATTGTTGGATAAAGCCAGTCAGAAAGCAAGGAATAAATCTGTGATAAATTGTGTTGTATAAGATATACATATATAAATATCATTTTTTTCGATCATATAAAACCCTTTATTTAAAATTATTATTAGTCAAGAGAAGATGGAAGCTTTGTGTCGAGAGCTGCTTATGTGGTTGGATTAGAAGAAAGAACACTGTTTGAAGGATTTTGCCCACTGGACTACGACACAACCAACCACTGGGTTACACAGTTTAGCTTCAATATTTCAAACGACGGTAGCAGATTTACCGAAAACTTCCACGTTTACACATACCAATCCCTTTGCCAGGAATATCAAAATGACACTGGAAATATTACATTTGTTTTTAAGGTTAGCGCATGTCAAATGTAATTGTTTATGGTTTCAACCGTGCATAATCAAATGTACGTTTCACGACATATTTACATTTAATCACCTCTGTTTGTAATGACAGATACATGTATTGAACAAACATTTTTAACGCCCTTATTTTGAAGTTCACCTTACGTCAAATTGAAACAAAAATATTTTCCTCTTGTGTGGCAAGGTTTATTGTTAATTAAACATATTCATCAAAAGTCAAAATGCACTATTTTTGTTAATTTTCAAAAAAAGTATTTTTACGTGAGATTATTTGATTTAATATCACTTTAAGGGTAATGTTCATACGTTTGTAAATTATTTAACAATCTATTTTGTATATCTTTTAAGGGGAGGGAGTTCATTAATTTGGTGTAAGGACTGAATAGCACATGGCCTTCTCCTTTTTCTTTTCATGTAATTTAAATTAAATGTTTGCAGGACGGATACTGCTTTATTAACAATTCATGTGTGGCTGACGGATCAACAAACACAAACAACCAATGTGATATATGTAATACAACCAAGTCGAAGTATGACTGGTCCTATAACGAAGGTACAGGAAAAAAATATTCCTTATTAATATGTAGATACATATTCCGTTTAAAATAATATCACTCACTGAAAATTACATTTTTTTCCTTAACAGCCATTCATAAAAAAACGTTTGACTATTTTTCCAAAAATTGATTTCCCCTTTTCCTCTATTTGACTAGTGGAAATTTTAACTTAAAATTCACAATTAAATATAGTTTCCTAAAAATGTATAAGATGCATTTGTAATGAAACGATATTACCGTTTTATTAGTTTACAAATACTGAATGTGAATTTTAAGCAATGTTAAGTAAGTATTTCTAACGGACTGATATTAGCAGCATATCATGTATATTAAATACTACTTAATCACTAAGGTCATTGCTATATATCCGGGATTTGCTACAAATCTGGGGACTTTGACGGCACTAACCCTTGCAGTATTTGTGATCCGTCTGTAGACAAAACAGCCTGGGCACCGAACACAGGTAGGTCTTTCCTTATACATCATATAAGATAATTTAGGTATGCCTTTTACATCATTTTAAGATATTTTAGATATTTCTTTTACATGCACATCATATTTAGATACATTCCTTGTACATCATATTTAGATATTTTAAACATTCATTATACATCAGATTTAGATATTGTAGACATGCCTTATACATTACATTTAGATATTTTACAAGAAAAATACATCAATGTTAACCTAACAACAAAACTTTATGATAAACTCGATGAAATTAATTTTTCTATAGTCAATTTTCCTTACTTATGTAGTATTATACCTTCATCACCTGTATGAACAATTTCTAAAACAAGGAAAACTACTTACAAACAAGTTGATTAAACAAGATGATCAACAGTCTCGATTGAAGTCACCATTTGCTCTGCTCCTATTCTGTACTTTTCCTTTAGACGTTTGATTTTGAACACTGTTCGTTATCACCACCTTTCATCATTAAATGCTTTATCTATGTTGGTTGACATATATTTAGTCATTATTTACCTAATAAAGACTAATTAAAAAAACCAGTTCACCATTCAATTATGCTTAATATTTTAGCAAAAACAGTACATACCGCTTGATAACTCGAACCATAGTCATTTTAATAATAAAGTTAACCAGTATACGACTTGATATATCTAACTTTTCTTTAGACCTAACAAGATAGATTGGGTGGATGCCTTGTTGTTAAGTTATAAAAGTATTTTCTTAATTGGTAAATACTGATTGCATGCACTTGTTCGGTGTTTCAGATTTGTGTTTCATTGATGGCATATGCTATGGTGATGGCCAAACACAGATTAACACGGAATGTCAAGTCTGCAGAGCAAATACATCGAGAAGCAACTGGACGTTAAAAATTGGTTACGTTTTTACTGTATATTTTTAAGATTTGTTGAAAGTAAAAAATATTGGTATTAGCAATTATTTATGTGTACTTTATTCTAAAAGAACAAAATTAATCATTCAGAATTTTGTTATATGAGATAAATTGTGAACCTTTTTTATTTGTTTTACATATCATTATGGACTTTCCACAACTTTCTTGAAAAAAGATGCATCGAAAACGAACAGAACTAAGCAACACTTTAACAAAGATTAAATTTACATTTGATTCTTAACACATAGGCCACTGTTTGATCGATGGAGTGTGTTACAATACTGACGATGTGAACATCATAAATCCATGTAGTGTCTGTAATCCCTCCCTGAGCACTTCCGGCTGGTCAACTAATTCAAGTAAGTTCTTCTTCCGAACCATGGTAATGTTATATAATTATTAATGTTTATGATTTTGCAACAATTATTTTTTTGGAAGGGGATACACGGTTATGTAAAAAAAATACTTCATTTTTAATATACGTTTTAACGATTTTATTGTTTCGGTAAGTCATTTTATAGTCATGGTAAAACAAACACATTCACTATATTTATGATTGCGAAATTGTTTAGCAAATTAAACTACTTTTGTTTTCTTTGAAACATCACATAATTCGCTCAACTACAACTTAAGATGACCTTTTCTATTGGAAATGAAATCGTTTTGTTTTAATACCAACAGGTTGTGTAAGCACTATAGACAGCGGACTGACAACTACAACTCCTAAACCAACAACCACAAGGACTCTAGAAACATCCACTACCATTACAGAAACCAAAACAACGCCAGAACTTACCACAACAACACCAGAACCTACCACTACAACACAAGAACCTACCACAACAACATCAGAACCTACCACCACAACACCAGAGCCTACCACCACAAAACCAGAACCTACAACTACAACACCAGAACCTACCACCACAACACCAGAACCTACCACTACAACATGGGAACCTACCACTCCAACACCAGAACCTACCACTACAACACAAGAACCTACCACAACACCAGAACCTACCACCACAACACCAGAACCTACTACTACAACAACACCAGAACCTACCACTAAAACACCAGAACCTACCACTTCAACACTAGAACCTATTACTACAACACAAGAACCTACCACTACAAAACCAGAACCTACCACAACAGCAACACCAGAACCTACCACCACAACACCAGAACCTACCACCAAAAAACCAAAACCTAACACTACTACAACACAAGAACCTACCACCACAACATCAGAACCAGCCACCATAACACTAGAATCTACCACTACAACACTAAAACCTACCACGACAACTCAAGAACTTACCACTACAACACAAGAACCTACCACTACAACACCAGAACCTACCACTTCAACACTAGAACCTACCACCACAATACCAGAACCAACCACCACAACAACACAAGAACCTACCACCACAACACCAGAACCGACCACAACAACACAAGAACCTACCACTACAACACCAGAACCTATTACTACAACACAAGAACCTACCACTACAACACCAGAACCTACCACAACAACACAAGAACCTACCACCACAACACCAGAACCTACCACAACAACACAAGAACCTACCACCACAACACCAGAACCTACCACAACAACACAAGAACCTACCACCACAACACCAGAACCTACCACTACAACGACACAAGACCAAACTTCTACAACACCAGAACCAACCACAACAGCAAGAACACCGGAACCTACCATTACAATCACACGAGAACCAACAACTAAAACATCAGAACCTACCACTTCAACGGCAGAACTCGCCACTACAACATCAGAAACTACCACTACAGCGGCAGAAGCAACCAATACAACATCAGAACCAACCACTTCAACATCAGAACCTGCCACTACAACGGCAGAACCAACCACTACAACATCAAAACCTACTACAAAACAAGAGCCTACCACTACCACATCAATTCCTTTGACCTCAAAGCAGCCGAATTGTATGTTTTACAAATATCTGTATGAATCTATATTCCATAGTAGAATTTGTATTATAAAACGGTATATATGTTGTTTGTTTTAGGTATGACAAGTCCAGAAGACGTGTCAGTGGTGTATCACAATGTAACATGGATCAGTACCAACGAGACAAGTACCACGACCATACGGACCGTACATGAACCATACATTAACTTCAAATGTATGTTTGTGTTGCTACAAGACGCATCAATATTCTACAAGGTTGAGTGGTATGTCAACAATGCCACTCTGGTCAAAACAGTCACAGTGTCTGAGGCTGATATTGACCAGGCTACTTTATCCTCAAAAGATCTACCACCACTTAATCACACGGCAGGACTTCAGGTAACTTAAATAATATAGATAAACACATTATCTCACTATATCAATTTCGAAATTAACAAAACATAGCATAGGATACATTTCAATGCAATTGCGGTAATAACAGTATTGTTTTCTAATGCAAATACTACATGCAAAATGAGATAATCGCTTTCATTTGTTGTTTTTTTTTCAAGATTCAATGCACAGTTAGTGTCTCAAAAGATCCTGTGTCTGACAATTGCGAACGTAAAGCTAGCCCATCCTTCTTTGCTGGAATAAAGGTACAAATATATCGTTGAAAAATACGTTTTGAATCTTATATGTTTAAGACATAATATAAATGCAGTAAAACAATTATACAATTTCAGGTAAACAAAACTTCTCATAATATTTTGAGGAAAGGAAAAGCGGCTATAATGGTGTATATGACAATACCTTATGTTACAAAAACAATAGTTGTTAATGGACAAACACAACCACTGCCAACCTTGACAGTATATTTTCTTCTTCATCCATCAACATCCCGCTGCAAAGGTTATATTGGCGTCGATACGTGTGTAATTGAATTCAAAGCCTATTCTTTCAATGAGAGCCATAAGTATGATTCTAATGACTGGAAACAGAGTCAAACTCTCGTTCTGTATCATGTGGACACAGATGGATATGAAATTGATGAATCCCTAACGGTACAATTAAAGAGCAGATCAGATGGTAATACGTTTTGGAACAATTTTAATCAAAACATATTGGTAAGTTGATTATTTCTCTTTAACGCCGTATCAATGACCGGTTTAAAATAATTGAACATTGTTAATTGCATTATAATGTAATATCAATATTGTTTTAGATGACAATCACAGATTATAATGAATACTGGAAGGGAAAGTCGTGTGGCTCTAAAACTGATCCTCACATGTATACGTTTGACGGCGTGTAAGATGTCTGAATTATCATTCATTTTCTCTTTAATCCCTATAACTCAAATACATTTCATGTAATTTGTTTAAATTGTCTACAATGAATATATATTTCAGTTCCTATGAACATCACATAGACGGAGAATTCATCTTATATCGGAATACGTTATATAATCAGGAGGTTTGTATTTTCTTTATCTCGCAGTTTCAATAATTTTTATCCAAAGACACGTTCTTCAGAATGCTCTTACCCCTTCTTTATTATAGGTACAAACAAGACACAAGCAGTGTCACCCTGATTACAACTTTCCTCATTGCACATGCGCAGTATCTGTTCAATCAGGTCAAGATGTTTTTCTAATGGATTTGTGCGGGGACATACAGTTCATAGATTTTCTCAGCTGTAATGACAGCGTGATCCAAGTCAACAAAATTAGTGACAAACTCTACAAGGTATGTATAGGACCATCAAATTCAAACACACACCTTCTTCACAAAATATTTTTAATCTTAGCCTTGCACCTACTATCCAAAAAAGCAATCCATCCAAATGTTTGCAATTGGTAGGCCATTTTAACCTGTATAACGAGAGAGTAACATTTTAACACGTATGTAAATTAAGGTGTTTGTTGCTAAAAAGCAAAATTGCATTCGCAATTTATTAGACTGAAATGTAATGTTTACAAATGGTGCACCACCTTACCATAATGATTGTTTTTTAAAGATATCTCTACCAACTGGAACCTACGTGATGGTTTCCCTTGTTGAGTGGCCTGTCCGAGGATCCTGGCAGATAGACATTGATATATATCCATCCTTGTCTGATGCGAATAACACAGCAGGTCTTTGTGGAACTTTAGACGGAGACCGGGATAATGACTTCACAAGACGTACCGGTGAAACAGACATGGTGAATCTGGTATATCCGGATGACTTCTCAAATTCATGGAAGTAAGTAGTGTAATTACAAGTACTTTATAATCAATGATTTAATAGGATTTCAAAAATATCAATAATGTAGAATCATTTTTAGAGACCTACATTTCGTTGATTACATTGATTCTGTGAAATCCTAAACCTTTGAATAAAAATCAGAAAACACACAATGAACTTATTTACATAATATCACTTCATCTCACCATTTTTAAATGAACAACCCACGAAAAATGACTCCCGATAAAGAAAGATTGTTCATTTGAAAAATTAATGAAACCTTTTGTTCAGAATGCTCATTAATTGACATTTAGTATAAAGCCGCAGGCTCATTAACTATATCATTATGTTAAATATAATAGGGTGTTGAGTGCTGAAAATCTGTTGAGAGAACCACTTTCTTCGAGACAGCTAATTTCGTCAAATCTTGATAAGATCTGCCTATGTACTCCAAATGGTGACCAGTGCTCACACAATACTTTGACGCATTGTTCAACAACTGTTGAAAATATATTCCTGTGCACAGAGCCAACAATTCAAGATTCAGTATCACGTAAAAAAAGAGATTTATCACAGAAATGGATTATCTCTTCTAACCTACAAATGGCAGAAAGTCTGGTAAGTTTAGTTCCTTTATATGTATTTTAAACTAACATGAAATTGTTTAATAACTGGGGCTTGATTTTATTATTTGAAAGACAAGAAAAAGACGAGATGTACAATTCAACATTTCAACCTCACGAGAAAATGCAGAGACAGTGTGTACATCAGCGTTTGAAAGTTCTGGGCCATATAAAACATGTCATGAATATGTCAGTGACTTAAGCAATTCATCACTTTCCAACTGCATAAACGATGTCATTGTAAGTACTTTCAATAATTGTACCCAATGAAAATGATCGTCATTGGCATTTCCTTTTACAGTTTGTTTTAATAAAAATATCCTACTTTAGATGACAGGTGATAATAATATCACAGCTATCCACATTGAAGCGGCTCTACAGCAATGTGTTACTTTCGTTGGTTTGAACTCAACACTACAAATTGCTAATCCCGCCGTTACATCTAGTCTACAAAATCTGTGTCCCAGTAATTGTAGCGGACATGGCGTGTGTAACGAGGGTATGTCAAATGAATTGCAAAATTATTATTTATTATAGACTTGAATGAAAAAAAGTGTTTAGTATAACTAAACTGTAGTCCAGTTTGCTCTGAAAATTTTCATAAATGGAGGGGGTGCTTACTTCATGTTCATAAGACGTATTTGTCCGTAAAGGTAATACATTCTATGAATCATAGAAAGTAGATTTATTAGAAAGAAGGCTGTTTAGACAAGACTACGATGTATGATTCAGTATAATTAATGCCGTCAGGAAATTGCATCATTTGTGTTTTTCTAATTTTCTCATGTACATTCATGTATGTATATGCCTATCCATGGAACACAAATGAACATGAAATATAAATCTTAAAGTAGATTATTTGCAATATTTGTTTCTGTAGAAAATTGTAAGTATTTGGTCGTCTTTCGGTTGATTGATAAACAGTTTTATATTGTATTTGCTGTAAGTTATATAAACATATTTTAGGGAACTGTACATGTGAGGCTGGATTTGGTGGCAGTGATTGTTCGTTTGATATCTTATCGCCACCAATTATATGGGAATCCACACCGAATGGTACATGTGACAAGTCTCTGCACCAATGCTCCAGGGTTTACTTCAAGGGTCGCTACTTTCTTGAGAATGTTGAGAAAAATTGTTTTATTACAAAACA
The DNA here is from genome assembly GCA_033439105.1 of Magallana nippona. Lineage (NCBI taxonomy): Eukaryota > Metazoa > Mollusca > Bivalvia > Ostreida > Ostreidae > Magallana > Magallana nippona. The sequence goes on along the minus strand of CM065917.1, from coordinate 3,315,277 downwards.
ATATGTAAGTTTCACGTATTTTATATCTATTACTTTCAAATTAAAGATACAATTGCTTTTTTTCAGGTAAATTTTAATACTTTTTTCACAAACACTCGTTGTTATTATGTTTTGCATAAAGCCTATTTCCAACAGAGATATACTGGATTCTTTTGACGATGTATTATCGATGGTAAACAACAATTTTCTGTTTTTAGGCTTATTTTCATTGATTTCATTACCTGGCCTTTTTTATGCTACTTCTAACAAATGTTACTTAAACTAAGGGCCTATAACTCGCCAAACTACACCCCCTTTTCAACTTCGACTCCCGTTGGTTGTTTTATTTTGATAAAATTTTAACTGTTGTAAATCACTACTTTATATTGTTCAGGAATATTAATTTGATTTACATGAAAAATGCCCAAAAGCAAAGATATATAGTTAATGAATAGTTAGATGAATAGTTAGATGAATTAACGTTTACCTCTTAGCTAAGTCGAGGAAAGACCGATAACTCTTGCTATTGGTATGCGATATAAACAAAGGGGGAACACTTGGTCTGAAATTACGCTGGGAAGATAATTCATTATATGAGTAGGAATAATAAATTGATGCGCAGGTATGGAATTTTTTTAAGAACAACGGAAGATTATAATGATAAAGTTATTTGCTTCGTGCAATAATATAACACATTTCAGATAGTGGCTAATTAAAACAACCGGGGGGGGGGGGGGGTAGTCAATTTTGTAAAATTTGAAAATACTAAACCAGTAGGAGTATTTTGTTTATAATGAATTTTATTCATATTAATATCGACAGGTGTCCCCTAGGCCCTACCACCTTAATTTTATTTAGTAATTTTAATAACAATCATGCTTCCGCCTATCAGTACTCTCAGTACTTTGATTTTTTATAGATTCACAATGATGGATCAATGCTTGCTCCTACTAATCTAGAGCGACCCCTAGAGGAAGAGAACCTTTTCAGGGGGACGTGTTTCTTGCCTAGTGATGACGTCAGTTCCTGGGTCACGAAGTATCTTGTTAATGTGTCTTATGACCGGAAACAATTTACCGAAACATTTTCGTTTTATACTTTTCAATCTAAATGCCAAGAGCACTCGGTGCAAAACGGAAATGACCAATTTACATTGAAGGTACAATTATTGATCGGTTGAAAAAAATTGATCTTAAATTAATGAAATAACTAAGCCTTTTTATTCAAATTCACTTTTAAACGCATACATTCGTTATATTTGTATACGTGTTTAAAAAAAGCTAAAAGTCTACGTTGTATTTTCAAACCATCACAATATTTTTTTTCAAGGAGGGATACTGTTTTATTGATAACATGTGCGTGCAACTGGCCGCCATTAATCCAGACAATCGATGCAAAGTGTGTGACCCAGCCAAAAACAACTATAAATGGTCTGAAAAACAAGGTATTGTGTTTATTAACTCTGAGCAGCTAATATTAAAAAAATTACGTTCCCCAATCTTTCAAAAAATATTTTTTTTCAGTCTTTCATAAAAATATTAATTACTCTCTTTTGAATGAAATCACATACACGCAACCATACTGCTTACATGAATAATATAGAAACTTATGAATTTGAAACAGTTCAAGATTAATACTAATTCATCTATATTTGGGTTTCGATTCAGCGTTAATCAAAATATAACAAGTAAAGGAAACACGTACCAGACGTGTTCACTTTCAAACTTACCCCCCCCCCCAAAAAAAAAAAAAAACAAAAAACAAAACTAAAAAAACTAAAAACAAACTTTCTATTTGAATTAACGCCAACTGTTGCATGTCAAATATACCAGTATGTTGTATTTCTTTGTCTACAGGTTGTGAATCCACTATAAAACCACCCGATTCATCAGTCTCCGCTTTAGTGTATATAGTTACAGCGTCGGTCCTGTCCTTCCTATTTGTGTTTGCAATTGTAGTTATAATTGGAGTTTGGAAATATCAGAGGTAACTGAATTTATAATAGAAGAAAACCACTTAAAACATTGACTAATTATGAAATACACTTAATTTATTTAGAGTGAAAACGGAAATACCAACTGCAAACATGATCAACAATTTTTTTTTTCAAAACTATTACTTATTTATATGACAATGATTTTTTGAATTACTTTGTTAACATTGAATTCATAAGGAAATGCAATCACAATAATTTTAAACATAGGTTAAAAATAGTCATGATATGCTTCAACGTAGATTTGCTTTATAAAACAGTATTTGTTTCATTAACAAATACCTCAGTTAGATATTGCAATCATTGCAGTTCCAAGAAATCCGCTGATAGCAACGATGGTGAGAACACAGATTACAGAAGAGATGTTGTCGGAAAAACCTGGATGCGCTTCTTCGATGACGGAAAATTCCCATACATACCTAGGGGCAGTCGATATTCTACTCAGACTTATTCCAGTCCAAAAACTGAACGATTTTATTAAGTTCAAGTATCAAAAACGTCTGAGTGTAATAATACAAAACTATTCTGATTATGTCTCTTTATATTTGATGCTTGACCAACTGAAATAAATCACATGCATATCGATATCACATGATAAAATACTTAAACATTGTTGTCTCTTTTGTCATTATGTACATTTTAAGGCTATGACACATTCATTTTCATAAGTATGTCTGATATAAAGTATGAGATATATTTAATGACAAGTCATAATACTATCTAGATACATAATGTTTTAATGTTTAGTTTTTTTGGTTATCTACATTGTACATGTACTAAAGTTTTATATTTTTTAATTATGCTTGTACTCGCAAAGACAATCATTTTGACACAGCAGGAAACAATTTTTGTCAATATTCTTAATTTTTTTTTCAATATATTATAAGTCTTTCATCCCGTGGTTATACAAAAAATGTTTGGTTTAATAATTATTCAGTTTGTTTAAGTGTATTGATTCTTAAACTCAATTTGTAACACACGTTTTTGTCTAGTGTTCCTATGTCTTAGTTTAATTTATTAACTGTAACATAAACAATATCATTTGGAGGATTAGAGGAGTATGCCACCACTCTGACCTGTGCATAACATATACATATAACACAACAATATTTTACAAAGTACATTTTTTACTTGACTTGACTTGAATTTTAAAGGACAAAAAAATATTTGTTATCACAGAATGCATTGTTTATTGAGTGTATGAGTTTCATTTTTCTCTTTTTATATTACACATTTTAGTACAGCCTATATGTGAATAAACTAAACATGTAGCAAACATTGAATCTATCAAATTACTTTATACATTTTTTACAACATGAAATCGCCTTAAATTAAAACTAAAGTATACTCGCAAAACGGGCCTTCCATTCCACATACGTCTCTCCATTTAACAAAACATAATAAGACAAAGTTTATGAAATTAGCATTTCCACAAATTGAAATGCTTGTTTCAATACACATTGATTAAAGTCGTTTTTCGTGTCCTATAGATCTTGATAATTTACAAGCAAAAAAAAATTCAATTATATAATAGTACCAGAAAATACCTATTTAACAATTAAAAAAACAGGTACTGGCGAAAATACTGGGAATACCTTGGGTGATACTTAGTATTCGAGTATAAAAGCTTAAGAAAGCAATTTTTTTTTAATGGAGGTTTCTAATCCGGTGATGAATCAAACATTGAATTATTATTAGTGGTGGTTCGGTACATTAAAGGAGAATTAACACACAAAAACCCTGCCTTTAAAAGGAGAGTTTATCTGTGTCAGATTGAGGCGTTAATGCTTTGACGGTTCACAGTCTGACGGTTTCATTGTGTATATCAAATGATCGCGATCTGACTTTTGGTCAAACAAATCCTGGGATTCAGGTGCCTCAATTTCTTGGGAATATTTTATTATTACATGCATAATTGTTACATATAAGATATTTAATGTATTAAATGTTACATATTGATTGCAATTTTGTACAGTTTTAAACAATAACTTACAAAAACAGCCGTCTCTGTACAGCGCACATTGTTGTCTGTTATTGTTTATGAATATTCATTATTTACCTATATTGTAAAGGAAACAAACTATCCTAACCCAATCTTGATAAACGGAATTTCTGTTATGAGACATGTAAATTAAAATAAAATCGAAAGACTATGATTCAAACAACTATTCAATTTATGTCTCAGCGTTATCAATATACCACCGCGCATTTAATTGATCACGATATCGATCGGGATCGATCTCATATACCCAGGTAGCACAAAACGTTTTCATAACATTTTTTTTTTGGTTGAAAGGTTGATATCAAAAGATGTTTTCATAAAAACATTATCAACAAACATTTTAAAAACATTTCCTTTTAGTTTTGACAACGTTTTAAAATATATTAAAAAATAATATGTTATAAAATGTTTTATTTGTGATTTTTATAAAGCTGTCAATTAGAAAAGTCTTACCAAAGTTGCTTTAATTGTATAAGTATTTCATATGTATATTTCTTTATCGTCAGAACACTGCTTATCATACAGAATAATAATGTTATAAGACAACATAATTAAAACATTACCCGGCAGAACGTTGTTAAAACATATAAATAATCGAATGTTTTTTTTTCTTTTTTGTTCAAAACGCTAAAAATTGGCCTACTTCAGTTATTAATGTGACGGACAAAATAAAACTTAAGCAATGATCACAATATAGTATATTTAAATATCATTATTTGAAAAAAAAAACAGATTAATTTTCATATTTATACTGTTTGCTTTATTTTCTTTGAATTTAAATATTAAAAAGCAGAGCATAATAAACATGCAGTTTGATTAAACATCTAACTGTCGAAAATATATGAAAATACTTAGAGTGCAGGGCATTAGGTTTCCCCTTTCAATGTGTTTTTTGCGAGTTAATTGAATGTCACAGCGGGATGCCATGGCCAGGGTAAACGCAGCCGATCCCAGTTATGCAGTTTCCGCGCGATTTGTTATCTAAGTGGGTCAGAATTTTGGAAAAACCCACGGTATTATACAAAGAGCAAAGATTTAGAATGGGGGATATTTTCGGTAAATATCAGTATTATTTTATCTTTCAATGAAGAATAATAGCTTGGTTAGTGTGCACGTGCACTTATAACTGCTTTGCGAGAGAGAGAGAGAGAGAGAGAGAGAGAGAGAGAGAGAGAGAGAGAGAGAGAGAGAGAAAGAGATTGGGGTGTTAATGCCTTGACGGTTCACAGTCTGACGACTTTGTTGTGTGTGTGAAGAGGTTTGATAGGCGGCGAGGCGTTTGAAACATACCTGTACTGGTGCCAATATTTGTTTTGAATTATTGGGTTTTGTGTTAAAGAAGGGGGGGGGACACAATAAATGGATAATCGGACTTGATCGAAACTAATAAGAAGTATTCATGATGATATATGAGACCGAAATTTCATTTAATAGAACTGAGAGAGAGAGAGAGAGAGAGAGAGAGAGAGAGAGAGAGAGAGAGAGAGAGAGAGAGAGAGAGAGAGAGAGAGAGAGAGAGAGAGAGATTGGGGTTTTAATGCCTTGACGGTTCACAGTCTGACGACTTTATTGTGTGTGAAGAAATTTGATAGGCGGTGCAGGGTTTGAAATATACCTGTACATGTGTCAAAATTTGTTTTAAATTATTGGGGTTTTTGTGATAAAGAATGGGGGGGGGGGGGTTAAGAACAATAAATGGATAATCGGACGTGATCGAAACTGGAAGTATTCATAATGATACAGGAGACCGAAATTTCATTTAATAGAGCTGACCAGAGAGAGAGAGAGAGAGAGAGAGAGAGAGAGAGAGAGATTGAAAGAGAGAGAGAGAGAGATTGGGGTTTTAATGCCTTGACGGTTCACAGTCTGACGACTTTATTGTGTGTGTGAAGAGATTTGATAGGCGGTGCAGCGTTTGAAAATATACATGTGCAGGTGTCAAGAAATTGTTTTTAAGGACGAGAATTGACATCAACAATAATGATGTTCATGATACTTTATGTAAGTTTGAGTTATTCATGACGTATATAAAATAAAAAATAAAATTAAAAAAATAACATTAAAATCAAATTACATTTTTAGTAGGGACAATTTCAAAAATGGTTTGTATGATATATATTTTTCAATTGAACATAATGCGAAAATCCTAGGAGAGAGAACAAATTAGTGTAAAATAAAAATTTGCATAAGATTTTGTGTCTTCATTAAAATATGATACTGATATGATCATATTGATTTATACCATAATACAGAACATGATTTTTGTGTAAAATAGAAATCAAAGTATCGGAAACAAAAGTATTTAATTGTGTTAACCGTTATATTTTACTTTAAACTAGATGGAAATGTGGCATTATAAAGGAGTACTAGTGTTGTAGGTTTTAATATAAATGATGGATACCCTTGAGCTCGACAATGGTTTTTTTTGCACTTACCTGAACACGTTCAATTAGGTCCGGTTCACCCAAACAAAGTTGTCATTAGCTTGTACCTCCGAGTGTGATAATTTCTACTAATGTATTTTTTTTTATATCACATCATATATCGGTATTCGTATAAAATCAACATTTAGTGTTTAAAAGTAAGTACAAGACGATGTTATTGTACTCCTTTTGAGATTAACAGATCAATAAGGGCATTTTTTTCAATATTTTTTTTTATTTATAGGGACGGTGATTTTGTGACCTACCATTTTACACTTTTTAAACCCAGTTTCGATATATTTAATATAAACTTCTTGTTCTGTTAATATATATATATATATATATATATATATATATATATATATATATATATATATATATATATATATATATATATAGTTTTTTTTTTTACCTATGATAGATGAGAAATCGAGATATTTTAGTATTGATTTACCCACTCTTTCCTTTGTCGTAAATTATAAAGCAAATAAATAACATGAAAAATGCTGTTTATTGTGTTATGTTTGGTATTTTCTAGTTAGTTAAACAAAGAATTATTAAATGAAAGTGAATGTAAATTGACTGCAAGGTTATTGAAAATAAACGCAACTAGAAGTTCATTACTATGCCTGGTTGTTTTGTTATTTTTGCAATAATAGGTTTCCTAGTGTCATTGCAAAACATTACTCCACAGGACTTTTTTGTGTTTATCAAAAACAAGAAATAATGACAATAAAAATGTTTTTATTTTAGGATGACAATTTCTGATTTTTAAAAGGTGATTGATGATGACGAGATATAAGCTACAAACTACCACACTCTTACATTACAGCTGTCATATGATCATTGATTAACCGATATAAAAAATCGAAATATTTTAAATTTACTTAACATTGCGTACATGGTACACGGGACATACTATAAAAATATGAATAGAATATGTGAGTTATTTTCAGACACTAATAAAATTGAAGTATTAACATAATAAGCATTAGACGATTCTGACATTATGCAAATGACCTATTTCTAACCTTGCCCTTGGAATCTTAAATAATAACTATTAACTAGTTGTGTGCTTGTCATGGCCATTTTTTCACAATCATCAGAATACAAATTATGCGCCGATCATCAAATCGATATGGCAGCATACACAAAAAACAAGTCAAAAATACAAGAAATACTACCTTGACCCAAGGGACCTGGAAATAACAGCGCCCCGCGGAGGTGGCATTCTTTGCAAAATTCTGCCATTATTTGTCTTGCAAAACAAAAATTATGAGGTTAAATGATCAATAAATTCTCTGTATTGCTAATATTGTTTTCATTACCGAACACCCTAGCCGATCACCGTGAACATTTCAGCCCGAGATCAAATCACACGGAAAATAGCGGATTCAATTAAAATACAGTTTTAGGTAAATGTAAATTATATCATAAATACTTTTGTTTCTGTAAAATTACATAAAAAAACAAATTATATTATGTAGACGTTATTTTTTACGCAGGTATACACTCTACGTACGATTTTATATATTCGATATACAGGTAAAAATGTTACCTTGTTTCTAAGAACTTTGAAAGTTTACATAAATTATTTATTTCCATTGCTTACAGATATGATTTACATGGATGTTATATTGGTTAATTTTGATCTAAAGAATTAAAGAAATTAATATCATAATAGAATGCTAGATAGGATTTTACATTTATTGTTTGATAAATATTAGTATACGGCGCACTGAACATTAGTGAACGACTTGTAACTTTGAAATGAATTTGCTTGCTTATTAAGAGGCACGAAACGACTAACACGATAGGATAAACGGAAAAACTGTTAAAATTGAACGATTAACCTGATATGATTAACGCACGAAGTGATAGGATTAACGCACGATAGAACAGTATACACGCACGATACGATAGGATTGATACACGATACGATATGATAGGATTGTAAAATACAACGTTGCGGGTACTGTAATTAGATCTGTGATTTTAATGGATGAATTTATTAAGTTTGAAATTTACAGCAGCCTACCCAATTTGCCTCATATAGATCTGCGCACAAACATCAACCAGGTCTAAACATCATCGTTTGATTTTACTTGGATTTGTCAAAGGTCAGTCAACAAGCTACGTAAACATGATTTTTAAAGTGAAAAAATGACAATAACAAACCGTCAACCATCTCAAAAATCCATAAAACGAAATACAAATTCAAAGCAGAGCAACACGGACCTCCAAAATGATAGAGGTAGGATCAGGTGCCTAGGAGGAGTGAGCATCCTCTGATGACCGGTCACACCCGCTGTGTGCTCTTTGTCGTAATTGGGGAAAAAAAACCCCGGAAAAGTAAATTATTGTCTAACAATTAGTATGAAAAACGTCTGTCAGCATGCGACCCAGTGGATGATTGTATTTGCTGACAAGGTCGTTGTATCGACCATAGAACTTACGAAAAGATGACTTCAAACTAGTATATTATGACTTGAATGCGTTATTTTCCGTACGAAAACACAAAAGCAGCATTATAAATTATGTATTACCCGTATATAACAATGCAACACTTCTCTTAAGCGGGTTTGTAGCTAGGGTTCTTGTCGACAGACCCCCCCCCCCTTCCCCAACCCCCCTGCGTTTGCATGGCAGTTTGTACTAATTTTTATTGATGGCTATAATATTTATTAGTAAATCATAAGAATCCCACATTGTGGGCGCCGTATAATAATTAGTATGTGCGATTGTCCCCCGTCCACCCATATTTCTGTCTGAATTACTCGTCCCGAGTGTAACGGGATGAGCGGAGAACTTCAATGACAACAAGATCTCTTCAATTGAAGCAAAAATAGTTTATTTACAAACGAAGAAAGAGAAATATAAGATCGATAGTTAAACAATAAACCAAACACTCGCACACCTTTTATGCACCTAGAAAAATATAAGAAAATTTGCAATGAAAACAAAAATGGGGTCAATAGGTCAAAGTAGCGCATGAATGATCTAATAATCTTTTTTCTATGTAGTCAAACTAACCGACATACGCAAAAACACACCTAATATCGTAATGAAAACATAATTAAGACATAAAGAAATTTTTAATCATTCATTTTTTACCTTATATATAATTTATTGCGGGGATAAATGATCATGGCTTAAGATTCACGTTAGATAATGTTTATGGATCGACATCGCAACAAAGCGTTCTTGAAAATTACAATCGCAATTTGTCAAAGTAGTTGAAATCAGTTATAGTTCATTATTGACTCCTATACATGTAACAAGTCGATCAAACTCGCACACGCAATATCCCAGATTTTTGTGTTTAGTCCATTCACGGTCAAATTTAACTCCTTTTGCTTCTCTGGCCGTTTTCCCTGAAAGAAATTAGAATAGCTATAATGTCCGAGGGAAATCATGATGCTCTTCAATCTGACTCTGCGATAGAATATCCTCTGAAAATGTCTAAGTAGACTCTAACTCAGCTTTCAATCGCTTTGTTTTCAAATTTCTAACCGTTCTGTGACTTCAACGGAAGTGGTACTATTCCTCCAAACTTCAATCATTTTTTTTTTTGGCTCTATGGGATTTGATCACTTGACCAATTCGTATTGATAACCCGATATACATCATAAATTGATACCGTATTTCCTAAAAGTAAAATAAAATAAAGATATAAAGACTGCTTTTTAAAGGACAGTTTACTAATACAACAACACGAAAACCTAACGATTGTTAAATGACCGAATTCTTTACAAACACGCTCGTTCAAGTCACACCTGTGCTCACACACAGGTAACACCACGGTGGACAATAGCCAACGTGACTTTATGAAACAAATATTCAAAACCAATAGAATACAAATACATGATGATGATAATAAATTAAACCACTAAAGGCAAATAAATACTCACCACAATCTGTTTTCTATTTTCTTATTACAAATTAACTTTATGTGCCACGCAGGCTTAATTTGCCCCCCCCCCCCCCCCCCCCCCCACACACACACACACACACACACACACACACACACACACACACGTAAGATCGGTGGACAGCCCTGCAGGGTATGACCTAGCACCTATTGTTAGGGTCTGCTGAGTTCTTCGCAAGGAATTATGGAAAAAAAACACTATGGGGTTTGTTCAATTTAACAGTGGTTGTCACACCGTGCATAATTTATCTGTATTTGGTTCTATTTCACTTACTAACTTCTATTACTTCACCCACAGTGTGCCTTTGGGTGAGTTTGAAGTGACCTTAAACCGAGTTTCTAGGTAAAAGGGTTAAGTTCATAGTAGATATAAGCGTACAATTTGTGTCCAGACAATATGATTTTTTTATGTTGGCTAAATCTGACTCATACTACACTAACACACTGTCTTTCAACTGAATGTGCAATGACCTTGAACTTAGTTTCTATATCAAAGGGCAATGTCACATGCATCTCAGACCTGTTTGAAAGACAAGTTAAACCAAAAATTCATTTCAACGATTTTGTCTGGCTCATCAAAATAAAATAATCAGTATTTGTAGGCAAAAGATGTGCATCGATCTTTAAAACAAGAGGTCAAATGTTATTAGCATATCTTTTTGAAATCCAGATTTTTGACCACGGTCTTTATCTTGTTAAGACTTTACCATAATATTGTTAAGAAAAAAAGACCTTGAATTGCGCATTTTTAAAAGATGTGGGTGACCTTAAATCAAGTTAATGTTTATTATGGCAAGATCATAGAACAAGCAACGCAGGTACATTGTAGGTCAAGGATGCATTTGGGCAATTTAAAGTTTTATTTTGACTGAAATGTTATCACATCTATAACCGCATTGACGACACTGCACTGAAGTCGGGAAGTACATTGCTACCAGTTTGATGTATTATCACATGACAACTATCTATAAATTAAGTATATTTCTTACTATAAATTGATATAAATCAACAGTACCCCGCGGTTTCCACACAAAATAACCCCACAAAACAATACAACAAAATACCCTTATCAGCTAAATCCAAAACATCTCAGTTTTATTTTGCTAGAATTTTATATTCTCCTCCATTAAATAGTTATTCGTCCATGTTTCCAAATAAAACTTGCAAAGTTTACACAGCTTGCACGAAAAACGGTATTTTAAATCAAAGCAACATGGAACACAGAAATCTAGCAACACATTTCAAATTAAGCATTGATCAAATAATTGATACGTGTGAAGTTCAAAATGGACGAGAACGTGATTTTATTACGATATTAGGTGTTTTTCAACGTACGTCGGTTAGTTTGGGTATATAGAAAGAGTAGTGACCCAGAGTATCCATGCATTACTTTGATCTAGGCTGGTGTAAGCATGAATAACAGTAGATCGCGCAAATATTGTTATATTAGAAAGACATTTAAAATTGTAAATGTTCTGCAATAACGTTTATATTCTCCCCAAACGCCTAATCATGTTTGTCAATCGCTCTTAATTTAATGAAGCTCAGGATTAATGATCATGTTTCAACGAAGCCAAGGAACAGTCTTTAATCCTGTGTATGAAACTTCACGTTATGTTTTTATTTCACATTGATATCTCGCAAATTTTCGATATCAATTAGTAATGAGTTTTAAACTCCGACCAAATAATTTTTCGGATAATAAATAAATATGTAGAGATGGAGACCTGCAATTACATAAAAAGATGGTAAAATTCCCGTTTAATTACGTATTTGCATCTTACATGTTTTTTTTTTTAATAACGTAAATAAATACGACATGATAACCTCAACGTAATCAAATGCTCAAAATATACTCTTAAGTATTTGGGTCAATATTTCTAGAGTTGTAAAGAATAAAATATGATATGATTTGACTTTTAATTCATAAAAATATGTAAAACTGGGAAAAAGATTTCGACTTCCTTGTATACATTTCATACCTTTATAACTCTATAAAATATCTTAATAAATTAATTTTGAACAACAGTAACCTAGAATAACATATGGGAAACTGAGCATTTTTCTATGTAAATAGGTATGATTAAAAGGAGTGATAATTGATTTGTTCATCTTAAAAGGGGTAGCAATGAAATCACACGAACATCGTTTGTACCCATTTTACCACACTTAATTTTTAAGAGTACAGCTATTGATAGTAATTATGAAAGAAAACATTAGAAGATAGTGTCACGCTCTCTTTTACCTATATTACTTCTCTCAGGGTGCATGTTAATGACGACATTGTTGGACTGGTTCAAAGCATAATTAAACGTGCCAAGATAAACACACTACAAGATTTACTGTCAAGCGAGGGTATTTATCATTTAACAATATTGAATCTTAGTTACATGGAAATCCAAAGGCATAGAATTGGAGATTGGATATAAAAGACCCAAATATGTTGTTAAACATGTCCTACAAAAACAATTTTAATCAGCAGGGAACTACAATGGAAACTGGATATATAACAATGTTTAATTTTGTAAAGAGTTTATATTTCATTATATTACAAATTTCAAAATTTATATACGATGTATTCATATACTTGTCAAATTTATTTTTGAAGTGCATATATGTATATGTAAATTTCAAGATTATTTAATAAATAAGTTACATTTATACATTTATATATATTTGAATAAAATGCATCTCTCCCTTTTTTACTGTTTAGTTAATTTTGAAAAGAAATAAAAGTTTGGTTTTTTTTTTTCCAAAAAACCAATATCCTCCTTAAAAAAGTAATTATGAAAATATGTTTGAAAACAATTATAAAAGTCTTACTGATCGCTAAAAGTACAAAAAAAATCCCATCTGTTTTTCAAAGCATCATCTGTGCGTGTTGGAGATTGTAGTTTGCCGACATCACACATATCCTGTGTCGGTTATGTAAAGTAAAAGGGTTCGATGTGTTGATATCTAAATATTATTTTTTGTATTCTATAAACACGTTTTTCTGATAATAAAATCATACAATGTTAACTAAAACCAGTAAAGAGCTTCAAATATCATTCAAATGTAGAAAAACAAGGGTGTTCTTGAACAAAAAATAATTTTGTATCGGACTTTTATATAAAAACAAAATGAATTAAAAATTATGAACTGAAAAAAAGGTGGGTGACCAATAAGATGAAAATCTAGAGAATTCCTGAAAAAGAAGCCTTGTATGAAAGGTTGTGAAGTACATCATTTCAATATGGCTTGGGTATTTTTAAATGGCACCCTTAATGATATTAATTTGTGATAATAATATTAATGAGAAAAAATCAAAATATACATCCCGAGAAAGGAATTGTTAGCTCAACTGAGCGCGCCCAATTATGTCCCTTGTCACTTAAAGAACGGTGTCATATACCTGAATGATGATAAATTGCCTTGATGTATGTTTCACAGTTTACAAAATAAAAAATGGACATCTGCACTTAATTAAGATACGCACAATTATGTATCTGGTCTCTTATGGAACGGCGTCATTTACCGCATTGATGATAGTTTGCCTTAATGTCTAAATTCAAAGTTAAATTAAATGTATGAAAGTATTTATATATGAACTGAAGTGAATTTTTAAAATCTTTGACCCTGCCGTGACCTTTTTTTCAGACGGACATATATTACCCGCCAAAAAATTGCTAAGCCAGCACTATATTCTTTCCATATGGAGATGCTGGTCCGGACCTTCTTGTTGCTCGGGGTGGTACTTGCTGTGGCGAGTTCTGTGCCTGTAAAAAACAAAACGGATAAAGGTAATGTTGAAACTCTTTTTGATAAAAACTTTTCCTATGCTTTTGATAATCGAACAGAACAAAACAATTGTTACTCGGTAGAAATTAAGTCTTTTTGACGATTTGAAGTATTGTCTGGAAACATAAATAATGATTCTGATCATATATAAACAGCACAAAGTTCAAGTAAAGTTAACTAACATCTTCGAATGTTTAGTTTTTTTAAGTGGATTTATTTAGTTTAAAATTTGGGATCAATATATTAATATGGAAAAAAACACTTTCTGACCCTCTTATTTGATATTAATAGAAAAGCTATATCGACCATTTGTTCTTTTTATATATTATATAATTCATTTTATTTAAAAATACATCAAGATATGAGGTATCCTCTTTTAACAATAAATATTCAAAGTAAAAGTTATATTTTAGGCAAATGTAATCTTTGAAATTTTTCAAAACGGGGTAATAGGAATCTTAATGATCCTTTGACGTCCCTGTATCTAAAAACTTAAAAATCAACAGTGACAAAGGTATAACGCATTCCACACTTTTCATTCTTATGATTATAGAATTTGTTAAAATTGATATAACAGTTAAATACTTTAATCTAACGTTAACGGTATATATATCAGAAAAAAGCAATTTAATCTGTTACGGTGGGTTGGGTATTTTCGTGGTATGCTTTTTGCCTAACTATTAAAAATTAACTGATAAAATGTCCATTTCATTGCTTAATAAATATAGTGCAAATAATAATTTTTACCCTTCACAAAAAAAAAACACCAAAAACTTAAAATTAAAAGATCTGTCTGATTTGATACTATAATTTACGGTCACAGATGCTCTAGTGGAGCCAATACGAGAACTGGTGGACTATCTCAAAGATGATCAACCTGATGACAAATCAGTGGTATTGATTTAATTAATTATCGTACAAAATAATGAAAATGTAACATGAATCAAATATCAGTAAGTTCCAACGGAAAACCTTATTGTTATTGCTTTGTTTATTTCCTCCATCATTCAGGTCTTTTGTTTCAACTGAAGAGCATACTGTTACTGCTTTGTTTCTTTTCCCCTACTATTATTATTTTATCTTTTTTTTTTGGGGGGGGGGGGGCTGTCACGTTTGTACAAAAAGCTTCTGCCGATTTAACGAAACTTTCCGATCTCTCTCAAGACAAAATTTGGAAAATAAATTACATCTCATTTTTTGGTCTTCACTTCCGTTCCAAAGATATTTCAGATTCTATGTTTCTGCTTGTTTGAGATTTTTCACAAAACGTAAAACTTTAAAAAAAAAAGTCAGCGATTATAGAGAGTCGATAGCCGCAGTACCCTTTGCATATCCAAAGGTCTGCCGTCACTTTCGGTCGTCACCGCATGCACATGATAAAAAAAAAACTAATTTATTTTCAAGCGATTTGTTTTTCAACATATTTATGCTATTATTTGAAAGTTGATAGAGGTGAATTTATAAATATTAAATATATGATTAGTTTAAAAACCAATGTACGTATTCTCAAAATTTTAAGATCCAAAGTCCTGAAGAGAGATTTCCCGTGGCGTAATGGTTAAAACGTATCAAAGATGCATGTAGAACTTTTAAATTTTCATTGATGATAGATAGTCTAGCGGCTGCCAAGCCGTTTATATATCCGAACGTCGGCTTTAACTTCCGATCGTCAGAGGAAGAAAAAAAAAACCATTAACTTTTTCAACTTCTTTGTTTTTCAATAATGTTTTGCTATTTTTCGATAGAGAAGGTAAAATTAATGCAGAATACGTATTTAGTTATAAGATTGAATCACGCATTTTCGAGATGTTGGGCATCAAAATCCTGAAGCGAGAGTTTACGTGGCGTATTGGTTAGAGTGTCAAACTTGTGTCCATTCGATCCGGGCTCAATCACGGTGTGCCAAATGTTGTTTTATTAATTAATTGTTTTTTGATTTATAATTCTATCTTCCAAATGGTGGATTTGACTAATTTCTGTGTTAATTTTATGAAAAATGTCATTAATATTGCTTTTTTCTAGTGTTATTATATGTCTATTGTAATATTTACACAGAGTAAAAGGAATATGAAAAAAAGATTGTTAAGCAATAACAAAAAAAGACGTTACAGCATTCGTGGCCTTTTAGTTTTCAAGAAAAATATTTTCTAAGATTTGTCTTTATATAATTCTATGTAAAAATGCGACCCCTCTCCCTACTGTGACCCCATCCTACCTCCTGTGGTTTGTTCTACACAAGTTTTATTTTATTTTTATTTTAAAGTGTTTTCATTATTATTCCAATGTAAAATAATGACATCATCCTACCCCTGGGAATAAATATTTTCAATAACCTGAATCTACACTACATGATATCCCCTCGCATGAGTCAGCTTCTGAAGCCAAATTGTTTTGTTTTGAGAAATATATAAAAAAAAAGTTTAAGGACAGATGGACAGACTGACACCGGACAAAAAGTTATCAGAAAAGATCTGAATAATGTATCAAAGAGTGTATAAAATGTTTTATGATATATGTGTTTATCATTTGAATGAGCAACATGTAAATTAAAAAAAACCGTAGAAAATTCCGTTAATACTTAATCATGACTAGAAATTCAGAACAGAAAATCGACAACCTTTCGAGATGGACAAACAATTGTTCAGAAATATTCAAGGGAAGAAAAAAGAAAACGTAAAAAAGAGACCAATATGTGCTTGTTATTCATTTTCTTTTTCTTTGTTATTGCTTTCCTTTATATACAGTATATAGTTATTTAAACCTTGTAAATTTGATTTTGGCGTGCACGTCTTCATTTTAAGGACTTCGCGGAAGAAAACAACAGGAATAACAAAAGGTCACAAGATGAGGAGGACAAGCCAAAAGAAAATTCAAGAAGTCATAGTGATTTGATTGATGAAGAGGTACCTATTTTTATTCCCTTTCCTTTGCTTATTTTGTTCTCCCTTCTTTAAATAAAATACATATTTTCTTAAACCTTGTTAGTCTGGTTTGGTGTGCGTCTAAACTTTAAAGAATTTTTTTTTAAATTTGTATTGGTTTGAAATTCATATTGTCTTTTGTTGGTCAAAAGTAGTAGGTTTTTTTTTAAAACCGGATACAAAGGTATTTTAAAACTTGTTCTTTAAATAACAGCAAATCTAAAACGTATATCCTTGTTTGGGCTGTGCTTGCTAGGCCCTTTTCCATATTTGATTCATGTAACGCAGTTGATACATATACCTCGTGCAGATTAACAAGAAACTTGTTTGCGGCGACTTATATTCGCGACCAGCCTTATCCAGACTAGTGTTGTTAAAACAACCATTCGAAAAGGACTGGTTCGCGGCAAGAAATATTTGCGACCATGTGGATTTCGCAAACTTTGAGAACATTTTTCTTGCTCGCGATTTAAAGTTGGTTTACAGTATATTCAAATATCTCTTTTTACGAGAGCACAGCTTTTTGAAATATTCACCATTTTAATAACATACTTTAATGGGTCTCACATTTTCTTTCAGGATGTGGACCCAAATGATATGAAATTAATGGTGCTATTGGGAGGAATGGCAGTGGAAAAAGACGGTAAAGAGTACAAGGTAAGATCTATATATGAGACCAATACAAATATCGTTTTACAAACAAAGTAATCTCATGAAAAAAATGACATAGACATTTAGAACTGAACTTGTTGAGTTCCGTGACCAAGGAAGCGGCTGATGTAAGGAAGCATGTTGTTAATTAATCATTATGCACATTCTCTGAAATATTGATAATGTTTACCCCTTAAGTCCTTTAATCAATATAAAAAATAATTACTTAAAGGACCAGCCTTTTAAGGATCTCAAAGGAGATATTTTTGGTATAATTCATTTAAATATATAATTTGAATAAAAGTTCAGTAAAAATAAAATTTGGCATATGTTTATCATTTCACCTCACTAAAGAGGATGTTTAGCTGTTTGTTAAATAGAAAATATGATTTGAACAAACTGTTGACTAATCTGCATTATATAAATATCATACGAAGTTTTGGATATTGGATATCGGTAATTGGGTATTATGGATCGAGATCGGCATTTAGAAATTGCTGTCATATACGCGGAAAATGCTAATGCTAATTTACTGATATGCTTTCAAAACAAAACCTCTATTCAACTATTTTTAATGGTTTTAAAAAATGAAACAACTTTAATTTAAATATAATAAGTTTAAAGTTCAAATAATAACTTAAATTTACAAATATCAAAATTTTGGACCGCATATCACATTAACTTAGAGATGTTAACAATTTTACGCTTGAATAAAACTTTCACGAAAAATATTTTAACTTATCAAAATATATTTTTAACAATGTATGAAAGAATATTTATTAGGTGTTTAATGCTTTAACAATTTAAATGTAAACATTTTATCGTATCATTTGTTACTCTTTGAATTTTAATCAATTTTACTACTATAAAGTTATATTGTGTTTATCTATGACGTCACGCGTTGTGCACAATTTAAAAAAAAAATGTTTATCTATCACATTTATCATACACTATGAAATACCTGCCCTACTGGCATGTTAAACTTAAATATTATATTTCACACTACATCAGTCTAATGGTTTTGAAAGTATGAGTTATATTTGATGTTATATCATATAAAATCAGTACTAGATGTAACCTTATGAACTGAAATCTCATATGATACAACATTGACGACGGAAGAAAAACTTACTTGACATTAGTATGATTATCAATATCAATACTTTAGGAGAAAAGAAGCCATTCCCACGAACATATGTACAATGAATGTTGTAATATTTATGCAAAGGTTAAAGAAAGTTTGTTAAAACTACCAAGTTCGACATGTCTTCAGCATTTAAAAAAATCGGAAAAACCTTATAGACAAATCCCTCTTTGAAACGATCATACGTAATAACGCATTAGTTCATAGGGAAATCACCAGTGTACACAAATTGCAGTTGGGCTTGCATATAGTATTTTTCTGCATGTCCTCGAACAATAAAACTGCTTAGTTATTCAAATACATATTAATAGGTTAATATTTGATTTAATTTGATTTTTATTAAAGTTTCAATGTATATATAAAAGAACATTTAAAGCAATTATTTTTCTGTTGTATTTTAATTGCTAACAGGTCAAAGGGTTGCATCCTGAATTGACAGCCATTGCCAACGCAAGCAAGTTGGAAAATCCCCCGTCAACACCAGAGCAGGTAACATATTTTTCAAAGAGCTGTAACATTTAAGTATAGCCGAGATTCGAAAGAAAATAAAACCATATTTGGCATTGTTTTAAAAATATACACTTTTTTCACCTACCTTCTTTGAAAACTTTTCGTAAATTTCGCAGTAATGTTAATAAAAAAATGTTCAATGAAGTGCAATTTTTATTTACATATATCATGTAAAAGACTATCAGCATTACAATAAAAACAAATACATGATAGAAGAAGTAGCGTATCATATCAAACCGAGACACCATTATCAATATGTATTGTTAGGGTCTTCCGTCTTCAGCGGAAGACCCTTCTATTATTCTATTGTTTCTTTTTCACTTTTCTTTTTTTTCTTTTTTTTTTCTTTACAATTTTTGTGCAGAAGATTTCTCGGAGATGGGTCGTCCGATTTTCGTCAAATTTTCAGCATCGATCTGTTATCATTTGAAGTTTGTACCCCATTTTCGATTTTGTAAAAATCACTTCCGGTTTGGACTTATCCGCCATTTTGTCTTTTTTTCTTGACTTCTTGTCCACGCATCTCCTCAGAACTGACTAAAGATAGAAAGCTGAAACTTTCAGGAATGATAGAGGACATGCTAGTGTAATCTCTCCAGGAAAAATTATTGTCCGGAAATTCCGAGTACGGAAGCTAGCTAAGATCAAAATATAGGTCAAAATTTTTCAATGAGTTTTCTTTAATCTACGCATCTCCTTAATAACGATTAAAGAATTAACACTGAAAATTTGAGGAATGATAGACTGTGCGTCTGATGACATCTTTCTCGAATTGATTGGGTGAATTTTTAAATTTTTTAAACATTTTAAACTCATTTAAATCGCATTAAAATGACCTCAGACTTATTTTAAAACATGATATTTAAGTTGCGCTTGCAAGTCTGCGTCTGATGACATCTTACTTGGACTGATTGTATGAAATTTAAATTTCTATTAAATTTTAAGCTCATTTAAATCGTTTTAAAATGACCTCAGACAAATCTTAAAACATAATATCGAAATTGCCCTTGCAATTTTGTGTCTGGTGATATCTTTTTTGAATTGATTGGATGAAATTTAAATTTTTCAAAAATTTTAAACACATTTACATCGTGTTAAAATGACCTCAGACTAATTTTAAAACATGATATCTAAGATGCGCTTGCAATTCTGCGTCTGATGACATCTTTCTCGAATTGATAGAACAAAATTTAAATTTTTCAAAAATTTTAAACCCATTTAAATCGTGTTAAAATGACCTCAGACTAATTTTAAATTGTGATATCTAAGATGGGCTTGCAATTCTGCGTCTGATGACATCTATCTCGAATTGATAGGATGAAATTTAAATTTTTCAAAAATTTTAAACTCATTTAAATCGTGTTAAAATAACCTCAGACTAATTTTAAAACATGATATCTAAGATGCGCTTGCAATTCTGCGTCTGATGACATCTTTCTCGAATTGATAGGATGAAATTTAAATTTTTCAAAAATTTTAAACTCATTTAAATCGTGTTAAAATGACCTCAGACTAATTTTAAAACATGTTATCTAAGATGTGCTTGCTATTCTGCGTCTGATGACATCTATCTCGAATTGATTAGATGGAATTTAGTTTTTTGTAAAAATTTTAAATTTATTTAAATCGTGTTAAAATAACCTCAGACTAATCTTAAAACATGATTTTTGTAAAGCTCTTGTATTTCTACGACTGATGACACCTTTTTCAAAATCATTGGATGAAATATATGATTTTCTAAAATTTTTAAACTCATTTAAATCGAGTTAGCATGACACCAGACAGATTTAAATCACAGTCAAAATCTCATCTCATCGCATCTTATGAGAAATCGTACGGAAGACCCACTCGTTGCTCGCAACGAGATCTCATCTAGTTGTTTTTATTATTTGTTTGAATTTAGAAACATAGTTTTCATTTTCATGTGAAAAAAAGACCGAAAAATAAAAAATATAAAACATAAAAACACAACAAAACAAAACAAAAAAAGCAAAACGAAACAAAAACAAAAACAAAAAGAGACAAACAAACTTACAAGTACTTTATCTTCATCTGAAAACCGCGTATTATTGACGATCAAATGTATTGTGGCATCTTCTATAAAGAAATCTTTAGATCATAACGTCATAGTTTCGACTGCAAATGTGCACTGAACAAGAGAATGATATTCAATGCTATCTGAATAAAAAGTGCTAAAGTGTTTCGAAAAAATTAAACTAAAGGGTGATATATAAAGTTTTGCTCTTCTGTGATAATTCAACATACAGATCCTGAAATGTGCTACTACAGCAATGCCTTGTTTCGGTTCGGTACGCTTATTGAACGATACGTTTCGCTTCTTATTTGGTAGGTTTTGCTAAAAATAGCTGCTCGCTTTGTGAATGTACGGTTTGCACGCTTTTTAATGCGACAGGCCTGGACGCTTTTTATTATATTATTTTTTTTAAGTTTTTACCCGATTAACTTTAGCAAGGTGGTGATTTTAAAAAGCCTTAAGTATTTATATGATGCACAGAATAAAAGCAAAGGGTTTGCGTACATATTCGAAAGTCAAGATTTCTACCCATGCTTAATGTCTATTTCTGCAAAATGTGCCTACTTTTAATTATTTAATCTAACAAATAAATCCCCAAAGGTTCTTAGCTTAAACTGTTGTATTTTTTTTCTGATACAATTTTTACAAACAATTTTTCCAAGATTGATTTTCAATAGGACTTCTGCTTTAATGGTATGCAATATCTGTATTTATCGATAGTTCAAATGCAGTTAGACGTATAATCAGTATTTAGGCACATTTTCGCATGTTAAATAAATTAATTTCCTTATTATCAATGCGCGAAGAAGACTTCGCGGGGGTGTTAAGGAAGCATATGGAATCTGAGTAATATTTAATTTCGTGGAATCACAAATCTTATTTATTATATACAAATTCAAATATTTAAGCAACGAAAAGTAGATTAAAAACAAATAAAAAATACTGGAGACAATTTTTTTTTCACAAATCAGATTGTATTACGTAGATTTACACATTTATGACATCATGACTGAAATTTGAATGTTGTGTTAATTTGACCGGAAAGCATTGTAAACAGATTCAAAATATAAGTAATCTAAGAGCTCTAATAAAGTGTTTTGGTGTGATTTATTGAGAATTTAACTAAACAATACTGGAAGAGATGTTAGTTTAATCAATTATTCACTAAAAGATATGTAAAGTTGCTTTTGTTTCTCGGTCAGACTTTCCTCTGTCGTTGATTTTTTATATAAAAAAAAACACTAGAACAACACTACCCTGTATACATCGAACATCAAATTTTACATGTATCAAGAGTTTGATTAATGCTTAAATTGAAAAGTACTGCTAGAATACTGTGTTATGTGTTGTGTTGATGCAACGTTCCGTTTTCCCTGAAAACTGAATAAAAATTTTGAAGTTTTTTTTTAGAACTGGAAGATAACTATTTAATTAAGTAGAATATAAGATTCTATCAGAGGTTTCGAAAAAAAACTGAAATGTGTTGCCTTCACTTGATATGTTTATTGTTTTGTGGAAACCGCCTGGTAGTGTTGTTCTATCTTATTTTATATTAATGAGTATACGTAAGCTATTTACAGCTGTCACGTGATAATGCAGCGATGTGGGAGAGTGATGTACTACCCGATTTTATTGCATTGACATCTATTTCAAAGGATAATACTTAGTTTTTGATCTGAGTCAAAATATTTATTTAATCTCACGATTTTGAATATAACAGTCAAATTAAGACGCTAGATTGCCCATATGCTTCCTTAACACCCCCGCGTCTCTCTCTATTGTTCCCTCCCTTTCTCTCCATTCCCTGTATCCTGACGACAAAACAGAACTGATTGTGTGTCTATACACAAAAGATTCCATAGAATGCCTTCCGAAACGTTTATTTCCAACCAGTAATCACCCTCAAGCAATTATACAAACTTCGAATCATAAGCATTAGTTTTATAAAACATTAAAAAATGTTCTTCGTTCGTGTAAATTTTAACAAGCATTCGCAGATATGTGCAACGACCTTGACTACATGTATTGAAGTCTGCAGTATTTTTATCTAAGTGATTAAGCTCTAAGAAAAATATTTAAAGACAAAAAATTAATATTTCAAGGTCTGTGTCAGTTACGTTACGTCAGAAACGTTACAGTAAAACATCTATATTCATTTCCGAAATAACGTACTAATTTGTATTGTTTAAGACCACAAAACCGCATTACACACATTGCATCAGCGAAATAATCGATCAAGCATGAAAATATTAAATTCTGGTCAATTAAGGGTCTCATAAGCTTCATAAAATAAATCAAATCGAATAAGATATATAGAACAGTATAATTGTGTGATTTTATATTTGCTTTATCAAACTGAAATAGTTATATTCGTTCGACAAGCCTCGCTCAAATCAACTCGTTGGATTAAGTAAATATACAGTCATGCAATATTAATACCCTACATATATATATATGCAATATATATATATATATATATATATATATATATATATATATATATATATATATATATATATATATATATATATATCGTTTCGACTCTCTCCAATTGTCAATTAACTGTATTCCAACTGTATCCCAAACGACCTGTACTGCACGACCAGGGCGCTAGATTCTGATGATCAACGAAAATGTTTTGTCTTGCCTAGACGGCCGTGCAGTGACCGCTCACTGCTGTGTTGGTTCGAAAGGTCGTAAGTTCAAGCTGCGCCCGTGTTGGAGGAGAAACTTCAATATTTAATATAGTGAATTTTATCGTGCTTTTAAAATTTATATGGAATTTTCATGTTTTCTACAGATTGTCCACAAAAAGAGAAATTTCCCGAAAGGGTTCAGAAAATGGCCGAAAGCCATCGTTCCTTACGAAATTAATAAACAAAGCATAGGTACGTTTTTCCAATGTGAATTGTACATCTTATATTAAAATGTCCTTTATAGCTATAAAAAAGCTATAGTGTAGTTGTTATAAGAAAAACTTTGCTTATTGCAGTAAGACAAACCAGTTACAATATCATCAAGAAAGCTGTCAATATGTTTAACACTCTCACCTGTTTAAAATGGCTGCCATACACCCCGGAACTTGCTAAACAAGTAGGACATGTAGATTCTGTGGAGTTCAAAAATGGACGGTAAGAGACAAAAACTATCCATGCTTTGTAAAGATTTGCCCTTGAATTTTAGTACCCGCAACGTTATTTTTTACGATCATATCCTACGTCATTTTTATTTATGTACTAGATAGATAAAACCACGTGATCAGACAGTTGATACAGTTATTATCTTATTCCAGCAATGATTTTATATTTCCGATTAAATATCTTGGTACATAAAAACCAAGTAAGAGTAATAATGTGCTCAATGTAGAAAAATATGATGTCTTCTCGTGAGGACATTTCTTTGCAATGGTCTGAATGAAAGACTAACAACAAAATATTCAAAAATAAGTCTTAGTACTTGAAAATAATGGATGAATTGTATTGCAATCAGAAGTATTGCTTGTCAAGGAATATTTTTTTTTATAAATACAAGCCCTAGAGTTTATATCAGAAAACAAAATGTGCGAAACTATTTAAAAACAGCTAATAATTTGTCATGCGAAATTACAAATTTTTGATTTTAAAATAAATAAATATGAAAAAGTCAATTCCTGTCAGTACTTTAGTACTTTGAATATTATTTGTGATCGTCATAATTAGCATAGCTTTACATTTTTATTTGTGCTATACATGAAAATGTGAAGGTATTTTATGTTCAAATGATAATTTAAAGTTAGTTTACTCTGTATTGAAATTAATTCTCTATGCCTTTTTTTCGTACATGAAACGTATACTATATAATTTATTCCGTTTCCAACAGAACACCTTCTTGTTATTTCTTAGTTTCTTTTCCTCTACTGTTAAGGTCTTCCGTTTCGAACGGAATACCTTCTTGTTATTGCTTCGTTTCTTATCCTCTATTATTTTTTTTTCTGTCATGTTTTCTCAAAAACTCTTCAGCTGATTTTGATGAAACTTTAAGATCTTACTTTTGACAAAATTTGTATAAGAAAATTACACGTCATTTTTTGGGTGTCGTCACTTCCGGTCTTAAGGGTTTTATATTTTTGCTTGTTCACGATCTTTCTTAAAAATATCAAAGAAAGGACTTTCAAATATCAATGATGGTAGATAGTCGTCAGCCGCAATGCCCTTTGCATACCCGATTGTCCGCTGCTACTTCCGGTCGTCACTGAAATGACCCCCAAAAAAATAAAAAAAATTTATTTCAATTTTTTTCCCGTCACTTTAGTAGAGACGCTCAAATAAATATAGAATATGAATTCTATGATAAAATCAATGTTTACAGTCGAAAGAGAAAATTTGTAAGAAAATTATAAGTCGTTTTTTCTTTGGTTTTCACTTCCGGTCCCGAGGTATTTTAGATTTGATGTTTTTTGTTTGTTCACGGTTTTCTCTAAAATCATCAAAGAACTTTTAAATTTTCAGTGATATATTGTCTTTGTCATCATTGTACATTCATAATTTTACTTTGATCATAATATATCAACGGTATTTTGTAAATTGTCTCAATTAATGATGAAACGTCAATACATGCATGTATATGCCACACTTATGCATATTAAGTTTTGTCCTAACATCTCACCAGATTTCTCTAGATTTGGGGCTTTAAATTCCTGAAACAAGAGTCTACATAGCTCATCTGTTAATGTCGTGGACATGTGCGCAAGCGACCAGGGTTTAATCGTCAAGTGGGGAAAGTTTTTTCTTCCTTATTTGTGTAAGGATTTATGATTTATCTTTTAATGATATATTTTACTAGGTTCTGATTCAATATTATCAAAACTAACACCAGAACGCCTGTTTAAAAATAGTTATGTTTGTATTTAAATCATTATAGAGGGTTAAATGGAATTTGGAGAGAAGGGTTAAGAAAAAACAAAAACAACTATTCCTATTTTTGGTGCATTCAAACGGAAGACCTCTCATTGCGCAGGCGACCAGGGTTTAATCCCCGAGTGCTGCATGTTTTTTTTATTCTATAATTGTGTTTTGATTTATTATTTTATCTTTTGAATGAATCATTTTACTAATTTTCGATTTCATTTTATCAAAATTCACAACCATAGCGCTTATTCCAGTAGAATTATATGTATCGTATACGTATGTAGAGGCTTGAATAGAATTTGAAACTAAACGTATGCATTTGTTTACTTATAATAAAACTCAACATGCATTACTAATCAACAATGCACATTTTACCAAAGTACACAATATCGTTGTGATGACACCCCCCCCCCCTCAGGTAATGATACCTATTTTTATAAGATCATACGAAAATATGCCTATATCAATAAATTATAAACAAAGCAAACCAACAAACCTAATTGATCCCGATCAATATAATCAAAAGTAAACCTCCAAAACAAACTACACATTCATCCTACACCCAAAATATTGCCTTTTTGATCTTTGTCATCGTTGTACATTCATAAATTTATTTTGATCATGATTAGAATATATCAACGGTATTTTGTAAATTGTCTCAATTAATGATGAAACGTCAATACATGCATGTATATGCCACACTTATGCATATTACGTTTTGTCCGAACTTGTCATATGTGTTGTTTTAGCATTTTGAATTCATCACAGAGAGAGAGAGAGAGAGAGAGAGAGAGAGAGAGAGAGAGAGAGAGAGAGAGAGAGAGAGAGAGAGAGATTCTCTATTTTTCTTACATTGATATCATAGAATCGACGACTCTGTGTATAGAATCGAATACATTATTAGTAGAGCATACTAAAAAGAAAAAAATACCCCCCCCCCCTCCAAAAAGAAGAAGAAAGAAGCAAGCACCAAAGACACATGTTATAATGCATCACGACAAAGAAACCCCTTGCTGATCAATGTTTTCATTCAAGCATATAAAGAAAGAAATATTTTGATTTTTTTCCTCATTTTTTTTTTTATTAACAAATAATAATAAGAAATTTGTCGTTCTCAAACTCTCTTCATGACGGTTTGTTAGCTGTTAAAAGTTAACTAATTGTGCATTGTCTTTTTAAATTTTTTGTACTGTAGAATAATGCTATTTTTTTCAATTCAATATGTCGGATAAAGCAATGAAGAGTTGTATCTTGAATCTTCATTCACAATTTTATTAGACCCTTAAATTGTTAAATGATAATACTGAAAATTGTGCCTGATTTCTGGTTTTCTTAAGGGAAAACCTCATTGATGTAAATATAAAATGCCTCTTTAACACAAAATAAATTGACGTGATCATACCGTGCATACCCACTGTGTAAATATAATCGTCGCCCATGTCTCTCTCTCTCTCTCTCTCTCTCTCTCTCTCTCTCTCTCTCTCTCTCTATCTATCTATCTATATATATATTACAAATATAATGATAAAATAACTTTCTCAAAATGAATTAACCGCCTAAATCTACGCAATGTTTAACTCTGACGTCACGTTGGGTAAGAATACACAACGAGAAATGACAATAGATATGCAATTCAATAAAGTTATAGCCTTTTGATAAGGTCATTACATGGTTTTACAGACCTGATGAAAGTAAATCAACCGAGGACGAAGTTGATATACTCTCGTCAGGACTATAAAACCTATATTGACCGATATGAAAAGCCTACATATGTTTTA
The DNA here is from genome assembly GCA_033439105.1 of Magallana nippona. NCBI lineage: Eukaryota > Metazoa > Mollusca > Bivalvia > Ostreida > Ostreidae > Magallana > Magallana nippona. Next base: position 3,287,244 of record CM065917.1, on the reverse strand, counting down.
TTATAATAAATCAAAAACTAATTCTCTTCATTCTCTTCAAGCGTGTAATCGTTAATTTTTTTGTTCATCATGTATATGTGTTGATTTCGTTATTATGACTTCAAAATGTCGCACGTGCCAAAGTATTTTTAGTTTAGTGAGGTCTATAAATTATTTATATTTAGTAAAGTAAGGTCTATAACAGAATTTATAGCAGGGTCAAGTGACAGCAATCGACCAATCATATGTTTGGTAATAATACGATATTATAATGATATAAAATTATAGCCTTTTGATGAGGTCAATACATGGTTTTATAGACCTGATGAGAGTATATCGACCGAGGACGAAGTCTACCAAGTAAAATTGTTATTATATTAGAATAAACTAGTATGCCTGTATTTCATATTGCAGATACAATGATTAGTTTTAAGGTTTATGTGAATGGTTTGATTCATATTCTGTTTGATTGTATTCTGTTTTAGTGGATTCTACGTGTTTAGTGTTGGTTACAAAAGGTTATCAAGGTCAACTAGATGGCTTCAAATTCTTTCATTGAACGAGCCTTATTGCATGGATGTAGGTAATACATGGAATTTGTTTTTGTTTCTTTTCTTTAAACAATCCTGTAAAAATAAGCTTACCAAGTAAAAACTTTAAGATTTTAACATACTTTTCAGAATGAATTTTGTAAAGGTTTTAGTATTGTTTTAGATGGAATAAAAATGCATGTGTCTAATGTAAATAAAAAGACATGCGGTTCTACAAAGAAAATGAAAACAAAGAAAAAGGGGTACAATAGCATATGGTTGAATGATCAGCTAAAATATAAATTTTGAAAGATACTTACACCAATTCAAAACAGATAACTTACATCTAAATAAAAACCAAAACAAACAAACAAAACTAAAATAAAACCAAAAAAAAAAAAAATAAATAAAAAATTAAGATTAAAAAAACCAAAACCAAAAACAAAAACAAAACAAAAAGAACCCTAAATGATGATTGTCACGACAGTCTAACACGACAATTATTCTATGTACAATATGACCAAAAAATCTTATAGAATATTTAAAATTTTCCACCCAATTAACAGAATTTATATATATATATATAAAGAATTATGTGCTGAATAATCAAATAAAATGTTGTAAACTTAAAAAAGGAAATCATGTTCTTTTATTTTCATTTGAAAATAGGATTTATTATCTGAGCTTAGGAGAGAAAACTATCAATTTGAACTCATGACCAACAAACCTCATTTCCTATTAAACTCTTTACCACTGCTATTGATTTTTTACCTGTTATGTTTTACTAGGTTGGTACCGTGGTCCACGAAATGTTGCACAGTGCAGTCCTTGAACACGAGCAAAGTAGGAGCGATCGTGACGGGTATATACGTTTGATTAAGGAAAACCCGGGTGACTTCATTAATAATAATAATATGCGCAAGATGGATACCTTTGATCGTAATCCCTACGACTATGAAAGCATAATGCAATACGAACTGCATGTAAGAATAAGTAATATTGTTTTTATAGATCACGAGCCTGGTTAAAAAGCTAAATTGGTTCGTTTGCACTATTTGAGGATAAAAATCAGATATTTTGTTTCTATCGAATAAGGGTCTAAATAAAAAACTAGATGCTGTCATTAGACAGTAATACCTGCACCAAGTGTTTGCCTCTAAATAACATTCTCTTGTACCGGTTTTAGTCAAAAAGAAGGCCACATGCAATTTCCGGTCATTTTTAAAAATTATGATTTTCATAAATAATGAGATCACATCCCATAATAAATATATTACTTTTATGTACAATTTGGGTTTGAACTGTTTGCATATGAATTTTAAATTAATCAAGGAAGAAGGTTTTTTGTCAAAAAACGTCATTTTTTACCAATTATTTGACCCCCAGGACTACCAGAGAATTTTTAAAACCTGTTTATAAAACAACATGACACCCCAAATCATACTCCAAGAGTTCAGTTTGCTGGTTTATAAAATGTAAGAGCAGTTTGTGAAAGTAAAACGTGACAGACGGACGGACAGGCAGACGGAACAGGGTAACAATATACCCGAACTTTCTTTAGAAAGTGCGGGTATAATAAATTTGTTCCTTTGATCTTCAACACATTTATATTGTTTAGCTACCATGTAGTTACAAAGTAAAGAAGAGTCGATTGTTTGTAGAATGATATGCTTATAAATCGTCTTATTATTATTTTTGCTGACAAAAAGGATCAAATTTATGAACTTATCAACAAAGGTTGAAACGGAAAATTTATTTTATTTAATATAATTCTAATCATTGCTTTCAAACTTAATCCTTGTGGAATATATTTAATAGATATGTTGTTAGCATTTGTCAATATGAAATGACATAAATTTTAATAACAACAAAGCTGCAAAAGAGATAAAATGGATTTCAAAATATGCACACTAATAATAGACAATAAAAAAATGACATATCGTTGAAGAAAAACAGATAAAATTTCGTTAATATATTAAAACATGTTAATTGTTTTATTTTTTCTGTGCAGGATTTCTCTACAAACGGTAGGCAAACAATAAAGTTCTTGGACAGGGATCTCGAGTTTTTGGCAGGAACTGGTGCCGGGGAGGGGATGAGTTTTTATGACGTCAAAGATGTTATAGTAAACTACCAATGTGCAGGTTAGGTAGTCTGCGGTTTTAAAGTTATCTTTATTTAGGTCATCCGTTTCCAGCGGATTACTTAATTGTTATTGCTTTGTTTCTTTTCCTCTATTATTTTTAAGGTCTTCCGTTTCTAACCGAAAACCTTATTGTTTTGCTTTGTTTATTTTCCTCTATTATTAATTTTTTCTTTCAGTGTTTCTCAAAAACACTTCAGACGATTTTTTTGAAATTTTCAGATCAGAATTTGTGAGAAAAATACACGTCATCTGTTTGGTCGTCACTTCCGGTTCCGAGAATTACGACCATCTTCTTGCCTGAATCTTTTTTTTTTTTTTTTTTTGAAAAGATGAATCCTATAATTTTAGTAAAAATCTTAAAGATCAAAATAGAGAGCATGACCCTTGAAAACGTGCAAGACCCTGATAGAAAATAATTTTCCATATTTGTCATAGATAAACTAAAACAAAGTGGCTAGTATACGTGTTTTATTTAAAACAATCTCCCACCCGCGATCCGCAGAGCAGACAATTTTACAAAACAAAAAAAAATTAAAAAGCTATTATGTGTCCCTCATTTATCATGTTCCAGCTTTTGAATACTTAACCTTCATTTACATTTAATCATCATCTGGGATTTATACCAAAATCGTTTTACATGAATTGTTTATCAGTGATTTTGGTTAGCCAATTATTACTTTACTATTGACAAGTTTATTTGTTTATTTAGAAACTCTTAAGACTGTATCTGTTTACAATAATAATGAAATACTTACATAACTCGATTGATCATGCAACTTCTTAATTACATTATATGCATGATTAGTCATTAAACAGGAACAAGCAAAAATGGATAACTCCATTATGAAGAAGCAACGGAAGATAACTCCATGAAATGTTACAACCCTAACACCTGAATCTATTCAAATGCTTTCACAATATCTTGACTTTGAGAGACATATCCATCTTTTTCTTTTTTTCTAAATATGTGAATTTACTCATTTCATACATTGAGTATGGAAAATTAAAATCACGTTTAATGACAAATTTAAGTGTCGTTTTCAGTCGAGGTGTAACGGATAATGCAGTGATTTTCGCCCTATAATTATTCTTCAATAATAGGACATGATAAGACGAATTGATCAATCCTCCACGAAATAGTGCATAATCTGTACGCTGATTATTGAGTGGAATAATTTTGAGAAATAAATATTACAGACAATATACTATTTCATAAATGATGTTCATGTAATATTCAACTTTGAGATTTGATTTAAGTCTGCTTTGGAGGTATTTAAGTTTTTTTTTTCAAATTGAGTAACAATCGTGCCTTTGTTTTTTGAGAAATGCAGAAATTTGAGGTTTTACAAAACTGAGAAAAAAACTCATATATGTGAGAATAAAAAAACGCTTAAGTTCGGAATTTGACTTCAGTTTTTTTTTTTTAGAAATCCGAGCCGGAAATGTAGGTTGTTTTGCTGCCTTTTTCTGTTTTTTTGTTTGTTTAAAATTCTACAACAGACTTCCATTTTCAAACAAAAGGTTAATGATGTAGAATGTATGAAAATTAGTTTTACAAACAAATACTTCTTTAACCAAAGAAAATAAGCAGGGAAGTGTCTTTTATATGTGCACAAACAACTAAATGTACTCGTAAGACAATCGACGTAGATAGAAAAATAGATGTACACATACGTTTATAATGTCAACTGTAAGTTGTGACCAAATAAAAACAAATAGAAAAGAAAATTTACATTGTGTACAGAAAACTGACTCATCAAATCTTATTTTTATTAAAAAGAAGTAAAAATGATCGAAGAGAGAAATAAAGAATCAATGCCTAACTTAAAAAGTGCTGCTAGAATCCCGTAATAAAAGTTGATATGGTCTTCAGAAAAATTGGCGAATGATTATTTAATCGAGGAGAATGTAAGATTGTAGCAGTAGTTTTTGTAAAAATGAGATGTTCTGCTTTTACTTGGTATGTTAATTGTTTAGTGGAAACCGCGGGGAAGTATTGATCTATCTCATTTTATATTAAAGAATATGTACGCTATTTATAGTTATCACGTGATAGTACACCGAGGTGTCGGTAATATACTGTCCGATATTGTTGCATCGACATCTATTTATTAGGAAAATAATACGTTTTTGGTCCGATTTAAAACGGTCACTAAATATTACGGTTTTAAATAGAACAGTCAAAATAAGACGCTAATTTGTCCATATGCTTCCTTGATCTACCCGCGTCTGTCCTAGCGATTTACTTTTCTTTCAAAATTATGAATACTATTGTAAAAACTCACCAAACGGTGGACTTAAAAAAGGTGGTTTGGTGCAGGGATATCAGCAAAGGTAATTTTTCACCAAAAAATGGCAAATTATGGTAGATACTGGCTTGTAAAAATGTTTTTTTTAAACAAATTTAAACTTATAAAATGCTAATAAGTTTCTTTTAATGCTTTGTCAATAAAGTTTTACTTTTATAATCCATCGCCGCCTCGAATAACTAAGCTATTAAACGCATATTGAAGTATTTAAGAAATGAGCACAATGAAAGATTTAAAAACAAAACACATTGGATTTAATATCTAAACGTTCGTATGGTTCACTATTTTATTTTAAACACACGTTTTGATAATAAACAGTGCAATATTTATGAAATAAACGCTTAATGTGTTTAAAACTTAATCATTTCTTGTTGTATTTCTTCAAACATGTTTATTCTATGCAACAGATAATAATCACTTAAACATGTTTAAATGGCATATATTTCAACGTGTTAAAAGTGCAAAATAAATATACACTTAAACATGGTCTACTTAGCAACATCTTTTTTAAAACAGTCTTAAATTTTTTTTTCCTGGAACATGAATGTTTACATTATCTTTAAAACCAAATTTTACTTACACATAGAGTGTGGTTGAAACGATTGATATAAAGCCCTAGGTAAGCAGAGCACATTGTTATTATTAATACACCATAAAATTTGATAGTTGATACGTACTACACTAAAACTGAAAATAATGCTAATGATACCTAATATGGGCTTCTTCTTGGGTTTTGTGTAAATTTCAGTTTTTGTCTGGTTTAGATCCATTTTTCACAAAAATTACTTCGTTCAAGCGACCTCCGTTGTAATCACGCATTTGTCAAATAGCTGCATTCGCTTCATAAGTAGTACATTGCAAAATTAAGAAACATAAATGTTGAACTCATTTTTTTTTAGGATGAATATATGATGAGATACAAACCTCTACTCGCTTTTCTTCTAATGAAAAACTCTCAATGGTGATCCGGGAAAATGGAGAAGGGGGGGGGGGGGCAGGACAAATCACACAAGTTTGTATCGAAGGTTAATTATAGTTTGGTAATCATTTTCGAGGAGGGGGGTGGGCTGCTCTAGCTTACCTCTGTATTTTGTTTAAGTTCCTTTTAAAACAAATACACAACTTTGTCCCAATAACAGAAAAATGCGACGAAGAATTATTGCCCTAGAGTACATAACATTAAGTTTAATTTCAGTGCTCTAAATCAATGCATAATACACCGAGATTTTGCAAGTATGTTTATCTTCAATAAAGACATTAAGCCGAAAGAAACAAACCAAAACAAAACAAAAAATAAAAAAGATAAAATTCTCCCTTGCTGTTTGATTCTTCTTTGTCCTTTTGTAAATATGTGTGTTTCTGTGTCATCTGTGTTCATATGACGTTGTAACAAAATTAATTGCGTCATTTTTTTTCATGACGAGTTAAACACCGGTATTTAATCAGTTAATTTTGTATACATATATTGTTTTTAATTTTTAATTATGTAGTTGTTAAGAGTTGAATATCGAAGTTAAACAAAATTGATTAGTATATTTTCAGGAATATCAAACTCCCCGTACAATTTTTCATTTATTTTTGTTCTCTTTAATGGAAAAAAATATTGATATAATATACAATAAGTAAGTGTTTGTCAACTGCTTTCGTTATTAGGAGAATCAACAATTATTTAATTGATGCATTATTGTTTTTAAACATAGCATGTTTAAGATAAATACGATTAAACACTTCATATTTATTATTAACATAAATAGCGAGTGCTTATAAATTAAACGGACATGTTTTACTTTCATACGCATTGTGTTTACTTTTAAAATACTTTTGTTAAAACTTAATCACCTTTGGTACACAATGTTTTACAGTGTACTTTTTTCTTTGGTTATCTGCATAGTTTTAAAAACGTAGACATATGTTAATTTTGTATAAAACAATCTAACAAAAATTTAAAACTTTTGTTCTATTTTATGATGTTACATATTAATGTATACTTTGAGTAACATATCGCCCAAGTTGAAAATAGGGTCATTTTTGGCATTTACTGTACTTGTTCTCAAAATCAATTTGTTAATATTTTTCCCCACTGTAGAAATGACTCTGCAGAGATTGACACAACTGAATTGCAAATTCAATCACTCATTTTTGTTTAATGTTTGCAAACCCAATATTACAAAAAATAATTTGTATAATGTAATAAAAACTATAATCTGTGTCTGTGTACTTAAAGAGTGTATTTTTACAGCACATTGCAAAGACGCGCCTAATTGTACCAACGGGGGCTTCGTCAACCATAAGTGCGTGTGTTACTGTCCCAGGGGATACACCGGGAAAACATGTGAAACTGTTATCACTGACAATGGTAGGTCAACTTATATAATGTAGTGTTTGGTTTTATGTCTAACTGCTGCTTTCTTCCTTACAATCCATAGTTTACATGTATCTGATATTATATAATTATTAAAAATAACTATTAATTTATATTGACGAAAAAATGAAAATATTTCCCAATTATTGCTGTTCCTGATTATAACGTTTGTATGTATATAAATATCAACTAAATCTTAGTTATTGACAGATTCTCGTAACAGGTAAACAAAGTTTGGCGAGGTCAAACATAAGATTTGTTTCTTCAATAAAATTCAGCAATTGCAATTATTTCATGTAATCGGTCGACTGTAAAATTAAACTGTGTCTCAACATTTGTTGATCGAGTGTCGAATCACCGACTTATGGATATTCACATTTTTGAATATTTCGGTGTTCCTAAAATAAAATTGCGACATCAAGCGATCATGTTTCTTCAGCCAACGACAGAGGAAACTTTGTTCGCCCGACAATCGGCTTATGTTATGTTATGTTATGTTAAAATAACTGTTATGTCTGATTTTTAAGATGAAGTCCCTTTCGTTTCATTGCTTCAGATTGTGGTGGAATGGTAGAAGTTACCCCTGGTGAAGATGTCTTTGTGATATCACCGGGATACCCAGCTCCCTATCCACGTGGGAAAATCTGTCGCTGGGGCGTAAAGGTTTGATCAAGTTTTGTAGGGATTTTAAAGGTTTCTTTTGTAAAACCATCATCAATACCAATGGAAATTATATTAATATGCATCTTCCTTTAAAATTGATTTATCTGATTTTTTTTTTTTTTACTTTAAAGTACGTTTCATTTTCACTCTTTTATATATTGTGTACGTAAATTGGAGCTAATGTAAACTTAACGAATAAAGTAAATTATTACATTGAGTAATAACAGACTGATTGAGAATAATAGGGATTCATTTCTAAATTAAAAATCATTTGTATTTTATAAATTTTAAGGCCATCAATATGTTTCCTAAATTTGTGTATTTAAAGAATGAGGCTTAAGTTGTATATTCTTAAATGAACAGGCCCCCGAGGAATGGTTATTACGTATGACGGTCGAAGAGCTTCGCCTTCCTCCAAACGAGTGGAACAGATGTTACCATTGGTTGGAGATCCAATACAATCTTCCAGGGCAAACAGGGATAAAGTAAGGGACAAATTAAGTTTTGCAGCATTGAAAAGGTCTACTATGGTGTTCTGACATAAAAAAAAAGTACACAAAATACATAGTATGACATCACACAACACAACAATTCAAAAAAAAGCTAAAACATTATTACTTTGCGATATTTATCTGTTTTCTACATGCAAAGAAAAACATTACAAAATATAGATTTATCATAAGAATGTCTAGGTCAAGTACGGTTTTTTGTTACGATCGAGCAATTTTGACAGTCATGTGTCTAGGACTTAGCATCAAAATATAGTTATTTGCAGTTTCATTTTTTTGACAAAAGTTGCGCATATTTAAATAAATTTAAGATTTATCATAAGAATACATGTCAAATACGATTTTGGGTAAGATCGAGCAATTGTTGACAATGTTACAGAGTTATGCCCCTTGGACTTTGAAAAATTCCAATTAACTGCAGTTCTGTTCATTTTTCTCGCAAATGTTGCACATACTGAAAAGGAGTTTGATATACAGATCTATCATCAGATTATTCAAACCAAGTTTGGTTTATGTACAATCGATCAATATATAACACTGTGCCGGATAATTATGCCAGTGCTAAGGTGGCGTTTTTGCACCCGCTTAAGATGCAGTTTCGGAAAAATCCTTCTATACCAAATGATAGACCATTGTATTGAGAGTATATAAGCACTCTAGTTTTAGAGTATTTCCCCTGATAAGTGAGATATTTACCTTTAAAATTAATATCCCATAGGAGAAATGATTCCCTGTATTGATAATTCTATAGATTTTTCTAAAAATCCTATAGGAATTATATTTCCTGTAGGAGAATGGTATTTCATGTAGGAATTTGATTCAGACGGGAAGTTTTCCTATACGAAATTAAGATTTCCTATCGGATTTTATCAAATCTTATCGGAATTGAAATTCCTACAGGAAGTTCTTGTATTCCGATAGGGAATTTCAAATTTCCTATGGGAAAAATTATTTTCCTGTAGGAATTTTTTTTTGAAAAATAAATATTTCACCTGACAGGTGAGATACAATGATAACAAAGGTGGATGTAAACTCTTTAAGCAAGAGTCTATCATATGGCATATTTGTATCGATATATGCAGCTTAAACGGATGCAAAAATGCCACCTTGGCAATGGCATAATTATCCGACACAGTGTTCTATATTTGAAAAAGCTATGTTTTTAAAACTTAAAAAAGTTCATTTATTTGAATCTATCATATGGCATATTTGTATCGATATATGCAGCATAAACGGATGCAAAAATGCCACCTTTGCAATGGCATAATTATCCGACACAGTGTTCTATATTTGAAAAAGCTATGTTTTTAAAACTTAAAAAAGTTCATTTATTTGAATATCCCGTTCATTTTCTTCACAGAGGTAAAACATAGTGAAACGTATGTCTAAGTGGAGGGGACATGCGTGTTTTGAAAACTTTTCTTGATTACGACGAAACTTAAACAAGGCAGTGGACGGGAAGTAAGAGTAAATGTCTCAAATATTTCCGAACAACCCTCATATTTCTACGATGTACAAGTACAGAGGTCCTTATTACATTGTTTATATACCTCTCCACAGATTGCATTTTCAGATAATTTCTCCAATAAGCAAAGCTACGGACTATGATAATCTGCCGTTATTTCATTTTATTTTACATTAAATTTTCATTTAAAAAAGGTTAATTGCATATTTAATACTACCTTTTTTCTAATAATAAATTAAATTTGAACTTTTAAAAAATGTTTTTAAGACTTGGTGATTGACCATTCTGTCTGATAAAATACGAATTTTAGAATCAACACAAAGTATTCTGGTTGATTTTGACGATGTGGAGATATGAATGGTCACCAGTGGACCGGATCCAAGCACAGTCCAAACTTCATGACCCTCACATTTAACAGCAAATACGTTCTGAACAGGCCAGCGAGACAAGGTTTCCGGCTGAGGTTCAACGCCATTAAACCAAAAGGTAAATCATACCCTGTTTTATTGTAACCGAATTTGTACGACCAGGAAAAAAATCAAGACAAAGTACACTTTTATCGTTGTCAATTTTGAGTGATGAAAATATTAGGTTCATTCGTTATAATTTGATTATCAAACAGACAACATGAACAGGGACATTTTATTTTACTCCGTCAACCTCATTGATAGTGAATTAATTAGAAGCGGGGTAAGTCGATATATGTACATTATTGTGATCCGCTTTAGTGGATTCCAGTTGTTTACATATGATTAAATGTAAACTAATCTGGAAACATTATTCAAAATAAAAATGTTTTTCATATAAAAAACAATCAAACAAACAAACAAAAAAAACCAAAAACTAAAAAAATCAAAACAAAATAATCCCCCCTCCCCAACCCCTCCCCAAAATATATATATATATATATATATTGTCCTCGTTAACAGAATATTGCCTTGAAATCGCATTAGCTTGGCACATAATACTCATATTTAAAAAAAAAAAAACATTTAGAAATACAAGTAGGGTTGTATTTATGATTAAACATATAGAAAATACCCCCCAAAAAAACTTTAATCGTAATTTTTAAAAAAGAATACATTTATACTGAGCCGTTTAAATATGTGTATATTGTTGTTTTTTATAATTAGTCCATTTCCTCCTTAAATTTTATTTCTATCGTTTCAGGTGACTAATTTAAAGAATAAGAAGTCACTCTATGACTATTGTCTGGTGATCATTATGGTCGTAGCGTGTTGAAATTCAGTAAAGCAAGACCGTTGTGATTACCTTATAATATTCAAAAGATGATTCTTTATTGCTTATAATCAGATACTTTTCTGTAATTGTAACATTAATTGATTAAGTAGTGTTATCACAGACTAAGACAGTTGGAAATGTAAATATCTTGAATTAACACAATTTTGGCATTATTGTTTTTTCAATGTACAGCGACAAGTTTCAAGGAATGTCTGACGTCTAGCCGTGGCGGGGAGTATGAAGGAACAGCCAAAGTGACACGCAGTGGAAGAGCGTGTCAGGCGTGGGCCGATCAGTCGCCTCACACCCACACAAGGTACAAAGCCCTGGTCAACGACTCCAACTACTGCAGAAACCCCTATCCAGACAGCAAATCAAACCACCCATGGTGCTTTACAATGGACCCACTGAAACAATGGGAGTTCTGTGATATTCCTTCTTGTGGTAATTTGTTCTAATATCATTTGGGTTAGTACACAACAGAGTACCCAACATTTGTTTCTATACTTCTTTGAGGTGAAAATGTAAATCATAAGTTTAAAGTATATATGTGCCAGCCTAAAATAATTTGTAGTATCTAAGAATGTAAAACCAGAAATAAACAAACTATCTAGACCTTACCCAAAACTACTTATGTTCAACACCTTATTTATATAGACTATTTATTATTGTATAAAAATAATCATCGTAGTAATTGGTTAATATTTGGAACATTAACTACATTATCAAAAATCAATAATCAAAGGGCAATAACTCTATACAGTATAATACAAATAGATACAAATGAAAAAAGCTGCCTGCTTCAGTTACATAAATACAATATTCTATCTGTTAACAGACTGTAAAACATGTCGTGACACAACGTATAAATAGTGTTTTTGAATTAACTTATAAGACAAAAAGAAATTCCAAAAAAAAAATCTAAGACAATCGTTGCCTTAACATTCTTCTTTTTGTAAGTGCTGAGGATTTAAAAACAAGTATGAGATTTATTAAGGTTCAAAAATATTTGACAGAGTTAAAAAATGGCCTTTTTAATATTAATATATTACAATGATGTTTAAGATTTAAATATTATTTTTTTGTAATTAGTCCAATATTGATTATTTTCAAACGATATAAAATGATTTTAGGCGCTACACGCTTTATAATCGCGATTATTAAATTCGATGCTAATAATTTATTAATGTCTTTTTTGTTGCTATCAAGATAAAAACCTTCTAAATAACATCAAATTGAACAAAATTCATAATTAACGTTTGGCAAATGGATACATGTTTTGACGTTTGCTTACTATGACGTAGACAGTATTCTTTATACCTTTTTTCAACCTATCAGAAAGCGTTATACAACCAAATTAAAATTAGGCCACACTAATATAATTTCTTGTTTGTCGGACATCCAGTGAAAAAAGGTACGAGTGGGCCAGCGATTAAATAATAAAATTATTATTTTAATATATTTATATTTTATTTTAATTAAAATTTTTAGGCGATACATAAATGAATTTGTGCTGACGGTTATTTTTTTTCTTCTTGTTACTAATTTATAAATTAAAACTATTTAAAATTCCACGAACAAGAAATTATATTGATGTGGCCTTACCACCAAATAAAGAAGCATGTTTCATGTTATTACCAGAGTTCGAGGAATGCACGAGATCTAAGCTTGGATACGAGTATAACGGTCGAGTTGACAGGACGTCATCCGGAAAAACCTGTCAGAGATGGGATACCCAGACCCCTCACACCCACATTTATGGACGTCTAGCGGCCCACGACAACTACTGCAGGAATCCATTGGGACTAAAACAGAGGCCATTTTGCTTTACCACTGACAAATCCACGCGATGGGAGTATTGTAGCATACCCGCATGTGGTACGTTTCCTGCCCTCCCGCACACTTCTTCTCCAATAAACAGAATGTAAAGCTAAAAATAAAATATTTTATAGGGAAATCAAGGAACACACATTGTTCTCACAATGTATAAGTATCGTTATCAGCGCAAGTCAAGGCAATTTTTGTTTTGTATACTTTTTGAACATATCTTGAATCAAAAGAAAACAAGTTTTTATGATATAAATTTATGAAATAAACCTCTTACTTTCGAACATTTAATATATTTGATACATAATCTAAATCATCTATTTTGTTTATAATCAGATACAAAAGCGCGAGAATGTGCACTATTAGCTGAAGGTATTGATTATTTTGGAACCCTCAACAAAACGTCTTCCGGTAGAACCTGTCAACGGTGGGACACGAAATCTCCTCACCCCCAGAACTGTTAGTTAATATTTTTTATATTGAGAAATTACATATTGTATATATTTGTTGCGTATATTATTTCTCGCAATACCGTAAAACGTTAAAATATACCTACTACCTATTCTAGCGGCTTTAACGCAACTGCCCTTCGGCGCTAGCTTTTATAGTGCTTCAATGGTTTATCATATGTATTCATTTTAGCAATGTTTCAAAACAATCACTTCAGCCACTGTTTTACTACTAGATCTGTGCTCTTCTGTAATTTTGGACGGTCGATTCTGTATGTTCATAAATCGTCCAAGTTAGCTGTATGGGTAATCAAGTGAATTCTGCCGATTAAATAATAATGGATTGACCAATTAATTTAATTTTATTGCTTATCAGTACGTATCATTAGCACCTTCCGAAATTGGCTTCTACCATTGACACTTCTTTTCAGTGCATCGAGGTGAAATGTGATCAGGGGTGTTGATCGTCCAAGCTAAAAACATGATTGGTTAATTTCTCGCTTTGATCGGCTGATAAACAGTAAAACGTTTTATGAAAACATAAATCGAAAAAATGCGCTGTTCTATATAGACAATGTTGACATGCTATTTGCTAATGGTGATCGAAACGTGCGTGTTCACTGGTTGCATTCGAGATTTCGCTCACGTTTAAGTTTAGGAATTTTATTACAGCCGCTATATTAAAGTAAGATAACTCATACGTGTTTACTGATAGCAAACACAGCTTCGCCGACAAATGATTTTTTTTTTATCTAAACTAATGAATATTGGGCAAAAACATGTTTATGGTCTCTATCAACGATTTATATTAATACTTACGTGAGTTAGAAATCAAAGCCAATGTGTATACGTGCTCTAGCGAACACAAAATTAAATTCAGGCGTTGATCAAACACAAAAAATCATATTTTTTTGGCTTGAAATATAGATGTGTGCGCTTACGTTTATTTGCGCTTATGTATAAGCATTTGCGTTTACGCAAAAATACGCATGCGCCAAATTTTCTCGTTCTACAGTATGTCATTTGTGTTTTGGAAACGTGCATACAAAATGTTAATAATAGTAGATAACGCAAAAAAAAAATATTTTTATCGTTCAAATGAATTCAAGCAGAAGCTAACAAAAAATATAATATGGGGATAACAAGATACAGTGAAAATAAATAATTAAAACCTCACAGCTTATTGATAGAAGCACTGACATTTAGTATAATGCTAATTCAAATTCCTTAAATGTTTATTATATGACAATAATATGTTTTTTACTCAAAGATGAACTGTACTCGGCCCAGGAGAACTATTGTAGAAATATTAATGGTGATGATTGTCCATGGTGCTACACGACCGATCCCAACTATCGCATGGACTACTGTGATGTACCAAGTTGAGGTTAAAAGAATTTTTTAATATTTTTTTTTTATTTAGATCAATGTCTAAGCATATATAAACATAGATTAAGTACATAATTTCTGATTTCAGTATTTTGTTTTAAAAACAATATAGTAGAAGAAAACTTACATAAATAAAATTTAAAAAAAACACTGATAAAACTAATTTTATACTCATTAGACCAGTCACTAAAGCATGATTATCAGCTGGATAATCTTACACCAAAGTATATGTTAATATTCATTTGTAATCCATTTAAAACAAGCCTATTACGATCACACATCTAGTTAGAGAAAATCATCTCATGCGAAGAACTTAACATGTGTCTCAAAAACTAGAAATTGAAAAAAAATGGAATAGTTCAACTATAAATAAATCGTTAACCAAGATAGTGTTTTCTGTTTAACACATGTTGTGTGCTGTTCGATAAGTTGTGTTAAATTCGTAGAATCAACACCTTGTTATTCAAACCCATGTTTAAATGGTGGAACCTGCAAGAACGATGGATACTCATTCACATGTACCTGTCCATCGGCGTTTTCGGGTGACAGGTGTGAAAAGGAAGGTAAAATATACGTTAATGTAGACTGTATATATATATATATGTGTATGTAATTGAAGTCCTGCCAAATTATTTAAAAAAAATTCACTTTTATTTTGATATTGCACTTTGCATATTATTACACAATTTATATAAATATTTTTATACAGTGAACTGTAAGCGGTCCACGGTTGGCTGGGAATACGCGTCGACTACTGCTATAACACTCAGCAACCGAATTTGTCAGCGCTGGAACGATTCCAGCCCCCACAACCATATGTACAAAACAACGATGGCTGACCAGGAAAACTACTGTCGAAACCCGGATCTGGAACCGAACGGTCCGTGGTGTTACATCACAGATCCGGCAAAGAGATGGGAGTACTGTGATATCCCAAATTGTGGTAAGATACAAAGCAAAGTTATTTTTCTTACAAAAATCACTTGTAGTCTAACTTTTATCATTCATGGTTGTATCATTTTGTTTGACAAATTACAGTTAGCTTATTCGTTAGAATGTGTAACTTGACAAATGAACAGGACTATCTGAGCCCCATTCCATAAATTTATGTTTTACATTTATCAGATGGCTAATTATCCCTTGATATGGTTAATGTAAATCATTGATAATATATGTTCGATTGAAGTATGGTATTGGCAATATTAATAAAGTAAATAAAGTAAATAGCCCTTAAATTGACCTGTCAGGGAGTCTCTGGTTTGCATTCTATGCGTTTTTCTTAATGAAAACCCTTATCCCAGGATTCTTTATTCTCGCTTTTATCATTTGATGACATTAACACGTTACCCGGGTAAATTAAATCGTGTTCATTATACTGCGATATTTGCCCCCCCCCCCCCCTCTCCATCACTCCCTTAACAAAAATGAACTCCTGACCCATTGTTACTGAAATTCACAATTTAAAGACGAGGACATTTTGGAAATAATAACAGTGCATTTAACCGATCATTTGTGACAGTGTACGTGCAGAAGAAAATATACAGGTTTATACTTTTTCACTATGTGACTTCATTGGCCTCATTGGCCTCAACCTAGAGCCTGAACCTCTGAGATATGGGATGAATTTCATAATTTAGGTAGAGAGCGTCATGGACATTATAACCATACATTCTGTTTGTATTTCCTTTGCTATTTAAGGAGATAATCAAATTCTTTATACATTTTCTTGATATAGCCATATTATCCTTATCAGTGAGCCGTAGATTTTAGGGTTTCATGAACATCATAAACATGCATGGATTTTATCTCACACAACTGTTGAAGAGTTGACAATTTTCTGAGATTGACAATATGACCACATTGCCACGCCAGGGGCCTGAGCACCTGAGCCAGGGTACATGCATTCACTATTTAGGTAACTGATGGAAGGTAGAGAATTTTTTGTTTGGTCTTTTTCAATACTTGACCCCACCACGAGGGCCCTGAGTTAATCAGATCATGAATTTAACAATCTAGATTCTTCTCATCCTTAAGATGCTTGGAAGAAAAAATGTTTTCAAATGGTCGTGAATTTTCAAGAAATTGAAAATGTTAAATTGGCACTAGACGACACACGACGGAAGACGCACTTCGTGCGCCCAAGAAGACAGAGACCAGTAGCAATAAATTTCCTGAATGATAAAGTAACCTAAAAAAGGGGAAAATAATTACTTAATAAGTACTTAAACTTGTTATCGTTTAAGAAAATGTAATTATATAAATATCTTAATTACATTTTAAATCAAAAGTAATCTTTTGTCAATAAAATTGATATGATTTTTTACATTAATCAAGTGACGGCACCGAGTAAATGCCTAATATCCCCTGGGGGAACGGACTATTTTGGCCATGTTAGCACAACTGTCAGTGGTGGCACCTGTATGCGCTGGGACTCACAATCTCCCCATAGTCATGAATATGCATATGCAAAGGATCAAGGAAACTACTGTCGAAATCCCTATGGAAAAGCTAAAGGACCGTGGTGTTTTACCACTGATCCCAACAAGACTTGGGAATATTGCAATATTCCCTGCATGGTAAGCGTCCAAACGCTTACTTGGATAAAATATATTACATTTATTTGCATTTCAATCAGCAAAATTTCGGCCCAGTCTTAATAGTTTACGTCAATGTATTTTAGATGTACAGGATAAATTAAGGATCATCGGTTGTTCCCACTTGACGAACACTTCATTGACACACTAGGTACCTACTATCCAGACAAGAGGAACTATGCAAGCTGATCAAATTACACAGTGTCTGACATAGTGTTGACATATTCGAACTCTAATTTTAAAATAAAATATTACATTCAGGTGGTGTTTTATTATTGCTTTGTAGTTAAATTATGCATTAAATTCGTGTAAAGTGCAAATTATAATAACTAATTTTTGATCAACATTGCAAAATTGAGTCAGTCAAAAGTCAAAACGACCATACAAAAGTGAAAGTGGCATTTGCCTACGTAGGTAATTTTCATTTTAGGCTATGTCGAACATCAATCGAAATACTAAGATTAAATGAATATTGACATTTTAAGCACTACTGTATATATGGTTAATTCCTCGGACTACAATTTTTACCCTTCTAAACATGTACTTTCAAACAGTGTCACTCCGTTTTGACTTTGCTAGACATATTCATGTTTAAAGAGAAATAATCTATAACATTATAATTCGTCCAGTCTTAAATTCGCCCACTGACAACGATGACAGAAGGGGCAAAAATAATACGGAACGATTGTTTCTTGATAACTGTATACGAAATATTCTTATATGATTATATTTTAACGATGGAAATAGAGTAGAACATATCATACTTGATTTGATATTTATTTAAGATGTATTGAATTTTTTTGATCGGTATACGGTTCGTTATTCTGTCGTACTTTTATATTATTTTATTTTTGAACAATCCCATTTTAAAGAAGCGTTAAAAGGTTTATAAAAAAAATTGTCATGATGCTGCACGGTCCCTTATTTAGGACATTACAGTTACGGATGATATCCATGCAAACATATCATTATACCAGGAGGAGAAGGGGGTATACTGTTTTACCATTGTGTTTGTCCGTCCTTCTGTCTGTCTGTCTGTCTGTAACAAAATAATCTGTCGCATTTTTCTCACCAACTATTTTCTCACCAAGCAGGACCTTGAAATTTTAACACTCTCTTTGATTAAGCATGCCATATGGTGGGATCTATTTGTGTACCAAACGGGCGTCAACTTCCTGTTAAATGACGACGTTGTTTATTTTAAGCCTAAATTTTCAAACAAATTTTCGTCAAACATTTTCCAGCAACTATTTAATGCAGGTGCTTGAAATTTTAATATACTCTTTGATTAGGCATACCATAAGGTGGGATCTATTTTTGTACCAATCGGAAATCAACTTTCTGTCAAATGTCGACTTTGCTTATTTTGTATATTCACATCAGAGCGGGGGTATTACTAGTGACATTTGCTCACAGATATCTTGTTTCAGAAAGTTATAAACTGACATGCATAAACACTCACAATATCGGTTTTATTTAAATGGAACTTAACATATGCATTTCTTGTTGAATTTTCTAACAGAATAACAAACAAAGAAACACACACAAAACATCTGAAATAAATAAATAAGAAATATAAAACAAAAATGAAAAGAAACCAAACAATCCATGCATCATAAGCTTGTTTCCAAATTCTCCACGTTATTTAAATTGCATCAAATATCAGCCAACAAAATGTAAAATTTATACTATTAAATTGTAAGCAACACCATTTGAAATTTATAAATATTAAAAGGATAACCTTGAAAGTAAAGTAAACTAGTTCAAAAAACAGACAATTGTTTTTTCACGATTTCTCCTGTTTGACCAACATTTATGGTTAGTATGAATGTTATAGGAATTTTTATATCATAACATTAGAACTCAAATCATATAATACAATTTTATTGATTTGTCACCACTTAACCAGAAGGCATGGTTTCAGGTATCTACGCGGGGGTGTTAAGGAAGCATATGTAATCTTAGTTACATGTAACTCCATAAAATCACAAATCCTAGTTATTATGTACCTTTTCAATTATTTAAACATCGAAATAGTCTAAAAACAAACAAAAATTACTGGAAACAACTTTTTGTCACAAATTCAATTGTAATTCGTAGATTTACACATTGATGACGTCATCACTAAAAGTGGAATTCGTGTAAATTTGATCGGAAAGAATTGTAAACCGATTCAAAATATGAGCAATCAAATAATTCTAATAAAGTAATTTGGTGTGATTTATTGAGAATAAAACACTAGAATTTGGAATAAATGTTAATTTTATCAACCACCCGCTAAAAGATATATAATTTTGCTTTTTTTTCTCGGCCAGGCTTTCCTCTGTCGTTGTTTACGATATAAAACCCGGCTAGAACAACACTACCCCGTATATTTTGAACTTCAAATTTAACAAGTATCAAGAGTTTGATCAATGCTAAACTTGTTTTGTGTTGCTTTGATGCAGCATACCGTTTTCCGTGCATACTGTGTAAAAGTTAGGAAGTTTTTTTTTAGAACCAGATGAATAACTATTTAATCGAGGAGAATTTAGGATTCTATAGCAGCGGTAAAACTTAGATGTTTTGCCTTCGCTTGATATGCTTATTGTTTTGTGTAAACCGCAGGGTAGTGTTGTTTTATCTCATCTTATGTTAAGGAATATACGAAAGATATTTACAGTTATCACTTGATTATGCACCGATATGGCAGTACTGTACTACCCGATTTTATTGCTATGACATCTATTTCAAAGGAAAATACTACGTTTTTGGCCTGATTCAAAACCGTTATTTAATCGTACGATTTTGTATATAACAGTCACAATAAGACGCTATATTACCCATATGCTTCCTTAACACCCCCGCGTAATATTATAAGAGCGTTCACTGTATAAAAAAGGGCAGTGGATAACGATGCAATAAGTATTGAAACAACTGCATGATGAATTTAATAAAAAAAAAAATAAAGAAAAAGGCTTAAAATTTAGCTCTTTGGACTCTTTAAAGCAAAAAGAAATATGTGAATCAAAAGAGGAATGACGACAAACTTCTTTGGTTATATATATTGATCTGGATTGTATACTCTACAATATTTTAGATTCCTCTACTACATCTTCAAAATCAAATGTGGTGAGAACGAACTGTAAAAATATGAAACAGCAGCAGATCAGGACCTCTAATAAAATTAGAAGCGGGATCAGGTGCCATGGACGAGTGAGCATCCTCTGCTGACCGGCCACACCCGCAGTGTGATTTTTGTCGTAATCGGAAAACGGTAAATTCCGTAAACAATTCGTTGCTAAATAATGGCCTAACAATAAGTATGATAAACGTCAGTCAGCATTCGACCTAGCAAAAGATTGCATTTGCTGACAGAGTCGTGTATCAACCATAGACCTAAAGAAAGAATGACTTCAACCGAGACTGTTGATAATCTTGTTTTATCAACTCTTTTGTCAGTAGTTTGCATCGTTTTAGAAATTGTTCATACATAGAGCATGTCTTTGTGTATCAATTTAACTGAGCGACAAAAACTCCACATGCAGTTGATAAAGGTATAGTGCTACATAAATAAGGAAAGTTGATGGTAGAAAAAAGCCATTATGTTTATCAGAGTGTTGTTATACATGTAAGGTTACCATGAATGTATTTTTCTAGGTAAATATTTAAATATGAAATAGATGACTCAGACTCTGTGGTATTTTTTGCTTGAAATTCACTGGGATATATCGAGTCGACGTAAGAATGGAAGTAGCAATTATCAATTGATTATAATTTGTCGATATACCTAAATGTCGATTTGATTTCTTTTTTCATGTACGTCTTTGAATGCATAAAATACTTTTGTTAACATAACTGACATGATGCCTATTGTATTGTTTGTATGGTCAATGGTACATGTAAATTGAGATACTAGAAATCCTTTCATTTGCGTTTTGTTTTTAATTTATTTTGGGTTTTTTAAATTATTTTTTTCCCCAATATGCATTGCACAGTTGTCAAAGAATCCAGCGTCTGAAAATTGCGAACGGAGACCTAGCCCTTCTTCTTTGCTGGGATGAAGTTACAAATATATATTTGGAAAATAAGTTTACTCTGTTTAAGTATGATATAAATGCGGTAAACCGTTGATATAATTTCAGGTAAATGAAACATATTATAATAGCGAGCGCAGCTCGTCGGCTCAGCGAGCTCTAAGAAACAGTGCGCGCGGGAAAAAGAAAGAACTAAACCTACAGATTTATCAAGAAAAGGTTTTGGCAACATTCCAGAATGCTTCTAATGCTTTCTCCTGTAGTGCTATGCCAAAGAATGGCTTATATTTTACTCGTAATTTACAGTTCCTTGAGGTTTGAAGACATATTTTAAGTATCGCACAAACTTTAGTTAGACCCAAGAGATTATTTACATGCTTCTATTATTTCATAATGAGTCAAGATACGTAAACAAATATAGATTTTATCGTATGATGTCCCAGTGATCTTGCGCTATATTTCCTGCGATAAATTTACAGGTGGATCAAACATCTGTAATTTGTGTTCTCGCTATTACAGTATTAACTGCGATACCTGCCTCAATATTTTAGTTTTTATTTTTTGGGCTTAGAAAGAGATATATAAATACAAGCAAGATAAATACTTTTCTGGCATTTCGATCCAACTTTATGCTTACTTTACATAAAATAAGTAAAATAAGGGAAGAAATTAAAATAATATATTGATAAAATTGCTAACAAAGATACAACCTCGTCATTGTGAAATATAGAGAGCAATAATACACAGTTAAAAAATCTATCTATATATTGCATATTGTCAAATCATTTAATTGGAAAATGGGAAATTACACAACTACAAACAGGGATCGGAGGCATGGATACAACGTATGTATTTAGCATGCAAAAATAAACAAATAATAAACTCCAAAATATATGAACCAGGAAAAAAAGTTAGATAACAAGGTACAAATGAAAAACAATATTAAAGGTTTACATATTTGATCAAATTAAACACAATTTACATCTTACAAACTAATCAATTTTCTCCAAAAGTAAAGAACGATTTAAGGGGGAAGCAAGTCTATGTTATGTATTTGTATGATTTATGTTAGACTTAGAAGTATTATATCTCCATCTCTCTCTCTCTCTCTCTCTCTCTCTCTCTCTCTCTCTCTCTCTCTCTCTCTCTCTCTCTCTCTCTCTCAAACATTATTTAATATTAAGATAATTGTTAAAATATCACAAAGTTGACAAATATGCAAGATATATATGTTATTCTTGCTGCGCTCGCCCCAACAGAAACATATTATTTTTGAGGAAAGGAAAAGGCAGTTATAATGGTGTATATGATAATTCCTTACGTTTCAAAAACAGTAGTAGTGAATAAAAAAAATCCCACAAGCACTGCCTGGCTGTGCAGTGCATTCACTTTTCCATCCGTCAACATCCAGTTGAAGGCTATATTGGTGTAGTAAGTATTTTGTCAATCTCAAAGCCGTTTCTTTCGATGAGGGACATAAGTATGATTCTAACGATTGGAGACAGAACCACACTCTGGTTCTGTATCATGTGGACATATATGGATATGAAATTTATCAATCCCGAACGGTACAATTAAAGACCAAATCAGGTGGTAATATGTTTTGGAACAAATGCAATCAAAACACATCGGTAAGTTGATCATTTCATATAAACGCCATGGTAATGACTGGTATGAAATAAATTAACATGGTTATTTGTATTGTAATATTATGCCACTATTGTTTAAAATGATAATCTTAGATTATAATGAAAATTAAAAGAGGAAGTCGTGTGGCTCAAAAAACGACCCTCACATGTATACGCTTGATAGAGTTTTAAAAAAATCGGGGACATTCAGTTCAGTGATTTTCTCAGCTGTAATGATATCGTGATCCAAGTCTTCAAAGATAGTGATAAACACCACAAGGTAAGTGAAGCGCAAACAAGGTCAGACCGGTTATTTTGTAACATTATTGGAATTATTTGATAACTTCGGGTATGTGTTTATTTTTTATTTCATTTTTTAAATTTTTTTCTTGAAAAAAAAAGAAAAAAAAAGACGGGGTTTACAAGTGAACTTCTCCACTTCCCGGCAAAATGTAGAAACATTGTGTGTGATATTCGTTGGTTTGAACTCATCAATACAGAATGCTAATCCAGCTGTTACTTCTAGTCTACAAAATCGTTGTCCCGCTAATTGTAGCGGATATAACATGTGTTAAATAAAATGCTTACGTGCAAAATTATGATTTATTATAGGCTTGAATTAAAAATTGGTAAGCATGTCTTAACCGTATTACAGTGTGTCTTTAAAATTGTAATAACGGGGGAGGGGTGCTATTTTTAAATACAGAAAACGTAATTGTCAGTAAAAATAGAAACTTTTATGAATGACAGAAAATCGATTTATTACATTAAAGGCTGTTTAGACAAGACTACTGTCATGATTCAGTTTACTGTGAAATCATTTAAATTCGTGGGGGCCAATTTTCATGGATTATGGTTTTTTTTACTTATTCGTGGGGATGTAATTTCATGGATGCTTCGATCTTCAATTTCAGAAAGAAAGATAGCACTTTCTGATTTGTTTTCGTTGAGGAAGTAAATTTGTTGGGGCGGGCTAACCACGAATACCACGAAAATTGAGCCACCATGAGTTCCAATGATTCCACAGTAATTAATGTCATCCGGAAATAACATATTTTGTATATTTCCCATTTTCTAATGCACATATGTATGTGGCTATCTATGGGACAAAAATAAACATAAAATATAAAAGTTAAAATAGGATATTTGTAATATTTTTTTGGTAGAAACTGTGCTTGGTCATATTTCTGCTAATTGATAGACAATTTCGTATTGTTGTTTGCTGCAAGAAAAAAACCATCTTAAAGTATTTTAGGAAACTGTACATGTGAATCTAGATTTGGTGCAAGTGATTGTTCCTTTGAGATATTAGCATCCCCAGTGATACGGGAATCCACGCCGAATGGTACTTGCGACAAGTCTGTGCACCAACGCCCCAGGATTTATTTCAAGAGTTGGTACTTTTTTGGAGAATGTAGAGAACAATTGTTTTCTTAAAAAACATTCTATAAGTTTGGTAAGTTTGATTTCACGTATTTTTGCATCTAATACTTTCAAATCCAATCAATGTTTTTTTACAGCTGAAATTAAATACTTTTCACAAACATTTGTTTTTATTATGTTTTCCATTTCCAACAGAGAAAGACTGACATTTACATTCTTTCGACTAAATGACAAATCATTATCATTGTAACCTAAAATGTTCTGATATCTTTCTATTTTTATAGATTCACAATGATGGAACAATGCTTGCTCTTACCAAACTATAGCGCCCTCTAAAGGAAGAGAACTTTTTCATGGGAACGTCTTCCTTACCTAGTGATGACGTCAATTTCTGAGGTACGAAGTATCTTGTTAATGTGTCCTATGACCCCAAACAATTTTCCCAGACCTTTCCATTTTATGTTTATCAATCTAAATGCCAACAACACTCAATGCAAAACGGAAATGACCAATTTACATTGAAGGTACAATCATTGATCGGTTGAAAAAAATTAATTTGATATCATGAAATAAGTAAGCCTTTTTTATTCAAATTCACTTTTCGTTATATTTGTATACATGAAATATATATATATATATATATATATATATATATATATATATATATATATATATATATATATATATATATACAAGGTGCAGTTATTAATCGGTTTCCTTATGTTTTCGTTATATTTTGTACATGTGCATGTATATATTATAAAAAAGCTAAACTTTTTACTTATGTTATGAAACCAATAAAATACATTTTTTTTCAAGAAGAATACTGATTAATTGATAATATGTGCATGCAACGGGCCGTGACTAATCCTGTTCATCAACGTAAAGTGTGTAACCCGACAGAAATGGCTTTAAACGGTCTGAAAAACAAGGTATTGTGTTAATTGAACTTGAGCTGGTCCTAGTAAAAACAACAATCTATAAGCAATATCTTACAGATTCGATGATCTCAAATAAAGGTCATTTTAATGGAGAATATTTTGTTTTTCAAAGCATTTATCTAAAAACCATCAATTTCGTTATGATACAATAGTAAGCACATACACGAAAATAACGTACTACTAACATGAATATAATGAGAACTTTATGAGATCGAAACTACGGAAGCGTATTAGTGCCACATTGTAATTCTTTTTTTCTTTAAAATTCCAACTTTAAATTTGGAATTTCCAACTTTAAAGTTGATTTTTCAAAACTTTAATGTTGGAATTTCCAACTTTAATCTTGTTTTTCCAACTTTAATGTTGATTTTTCCAAGTTTAATCTTGGAATTTCCAACTTTAAAGTTGATTTTTTCAGCTTTAAAGTTAGAATTTCCAACTTTAATCTTGGAATTTCCAACTTTTTTGTTTGAATTTATTTCTTGTAGATATAACAATATACATTATAAGACAGGCAAATTGGGCATAAACTTATTGTTGTATATGTCTGAATTAGAAGTTTTCATATAAATATATAAGATTAAAACGATTAAATGCATTTAGTAACAGATATCAAATATCGAAATAATTTTGAATCAAATACATGAATATAAATATAACAGTAAACATAATATCACAGGCATACTGTGCATAAACTTATAGTTGTATATGTCTGAACTAGACGTTTTCATATAAATATATAAGATTGAAACGTTTAAAAGTATACAGTATCAGATATCAAATATCGAAATAAGTTTTAATTAAAATAAATGTTATCATATTATGTAAAACAATAGGATGTCGTTAATTAAATGCAGGATTAGAAAGAAGCACACAAAAAGACAATTAAGATCAAAACAAAGCCTTGAAATTTGTATCTACATGGCGTTAATAAAGATCCTTTATTAAAAGAAATTCGTCTGAAATTAAAAAACTTATTGTAGTAACATTAACAGAAGATTAAAGTTGGAAATTCCAAGATTAAAGTTGAAAAATCCAACTTTAAAGTTGAACATTCCAACATTAAAGTTGGAAATTCCAAGATTAAAGTTGGAAAAATCAACTTTAAAGTTGGAAATTCCAAAATTAAAGTTGGATTTTCCAACATTAAAGTTGGAAATGCCAACATTAAAGTTGGAAAAATCAACTTTAAAGTTGGAAATTCCAAGATTTAAGTTGGAAATACCAACTTTAAAGTTGGAATTTTAAAGAATTTTATTTTACAATGTGGCACTAATACGCTTCTGTACGAAACACTTTCTAATACTTATTTATCTGATGAATTAGGTATTAATTCAATATGTGACAAACAAAAGATACACGGACAAAATGCACTCACTTTCACAACAGAAAAAAGAAACTTTGAAAATAACTTTTAAATTTCATTTAGCTGCAATACAAAATGTCGATTATGCATGTATGCTATAATTCTTTTCTACAGTTTGTGAATCTACAACAACTCAACGACTTTAGTTTTTAGTCCTCTTTAGTGTATATTGTTACAGCGTCGGTCCTGTCTTTCCTCTTTGTGTTTGCAATTGTAGTTATAATTGGAGTTTGGAATCATCAGAGGTAAGTGAATTTATAATAGAAGAAAACCACTTAAAACATTGACTAATTATGAAATACACTTAATTTATTTAGAGTGAAAACGGAAATACCAAACGCAAACATGATCAACATATTTTTTTTAAAAAACAATCACTCATTTATATTTTTATATGAAATAATTTTTTGAAATATTTTTGTTAACATTTAATGTCATAAGGAAATGTCATCACAATTATTGTAAACATAAGTTAAAATGGACATGTTATGCTTCAATGTAAATTTGCTTTATAAAACAGTATTTGTTTCATTACCAAATACCTGAGTTAGATATTGCAATCATTGCAGTTCCAAGAAATCCGCCGAGAGCAGCGATGGTAACAACACAGATTACAAAAGAGATGTTGTTTGAAAAACCTGGATGTGCTTATTCTATGACGGAAAATCCTAATATATACATAGGGGCAGTCGATACTATCCTGGATCAAGTTGCTGCTGAATGATGAAAAAGACTTGCATGTGTGACAAAGGGCGTTGTCAAACACGCCATACTGTTTCAAACTGCGACACATAAACACAACATATTTTACTCAATGACATCTTATAAACAGGTGTCAGATGTTTTGTTTAACTTTTGCACTTGTGTTGTCAGATGGCAGTAAAAACGTTTTTCTCATTTCTGAAGTTTTGCGGTCTACCAGAAAAGGGAAGTCCATACTTGTTTGCATAACTAAAGAGAAAGTAATTACCTCTTTTTACATCCTCTATTGATGATGCATGTTTAGAGGATTAAACATTGTTAATTGCTATGAACTCTAGCACCAAACCTATCTTGAACAATAAATCTAGCAATGTAATCAATTACTTTCTGCGGATCAAGAGGTGTGAATGTCGCAATCATCAACCTTGTTAATTTTCAGTCTGACACCTTGTGTAAGACATTACGTAATATCCGTATAGAGGTATCCATGATCTTGAGAATGTTTAATTAAAATGAAAAGTATTTAATTGACATCAATATGAATAACCTCTAAATGATATTCATATCCATAATTTCAGTTGCGATTGACTCAAATAAAGTTGGATATATTATTATATTTATTATCCATCTCTCTCTCTCTCTCTCTCTCTCTCTCTCTCTCTCTCTCATAACATGTATGGCATTTTAATGGGATAATATTTAAAAATGATGTTCATAATCATAATTTCAGTTGCGATTGACTCAAATAAAGTTGGATATATAATTATATTTATTATCCACCTCTCTCTCTCTCTCTCTCTCTCTCTCTCTCTCTCTCTCTCTCTCTCTCTCTCTCATAACATGTATGGCATTTTAATGGGGTAATGTTTAAAAATGATGTTCATATTCATACTTTCAGTTGCGATTGACTCAAATAAAGTTGGATATATAATTATATTTATTATCCACCTCTCTCTCTCTCTCTCTCTCTCTCTCTCTCTCTCTCTCTCTCATAGAATGTATGGCATTTTAATGGGATAATTTTATTTCTAAAAACATTTAAATGTAAAAGATAGATCCAAAAATTAAAGATTAAGAAAATTGATTAATCTAATACAACCTTCCTCGATTTGTAAACCTTAGATGTCTTGCTAAAATTAATGATACCGTTTAAATGAAATGTCACCGATAAATTTTTATATCCAAAATTCATAATACATACTACAATGAGCGTTAATATGAATACTTAATATATTTGGCTCGTTACATCAAGGTTTTATACGGAGTTCGCTCTGTGCGATTAACAATAAACTTCAACAAAGACGTCAGTTTATAAAAATTGGTTGGTTTTATTTTTACATGTTTTATCATAATGCCGTTTTGACCCGCTAAGAAACTTTCTCACATTCACTCACTCTCTCTCTCTCTCTCTCTCTCTCTCTCTCTCTCTCTCTCTCTCTCTCTCTCTCTCTCTCGCTCGCTCGCTCGCTCGCTCGCTCGCTCGCGCGCGCGTACAAATAATTTTTTCATGCACTAGTATGCGGTAATATGGTCAACGGCTTTATGTACATTCGGTTCTAATTTTGAAAAAATACAATTTAATTGATTTTCCTTGATATATCAACGATTATATAGTTAATGTTCACGCTAAAAAGCATGCAGAACAAATTCTTTTGTATGTCTGGGATCAAGAAAACCTACAGCATTAACAGACAACGCTCAGACTATACACACGACAGGGTGACGGCGGCAAGGTGTGAAAACTGGCCACCTGTGTATATGTGTTGAGGCCTCAGAATAAACGGATTTAAATGGCCGAGAAATACACAGTGAAACAAAAATGTTTAATTTTATTTTGGAAACAAAATTAGTGATAATGGCCGGGATAAAAACATCTTGAAAGTTTATGATTATTTAACATTGTCCAATACATGAAGTGACCTCTCTAAATTGGGAATCATTAGATGTATTTATCAATTACACAAAGAGGTAACAATTGTCATAAAAAGAATATTACATGTAAGCATGGATTGATCTTGACATAACACTGTAGTATCGAGTAGATTCGCGCGCGGGGATGGGGGAAAAGCCCTTCTATAATTTCTGCACGCAATTTATGTATGTGCTGAATTGTGTTAATTAACTAAAATAGAACGTTGAACAGGAAGAAAAAGAAAAAAAATACATGAAAATATATAAGCAGATAAGAAAAATAATAAAACCTAATTTTTCGAGGTTGTAAAAGAGAAGTTACTGTTGATAAAATCAACGAAAACTTAGAACCTTCTAATTTTTTTTTATTGAGAACACGCCCGGTATTTGTTTTTTTTGTTGTTGTTAAATTGAAATAATATCTGAACAATTTGCATGTAATTTAATCATTTGAAAATTCCTTGGCTTTCAATAAATATTCCCAGTAATTATCAGCAATTCTCAGTACCAACAGCAAATCTCAGTAAATATCAGTAATTATCAGAACTCACAGCAAAATCATCAGTAAATATCAGAAACAACAATAAAAATATCAGTAAATAACAGCAATTCTCGGCAATAACAGTACAATATCAGTAAATATCAGAAATTATCAGTAAAAAAATGGCACTCTCAGTACTTTTTAAAGCCAGTAGTGCAAAAAAGTCCTGGTATCTTCCCGGTACTCAACTTATGATGACAATCCAACTCACTATTCATCATGTAAAGCTACATTCCAAAACAAAGTCACAGAAGTACAGGCATCACCTTTGGAGCATCTTGATTTTCTTGTCCGATGGCTGGGGCCAGATTGAAAGAGGGAAGTACAGAGAATCCGCTCAGCGAACGTCCAAGACCCAAAGAATGCATTAAAACTTGCATGGGAACGCCTAGATACACGTTTTGGGAGTCCAGAAATCATTCAACAAACACTTTAACAAAGGATCTCAGATTTTCCAAAGCTTCAAAATCACCAGAGGGAAGAATTGTTTGATCTAGCAGGTCTCGCCACTGAAATTGAAGAGTTTAAGAGTGATGATCAGAACTCAATCACACTAGCATGTTGACTCTTCCTTCAGTGTAAACAAACTTGTGTCTAAACTGCCATTCAATCTACCGCATCAGTGGACTCATGAGACAAGTGACTATAATTTGCACCATAATGACCAGTTTTTACCATTTACATACTTTAATTTTTTCCTTCAAAACATTGCAAAAATGAAAAACGACCCAGGATTCGTATATGAGTCAGACAATCAGAAGCAAACACAGGAAGTATTGGACGAGGTGTGACCCAAAGACCCCCCCCCCCCCCCCCCACCCTCGAGGAAATGTTTCAACTAGGAAGATGTGTCAGTCAGATGTGATGTGACAATCTGTCAATTGCATGGTAAAAATCACTTCCTAAATGAATGCAGAACCTTTCGTCAGAAACATCTAGAAGTAAGGATGAAGTTTATTCGTATGAAGCAGATTTGTTTTAAGTGTTGCTCAGACCAGCGTCACCTTGCCAAAAACTGAAAATCCAATGTACAATACAGCATCTGTAATGCTTATTCACATCTCACAGCATTACACCGGAACTCGATCCAGAATGAAAGGGAGTCGAGCACTCCCAAGGTCTCGAAACCCTGTTCACATATATGTGGAACTACCCAATGGCATTCTATCAACAAATCATGCGCCAAGATACTACATGTTTGTGTGCACCCTAAAACAAACTGGAGGAATAGTGGATGATCAGAGTAACCAAACTCTGACAACTTCTACACGCTTTGACATTTTCAATGAAAGAGGCCAAGAACATAATTACATGTTAGTGTCATGTA
Source organism: Magallana nippona (assembly GCA_033439105.1). NCBI lineage: Eukaryota > Metazoa > Mollusca > Bivalvia > Ostreida > Ostreidae > Magallana > Magallana nippona. The sequence continues at coordinate 3,255,965 of CM065917.1, read as the reverse complement.
CTGGGAAGAAACCCGTATTTGGTCGACAAGGCATTGGATATATTGTGCAATCTATGGACAAAACTTGCTCATTTCAACTTCCTACATCCTGGATAGCACGTCAATTCACTCACCTGCAAGATATTGCTTCTTGTATACCACCATAAGACAACAAAGTGCAGATAGAACTATTGATCGACAGAGATCTTTTGGAGGTCCGACACGTGATGGAACAAATTAAAAGAAAATTATTTTTATTATTCGCACAGAAACTTCCACTAGCACTTGGCAGAGTATGTTTAGATAACAGACATGTCTCGGAAGTCATTAACACAAACAAGACCTTTGTATTCTGCTTTGCAATCCCATACGAACGCCCTTTTTGAGCCCTGTGAAAATCAGCTATTTGTAGTATTTCCTGAAAACAGAACATGATGAAAACCTAGGACCATCCATAGAAGATCAAGAGTTTATTGAAATTATGAATTTTTCCTTTAAGAAAGATGAAGATGGGCGATGGATTGCACCCCTGCCTTTTAAGGAAAATATACCTACTCTACCCAATAACAAAACCCAAGTCGTTAAGCGAGCTCTGATGTTTTCGACGTAATCCAACGAAACATCGTCATGCTCAATATTTAATTTAGAAAATCTTTGACCATGTTCATGTCAAGGTAGCACCACAGATTACAATGGATTCTGAATGCTGGTACCTACCATTGTTCGGGGTATATTACCCTAAAAAGCCCGACTCCATACAAATGGCATTAAATGATGTGCTGATCAAGGCGCCATACCTAACCAACAAAATCTTAGGAGTTTTACTGTGGTTTCGCAAGGGTGAGATAGCCATCACAGGACATAAAGCAGATATTATATAATTTCAAAGTTACAGAGAAGGACAGAGACATACTGAGATTTCTTTGGCACTCCAATGGTGAATACACCGCTCAAGGAATACAGAATGACCGTACACGTATTTGGAAATACACCTTCTCCCTCGAGTGCCACGTACGGACTACGCAAAGCTGTTCAACTTTCAAACACAGATGTGCAAGATTTTGTCAACAGGAACGTTTATGTTGACGACAGTCTGACGAGCTGTACAAGTGAGGAAGAGGCCGTCAGTCTGAGGAGAAGAACACAATAGGGGCTTAGCATAGAAGGACTACTTCGACTGCATAAAATTGCTTTCAACTCGAAAACTGTTCTGCAGCAGTTTGTTAGCGATTATCTCTCCAAAGACCTTAAACACCTTGATTTTCGATTTGACACTCTACCAGTCCAGAGTCTCCTAGCACACTTAAACCGACTCTATCATATTCCAAGTTTCAAATGACTTGAAACCCTTTACCTGCAGAGGAGTACTGTCGACAGTTAACAGTCTTTTTGACCCGATAGGATTCACGGCTCCAGCTGCATAACATGTACAAGAAAAACTGGTGTTTTTTTTCGGGAGGTAATATCAACAGTAAAACAAGTACGCTGGTATAAACGACTTAACGAAAACCTCCTCATCCGTTGGGAAAACTGGGTAAACTCGTTTCAGTATTTAGAAGACATCATTACGCGGGTAGGTTAAGGCAACTCCGAGTTTAATGACCGTCGATATTATGATCAATTTAAAAATTGTTTATTTTTATGAAAACAGTGCTGAATATTAATATCAAGTTAATGTGTTCGCCAATATATTATTTTTCTACTTCGGAATCGAGTCGATCTTTGAAGCTGCCGTGCCCTGGTATCATGTGACAGTTAAAAATAGATCACTTTTTTACCTTAACAAAAAATCAAAAAGTGTAACACTACCCCGAAGTTCATTTTTATGTATGATACAATAATTCGATCGGCAATTAAGTCATATTTATTTGTATTACTGCTAGAATCCTATCATTAATCGCATAGAATAAATTTTGTCATTATTAATCGGAAACCCCCTCAACTTCTTCAATTTCATTGAAAATACTACATATTTTTTATTTACAACAACAAAGCACAGGATTCTAGCAGCACTTTCAAGTACTTTAGGTCATGTGCTTTTGATATTTTGCTTTTGATATATTAACTTTCATAATATTCTGGGTAGTGTTACACTTTGGCTTTTTTGTACACACTGACAGAGGAAAGGCCGGTCAAGCCATATAAATGTATATCTGCTTACCTTGTAACACTCGCTGATAAAACAAAATATCCATGCCTGTATTATCATGATTATATCCTAACTGATATTCATCTAAATCTTGGGTATCTGTATTAAATAAGTCTTATTTCGGCATTGTTTACACTGCATTCCGATGATTTGTCTCCCGACATTGATCGTCTCTATTAAACATGCCTGTGACGTCATCAAGGATAATTATACGTTATACAGAGAAATTGAAGATATATTCAGTTAGAAGAGTTTTTAGTGACATTTTACGCCTGTGGTTTTTATAATTTAAACCAGAGATAAAGTTAAAATTGACATGTTTCTGATTAAAATATGAAATCATGCTGCTTATTGTAACGTTATATCGATCAGAGGGCAATCGATCGCTGAGAGTTGCCTTATCATACCCGCGTATATTGCAAAACTTCGGTGATTTCAGCAGACGATGTATATGTCCATATTTTCTATGATACTTCAAAGGAAGCCATTGCAGCCGTAGCCTATCTCAGAGTCAATACAGCCAACTTTGTTGTAGTTTTTCACCCTCTCCGAGGAGACAATAAAACATATCAAGAAGTGAGGTTTGTTACTGCATAAATACCTTGGAACATAATTCACTTGACTTACAAAAATAGCGACATATTTGCCCCCAAAAAATATATGCACTTCTCAATGTTATACTTAAGTGATATAGATATGCGTTCTTCAAAGGAATTTATTTATTGTTATATGCACATTGATAAATAAAAACTTATTGAAGATGTGTAGGATGAGTTTGGAGTGCCACTTAATCGACTTACAAGGTTAGCTTTTTGGGAGTTGAACTATGTTCAATCTCCCTTAGTCATCACGCATTTTTCATGCGCAGTAATTTGTATTGATCATATAGTGGCTGTCAGTGGGGCTTCTGTGTCGGCTGATTTACTCATGTGATATTCAATATAACCATGTATAAACATCCGCTACAAAATAGTTCATGTCATGTTTTGCTGAACTGATCTAATTTTGATAATTTAAAATGCAAGTAAATGTAACAATATATTAAACATATTTTGAAGATTAGATCTGGTTCAAAGTAATACAAATAACTGAATAATACAGAACCCAAATATCTCCGTAATTTATGTAACATACCTCATTTGTAGTGTAGCGTCATCTGTAAACATTGAAAAAGATACCCCAACTTATCACAGACATGCCTTAAACTGTTTTATGAAAGGTGTAACTCTTCATTACTCTGCAGTGTGGAGGTTACATGGAAAATAAGCATGAATTAATTTTTCTTTTTCCTTTTGAAGAGTTCCAGTTCATTTCTAACGAAAAGCCCTGATTGGTCAGAAGTAAGGTCCTGTTAAGATGACCCCCTATCAAACCCTAGCAAGTGTAAGGAGAAGGGGGTGGTTTTAATAAGACTGTTTGACAATCCTTTATTTACTTGAAGCTGAAACGGAAGACCTCCTCGTTGCTTTCCAACGAGCTTGGCTCTAGTTTTTTTTTTTACCTTATCTTACAGATTTTTAAAAAAAAATGTAGTTACAAAAAATCTAAACAAAACTCTTTGCATTACACTCTTATGGACTTTAATTATAGGATCAGAATGTATGGATTATACTATACAATTATATAAATATACGAGGGGAGTTTAAAAAATAATGTCATCGATGTTACAAAAATAACACAATAAGATATTCTTTGTTATTTTTTTAATGGTTACCTTAAAAAAACTCTCTTTTAACAGACCCATATAATGTCAACCGATTTATCCAAGCTTTGAATGCTGTTTTTTGGGAATGGTATTCATGTATTGATAAATGGCCTTCGTAACAAGTGATATTTAATTTACGAAAAAGAAAATAGTCACATGGAGACAAGTCAAGAGACAAGAGACAAGGTGAATAGAGAGGACTGGTCATAACATGAACCTTTTCTTTTTCTGTTCCGTTCGTAATGTTTCTTAACTTTCTTCAGCACATAAATTTTGTATACATGTCCGGTGATTGGTCTGCAGTTTGGAATAAAAACTTGAACTACAGGGCATTCTCTATTAAAGAATATTAGGTATAATACTTTTTTTTGTACTTTGGCATCGTTTCGCTTTAACGGGGCGTTTTGCCATTTTAGTCAACCACATCTTGTTATAAACTTTCCTCTCAGGTTCAAAATAATGTATCCATGTTGTATCACCTGTAAGAATTTGAGAAACACCGTCCATTGTAATGTTTGTCGATCTTACGTAGTGTTTTTTTTGACACAATTCAACACGCAATCGTTTTCGTTTTTCTGTTAATAGATGAGGTATCCATCTTGCACCAACCTTTCGGACGCCAATGTGTTTCTTTAAAATTGTAATACTGTACTCGATGAAATACCAACTAAATTTGCTATTTGTTTAATGATTAGTCGACCATCATTAGGAATGATATTTTCGGTTATTCTTGCAAATATTGCATCCGTACAAGGTGATTCAGGACGTTGCTTATCCTTATGGTTTGTTTGGTCATTTTTGAATTTGCTGACTCACCTGCAAACTTGTCTCAATGACATATACTTGTTGCTATACACATCACACGGTTCTTTGAAAATTTATCTCGAGTTTTTACCTAGTCTGACACATGTTTTATGTAGTATCTAATTTCAGACTTCTTGGACGATGACTTACCAGTCATATTTTCATACAGAACATAAATGAATATTTTCATTTAGAGAACGCCCCTCGTATATATATATATATATATATATATATATATATAGAGAGAGAGAGAGAGAGAGAGAGAGAGAGAGAGAGAAAGATCGGCCGAACGACTTAGACCATATCAAACACTGAAACACCTTTCTGGACATTTTATTCATCATTCAGTTGACTCTATGACAGATGCTCTACCTGGGAGAAATGATGTTTTCTTTTAAAGTTGTACATGTATTAATGATATGCTTCAAGAAGCTTTGGAGTCTATAAAGATATGATTGTGTGATAAAAGAAGCTGGAGTGATTTCGAAGTAAATAAGTGACCTTATAGCCTCGAGCAGACAGAAACTAAAGATAGAACCTATTTTATAAAAAAAAAATAACGAACTATATGATAAGAGTAAAATGTTGACTCCCAAATCAACCTTATGATAAATTGTTCTTATAATCGTGTTTGTTTAGCAACCTTGTAGAAGAATTTCTTTCAAAACATTTTATTATTTATTTGCATTTACTTGCAGAAATGACATTCAAATTGACGTGTTTACAATACGATTGGCGATTATGCATTTCATGTCACTTACACATTCGATTTGGTAATGTTAGTATCTAAACCACTTCCATCTTAAAAAAGGATGTTTGACTTCATCTTTCAACCCCAAGGACGGAACGAAATGTTAAATCTTTGTTAATGGGCTTGATGTTATCCAGGTATCTCGATACAAAAGGCCAATTTATAAGTGCTTAAATGAGAGCAAGACAGCTTTATTTATACCATATTTTAACTATAATAAGCAGTAATACATGTACAAATGTACAAGTACTTACATTTCGGTAGGACTGGAATTCATGCAATCAATATTTTGCACTAGACAACAATGTAATTGTTGTATAATTAACGATTTCTTGATATGAAATAATGGTACAGTTAAAGAGGGCATTGCACCTGTTTTTTTTAATATTACACTGTCAAATATGTTTCATATAAACCATCTGTCTCAATGCAATATAAAACAGTGCAAGTGGTCATGTTTGTTTCTTGATACCAAGATTTTGTACGGCAACAAGTACAAATTGCTAAATTACTGTAGGACAAATTTGAATGCTTCATGTTAGCCAGGTTTATTACTGTGATAGACAGAAGTACAAGTGCGTAAAAAGTATTACTACGATGCGCAAAAGAACACTGCTATAAATAATAGTGATCTGTAAATGAGTCTTTCAATAAGAGCTCGGATGTCTGGATGGTCCTATGTCAGGTAATGTTCATACTTCGATAGACAACAAAGTATAATGTAAATATAAGACAATCTCTATATGAGTGTTTGATGTAGACTCCAGGCTAACAAGTTTTTTTTTCATAGGCAGTATATCAGTTAATAAAGCCGTTTAGCAAATGAGAGTTTAAAATTAATAATTAGATAGTAGGTATCTTGAAATTATGATTTGTTTAATTCAGTGTTGATGTGTGCTATTGTGAAAGAAGACACGTGTAATCCACTATGATTCATTTATAACTTTTTTTAAAGATGCAAAGTCCAATTGGCATTCCCCATTATAACGTAATGACGTTTACCTGGTTGGAACTCGCTTAACCCTTTTAGAAAGTTACTCGTCTGTACCTCACGTGTCACGGGACATTCATTTTAATCGTGTTTGATGTATATTTTATATGTTATTTACAATTATTGTTAAGTTATTTTAAAAGTTGTTTCTCAGCTTGTGATATTTTTTTCACTAATCAATGTCATATTAACGAGTCTTTTCCATACAATATTATTTAAGTAATAAGAAAATACATTTTTAACGTTTTTAAATTACATTTCAGTCCACTTCAGTTTCATTTTTAAAAAATGTGAATGTTGAAGAATAATAACATATGTTTCTATGACATAGGGCTAGAGTTAATAAGATATTTTCTAGATATCATATTGTTTTCTTATAGTTTAAATCATAGTAATACCTACATCATTCATTTTATTATCGGCAAAACTAACGACCTGAATTGACCGATTCGTGTTGAAAAAAATATAATTTTGAGTAAGAAGTATTCTGAAGAAGTCGTACAAATAAAACGTCCAAGTTTTAAACAAAGGGCATTAACCCTTTACAAAAAAGCGACAATATTACTGTCTTTACATCACTTAATTTTAGGAAACTATGAAGAAGAACGTTATTGTTGTGTCCCTTGCAATTGTAACACTAGGTAAGTTTTTTAATAGTGGGCATCTGATAAAAAAGGTCTAAAATGCTAGATCTGGTTTAAAGTATAAAAATTGTCTATTTACGAATGCTTGACTTTTTACCCCGAGTGTAAGGAAACGAAACATTTTATAGCAAATTGTTATGTCTTTCGTTATGTAGATTTCATTTTTAATATCATTTAAATCAGTTTTGCATAGTATTTTCCATATCGATTTGAAATCGAATTAAACGACTGACGATCAAGTGTCCAATCCTTGGGTTTTTTTGGTTTAATCCATGTAATTGTTGGTTAATTTGGAAGATCAATATATTAACAATAAAATTGATATGTTGCAAATATTTTGTCCATGAGGTGGAAGCTAACAAAAGTATACTATTCAGGCAATTATAGCAACGACTTGTTTCCAATCAAACATCACATTTTTTATATAAAAGCAAATCTTGACATATATTTATCATAATCCTTTTTTTCCCCTGATTTTTAAACAATTAAAGGCATTTTGAACTTGCCGATATGTACAATAAAACATTTACAGTGTATTTTGATTCAATTTTCAACCTAAAAAAAATACAGTTCAGCAACTAAAATATTATTTACTTTTTAAGTAATAATTTAAAACCAATCAAATTTGGGATATTTGTAATTCCTTACATATCCTATCATAATCTGGAAAGAAACGAAATAAACTCAATTGATTTCAGATCAACTAGTTTGAAAAAAAAGTGTCTGTATCTAACTGCCTTTGTACGGTTTAAGCATTTTATTTTCAATGGATTCGGCGAGACGAACTCAAACAGCTATCAATTAAGAAATACTGGCTAAAACATTAATCCCATTACACTAATGTTAAAGCCGATAACGTTAAAAATATTCCGGAATGATATTCTGAAACTGATGTCAATCGAAAACCCTTAAAACAAAGATAATTTTATAATTAGAAATACCGAATTAAGGTGACGGTGTTTTATTTTCAATTCAGTTCACTGAAGAGGTATAAGCAAATAAGCATCTTTGTTTTAATCAGATAATTAACATACATGAATTAAAAAAAAATGCCCAACTGTTGCCTCTTTTTGTAGTAAGTGCTCAAAATGAATGCTCTGATACCGTGTACAAAGTACTGGGGAATCTAGCAAAGAGAAGCACAACCTACTTCCAGGACTCTGTTCCTTTGTGTGACAGGTATCTTGTGAAGAACTGGTATGTTGCTATACACTACAAAATGCCTACCACGGCACCTTGGCTTGGGTCTTGTGGAACTACCTATCCATATTGGCTTGATGGTGATACATTGAAATTATCCATAAACAAAAACACATCTTATATTGGTTTTGCTATTTTCAGAAGCAATATTGCAGAGATTAATTTCATTTTGACGTTCAAACTTATCTAATCATGTTCATATTCATTCATTCTTTTTCTCAAGATACGTTGCCAGAAAAACAAGGAACAACAAAGTCAGTAAAAGTTTGCCAGGTGGGTTTTAGTGGTCCATGTTCACGTAACCACTTGATAAAGATAACGAACTGTGGAACATTCTTCGTTTATGAATTGACACCTCTAGACATTTGCTCTTCAGCCTATTGTTTTGGTAAGAGTTATATTTTCTTAAATATAATGTAATGTTAACATAATAGATACAAAGATTAACAGAGAAAAAAATCATTTCCATTTGTCTATTATATTTGGGTATTTCCTAAATATCAGGCAATATGAGTGCTTTCAAAGTTTATTTCATATCATTCCAGAGAAAACAAAATCATGTAAGTATCTTTCTTGATTGTTTACAAATACTGTCCATGTTATTTTGAAATTACAGCAGTACACGTGTTAAATTACGTATATAGAATAATACTTAAATAAAGCATTTCTAAATATACACGATTTTTCTCAGTTAAAACAAAAACAAAATTAAAACATTGAAACAACTTCATTTTATAACACGTTTCTTTCTGTGTGTCAACATCAATTACAAGCTTTTAACAGTGCAATAATTTTTACTTTTTGTGATGTTTTTTTGTTTTTAATTTATACAGATAATAGTCAAACAGATAATATGAACGGTTTCTTAATATCATTATAAATTTGTGAAATTAAATTTATGAATTTACATACAATAGAAAAAAACCCCAGTAACCATGGTTCGGTTCTTTCTGATATCTAATTGTGACTGCATAATTAAGTTATCAAATTAAAGAGCATGAGACATAATTGCTGAAAATAACAATTTTGTGGCATCTACTTAAAAGAACCAAATTTCATCTTTTATACGTTAGAACCACTAAACTTTTAAGGAGAACGGGAAACATTTCTTACACAATCATACACCGTTTACGTGTTATCTTTAGCTCGTATTACATATTTGTGAATAAAAAAATAAAGCAGGTAACACAAGATGACGCTCTGCCATTCAGGCAACTGAAAGGCAACTAAAAGGTCTAGAAAGGTGACTGAATGGCATAGCCTTGCTCAAAGATGACTTAAAGGTGACTGAGTAGCAAGGCTTTCCGTTCAGTCACCTTAAAGTCATCTTTGAGTCACCTTTCTGTTGACGGAATGCCAGACCTTCCTATGAATTCAATTTGCAAAAGGTTGAAACTTTATAATGAAGTGTGTATTGATTCACATAAAATAAGTAAGTTAGGTAAACTATTACCAGGTACGTTTTAATTGTCATCCATTTTAATAAGCTGTTCCAGTACTAAATCAACACAGCCGTTAAGTCAAAACATATTTACGAACAGCACATTCCTAGATTATGCTTTTTGGTCAAGTTCTTTAAAGTTAATTATACTTTGATCTGAAATTCGATTATATAGATCATGTAGATTGTGGGAACATGTTGATCTTATTGCACATCTTGTACTGTTTATTTCAAGGTGTGACCGATGTTCCATTGAACCTTCTGGTAGCATATCATGGAGTGACATGGAAAACACATCCTCTAGGAGTTATGAGATTTCACGAACCTGACGTCAACCTAGTATGTCATTTTGACCGCTTACCTGACGACACTTTATTGTATGACGTCACCTGGTATGTAGATGACACAGAGATCCTGAAACATCAGACAGTGACGTCAAATACCTCTGATCTTGCTTTGCTGAAGGGAACACAAATATTAGCAAAAGGAAAGAAGGCTAATTCTATGGTAACACATTTGATATGTTCACAACTCAATCAAGCCTATTTCCCACGGCTCGGCCTGGGAAATAGACTTTCTCTCGGAGAACTGGAATCTTGCTGACTCCCTTAATGTTACATGTATACTTTAACTGTTTAATTATACCGATACAAACAATCAATCAAAATAAGTTCAAATTGATGTAATTTTTCGTGTATCCAATAAGTTATTACGGCAGCATGGAAAGACCAGGTGAAAAAAAAAATCTTTTTTGTTCGGACGAATAAGTTATTTGTTCGAATGAATGAGGATTTGTTCGTACTAATCAGGATATTTTGGACTAACTAAATATTTGTTCAGACAAATCAGCTATTTGTTCGGACGAATTTGGATTCCACGAAGCATAAATAGGAAAATCATTTTGGAATTAACTCACGCGACGAAAATCAACTATCGGAATCATATATGACCATTGGAATCAATTTATTCTAGCATTGCGCAAAAAAAAAAAAAAACAAAAACAAAAAAAAAACAGTTACCAAGACATCTGTGTTGCCGTGAGTTTGCATATCCATCCGCAGATCTTAAGGGGTGGTCGGCAAACAAAATAATCTCTCAGATTTTCTGGATCGGCGCAAGGTCTTGTAATCTTAATTAGACTTTTTTCGCCCGAACAAATATCTTATTCGTCCGAACAACTTCTAATTTGTCCAAGGAAATAAATTATTCGTCTAACAAAAAGCTAATTCGTCCGAACAGATTCTATTTCGTCCGAGCAAAAAGCGTCCGAAACAATAGCAAATTCATCCAAAAAAAATATTTGTCCAACAAATAGCTAATTCATCCTAACAAATAAGTTAATTGTCCGATCAAATAACTTACTCGTCCAAAAAAAATTATTAATTCGCCCGAACAAATAACTAATTCGTCTAAACAAAAAGCTAATTCATCCGAACAAATAACTAATTCGTCCAAACAAATCCTAATTCGTCTGAATAAATAACTTATTTGTCCGAACAAATATTAATTCTTCCGAACAAATAGCTAAATTGTCCGAACAAATAGTTAATTAGTCCGAACAAATAACCCATTAGGCTGTAGGTTATAATTTCAAAGTAAATAAAATTAAATTGCACGCGCCTCGTTTTGTGACGTAGGCAAGTTATGTTATGCAATACCGATGAATAAGTATAGCCAATCATAAAGGAAGGTGCATCTAGAATTAAATCATCTGATTATGAATATTCATGATTTTTCCGGAATATTTCGGACCTTTTGCTTTGGTTATCAGAAATTACTAAGTGTTCTGATTAGGTGTGTATCAGTTCATCGAACTGACGAACCTTTTTGCAGGGAATCGATTTGTTTTGCAAGGAATCAGTCTGTTTAGGGCGGCTTAAAGAGAATCGGCGAAATATATCGAAATACTCTTATAAAGTGAAAAATAAGTAGAGGTATGATAATATCGGCTTTTACAACTACCTCAGTGCATTATCGCATGATAATTATAAATAATTTTCGTATATTCCTTAATAAAAAAAAAAAAAACACTACCCCAAGGTACACAAAACAAATAAAAACCACATCAAGGAAATGCAAAATATCTCATTAGAATAAAAACTACTGTTAGAATCCTATATTCTCCTCGATTAAGTGGTAATTTGTCCAGTTCTAAAAAAAAAAACCTGCCCACTTTCATGTAGTTTGCACAGAAAAAGGCATATTGCATCAAAGTAACACAGAACACCGAATTCTAGCAGCACTTCTAAGTTAACCATTGATCAAACTATTGACACCTGTTAAATTTGAAGTTTTAGATATACGGATTAATGTTATTCTAGTCAAATTGTTATATCGTAAACAACGACAGAAGAAAGCCTGGCTGAGTAATAAAAGCTTAATTACATACCTTTTAGCGAATATTTGATAAAATTAAAATATGTTCCAGTAACCTCTTGTTCAATTCTCTACAAATCACTGCAAACTACTTAAAGTCCTTGGATTTCTTTTACTTTGAATATTTTTTACAATGATCTCCGATCAAATTCACACAGCATTCCACTTCAGTCATGACGTCATCTATGTGTAAATCTACGCAATACAATCTAATTTATCAAGAACAATGTCTCGGATTTTATTTTATTTGGTCAAGGTCTGGTTGTTTTAACATTTGTATAGGTACATCATAATTATATTTTTTATTTCGTAGAATAACATGTAACATATTCCAAATGTTTCCTTAACACCCCTGCATATTTATTTGGTTGGACAATGTTGTCTTGATACTTGCATAGCAGATTAGCTAAGTATCAGAATATTATATTCATCGCTTTATCATTTTATGTTAAGGAAAGTAATTGACTTTTCTTTTTCTTATAGATACATTGTATTGTTGGGGCGAAAGTTAAGGCATCAGAAATACCATGCAAAACAATTTCAAGTCCGCTGTTTTTTGCAGGAATAAAGGTTTAATTCTAATTTATCTCATTTCTGTATGACACATTATCTCATTTCGTTACCTGGTCAAAGCATATATGATGAAATATGACATTTATATAAAATTATATATCTTACAGACTACACAATAATTTACACTCTTAGGAACGGTCTTAATGTGCTACTTAATACAGTCCAATTTTGTTTCAAATGGTTTGAAGCTATGAATTAGACAGTAATATGATATCAACATAATTTATAAATTTCAATAAGAGGTCATCCGTTGACTAAAGTCTAGCAGGTGTATCCAGATACATCATGAAAACAATTTTTACTCGTACAGAAATGAGACAAAAATAATTCCTTGTCTTAGGTATTGAATCCGACGTTAATAATTCCAAGGGGAGGACATCAAGACGTACAACTACAGTTTACTATTCCTTTTGTAAATCAACATGGGACTATTCGCTTGCCTGGAAACCAGATTACCGAAACCGAGCCCTCTCTTCTAGACATTGCCATGGATATTCATAATTCGTCAAGTGACTGTAAAGATGAGGACCGTAACGCCTGCGGATTTAAAGTGCGTGCGTATAAAATACAAGAAACTGACAAATATGACACTGATGACTGGAAAGTCATTCACAAAGTCCGAGTTTACAATAGAGACGATAACGATTTTACTGTAAAAGACAAACACATCACCCTTCGTTTGAAGACTGGAGGTACGAGTGGTGATGGAAGCCGACTTTTTGAGAAATTGACTATGCCAGATATCCAGGTTAAATATTTGTTTCTTACATAACGATGAATGTTTGATATTGTGCCACATTGATAAATTTGCTTTGTACAAGTCAGACGATGTGTAAATATAGAATTGAATTGATAACCCATTTGAATTTAAATCTTTAAGGTTTACATTGAGGATACTGACGCGTCCTGGAAAGGGACTTTTTGTGGATCCCATACGGATCCACATATGAAAACTTTTGACGGAAAGTAAAAGCTTTTGTACATCATATATCGTTTTCTTTAGATTTTTTTTTTATTAAATAAATATAAAAATTGTATCAGAACCTACACTGACATTTAGTTTTCATCATATTATATATATATATATATATATATATATATATATATATATATATATATATATATATATATATGTGTGTGTGTGTGTGTGTGTGTGTGTGTGTGTGTGTGTGTGTGGATGTATGTATGTGTGATAAAACTGAAAATTAAGCTTTAATTGTTAAGTGCTACATTTAGATTTTTTTTCCAGATATTATGAGTGTCAATTAGATGGCACTTTTATTCTTTATCGAAATAACTACTTCAAGCAAGAGGTTTGTTAACAAAAATAAGTTTTACAAAAAAACATTCCCACAAAAGATACATTAAACTTTGAATTTACCTGCAACCCAAAATACATAGTGTTTTTGCTTCTTTATTACATGAGTTTTCTTAGGTTCAAGAAAAACATCATCTTTGCTACCATGCTTACTCCTATCCGCGATGTAGCTGTGCAGTTGCCGTACGCTCTGGGAAAGATGTGTTCATGGTTGACATTTGCAACTCAAAGTCCATCATACATTTTCCATCTTGTGGAGACAAAATATTAAAAGTGATAAAAACGAACGACAGATATTACAAGGTACGCATATATATCTGAAAACACACGCACACAAACAACGCAAATGTTATCGTAGATGATGTAAAGGGTTTAGCAACGACGTAAATATGTCGCTTATTGCCCTGCCTGACAAAACTTATCGTTACCTTTTTTTCTAAAAAAAAAAAAAAAAAAAAAGAAGAATAAATAAATAAAACACGGTTTTGATTTTTTTTAAAAAGTGTCATAGAACCAAACATTGTTAAAAAACAAAATTGCAGTAAACCGCTTTAAAGTTTTGTGTTCTGTCTACGTAATGTTTTAACAAACATCATATACATAGTCATCTCTTTTATAAAGGTTATTATGCCCACAGGAACTTTAGTTGAAATCAAGTTTGTTTCCTGGCCGACCCAAAATAATTGGCAATTAAACATTGAAATATATCCATCGCCATCCGACGTCGGGAAATCATCAGGTCTTTGTGGAATTTTAGATGGAGACTACAAAAACGATTTTACAAGAAGTGATGGAACGATTGACAACCCTGACAACTTTCATTATTCAAAACCTCCAAACGAATTTTCTGAATCATGGAGGTAGATTTCTCTTAGTTTTTTACTTCTCTATTATAACAACGTGTTATTTTTCTTATTTTTTATGAATTTATCAAAACTAATCATGTATTTATTTATGTTCACAGGGTTAAAGAAAATGTATTGAATCTATTTGATCACAACTCTTATGATAGTTTAATGTCGATATCTGGTGTTTTGGATCGCGTTTGCACATGTAAAAAGGATAGTAAAAACGATCTCACAGGTAAAATCGAATGTACATATGGAACGTATAAAGACTGCAAATTTGTCGTCGGTAAAAAATTTCACTGTATTCTTAACCCGGAAGGACAATTCAGACGAAAAAGAGATGTACGTCATTTGGAAACATTATTCTCTAATGCTGAAACCGAGCATATTGCATCTTTTACTGTAAGTATTATTAAGTTACAACTTAAGCAAATACATTTGTATACGCATCAAAAATATTATAAACAAATATCCCCAAAAAACGATATTCATCGTCGATTTTTTAAAAAGCATTATTTATCACTGATATGGAATGAATTAAAGAATAAATCATATCAAGGCTTTCATGCACAGTCGCCTGAGTTCAATTTTTTTCCTTTTTATATTAAGATAATTTTCAGTTATATATTAAAATCAAGGTTCGTTACGGTTGCCATTTTGGGTTGTTTTTTTTCGAAAATGTGACAGGTTGATCTGCCACAATTTTCTTGCTGCGATTCATGCAAAATTGATAAATACAAAATATCCGTTAGCCACTCACAATCTTTATGTGTATTCTTGGGAATCATTTTTTTTAATAAACGATACAACAGTTTATTTTATTAAAAATCACACAAAATTTGTTTTACTGCTTCTCGCATCGATAAAACCAAAAAAAAAAGAGACCGGAAGTTTATTAATCACGTCATAATTTGGGGTATATCTTTATTGAAAGGTGGTTATATTTGTTGTTATAAATAAAGAAATTATGGTTGAGTTTGGAAACCGCTTTTATCTAATGCACATTCATGGTCTGGTTCTACAGAAATATATTATTACAATATATTTACATGTACAATAAGTTTTAGTTCAACTAAGAGCTACATCCTGCTACATATACATATAGTTTCCCTTTTCAAGAATTTAAAGATTTTTTTTAGTTTTTCAAAAATGTTGCCAGACAATTGTGGCAGTTGAACCTGTCTCAAAATTTGGCGACGGCGACAACCATGTTATTATTATTGTGCAAGGAACTATCTTGCTATTAAAAGAAATATCTTCAATATAAGGTGCCTGTGCCTACATGTAACATGTAACGTTATTCTCTATTTTATGCATGATTAAAAAAATAACGTGAAAACACAATTGTTTTAGAGGGAGAGGGTGAAACGAGACACAGTTTCAATTGTGAAAACTTATGAAGAAGCTGAAACAATTTGTAGCACCGCCTTCCAAGGATCAAAGTCCTATCAGACATGTCAAGAATATGTCACTGACCTAACCAACTCATCATTAGTCAATTGTATATCTGACGTCATGGTATGTGGCGGTAATGTTTTTATAATTTGCTCCCTGGGCCAAAAAATAATTTTTCGGCCGATGATGTCATAAATTTTTCGCATTTTCATTTTCTTCTCCAAAAAATAAATAAATTAACTTATTTAAACATGAGTTCAATGCTTAATTTAGGGAAATGTACATAATGGATGTTTACATAAATTTCTCTTAAAATGCGCAAATAAAACTAATGCAGTCTAACTTCAATGAGAAGAAAATACGCGATGAAATAAGTAGTTTTGAAAATCATCTTCTTACAAATGATCTTACTGAATCAGATTTCGCTGTTTTTTATTTTTTTATTTTAAGCAATACAAGGTTTGTACAAACTATCATATATCAAAAACGTTAATGTATGGTGGAAAATAATTTTCATAGAATGAATTGAAAACAACTTGAATTTTTTTTTCTGAAGAACATAAGCATTGAATCTGAAAACAACGTAGGTATATGTGTAATTCAGAAGTTTAAGTTTATTAATGTTGCGTCCATGTAGGTCAGAAAGTAGCAGTAGGTTAAGTTTTTATTTTTAATCATTATCAACTTCTTATCCAGAACCACTAAACAGTTTTTACTAACGCTTGCCATTATGCTATGAAGGGGAGGAGATGGGAGGGGGGGGGGGGCAAGATAGGTTCAAATAGATTTATGCCAGTTGGCTACTATCGCTCAGATGAGCAAAATGGACCTTCCGTATTTTGATTAATGCTGCTGTTGTTGCTATTAAGGCATGCAGGTGTTTCTACTATATCATACTGCTATTTATCAGATGACAGGCGATGACAACTTTACACTGATTCATATCGAGGCTGCCCTGGAGCAGTGTTCTGTTTTCGTTGCTTTAAACACAACCTTTCAAGAGACAGAACCTGAGGTTACACATACGATAGAGATATTTTGTCAGAACAATTGCACTGGACATGGAATTTGTAATGCTGGTACGGTTTTATTCTAATTATGAGTTTATTGACAAATGCCAAACGCTGTGTAAAATATTCATAAGTGCATCCCTTTGAAACTCACTATTTTTAATCATATTAAAAAAGAAATTGTGCAATAAATTTTAGTGGTTTGTGCAATAAAATCGAAGAACACTACCTAATAGTAAATCGAATTTTGTGTGTTTTTTTAAATGATAATTTATGTCAATAAACAACCGTACGCTAGTTAATTATCCAATAGATGTAAATTGTTTTGTTTGACTTTAACTTATAGGTAACTGTTCTTGCCATGAAGGGTATGCTGGCAGTGATTGTTCTTTTGATCTCCTTGGACCACCAACAATTTCTCACATATCAGACTTTGGTTTTTGTGACAAGTCACACGAAACTTGTGAAGAGATAACTCTGTTTGGGAAATACTTCACAGAAAATATGAACACGAACTGCTTCATGACAAGGCATACAGTAATGACATAGTATCAATTGATACATTGTACTAATTTTTCTATGATTAAGATACACGGTCATTAATTTGTTTGCAACGATCATACGAATACCTATATTGATACTGTTGTTTTAGTTGAGAGAGGATGGTGCCTTTGTGTCGGTCGTTGATTATATGGTTGGTCTAGAAGAAAGAACATTGTTTGAAGGATTCTGTCCGCTTCAATACGTCAATGAAAACCATTGGGTTACAATATTTAGCTTTAATGTTTCAAATGACGGCAGCAGATTTACTGATAGATTCCACGTTTACACTTACCAATCTTTCTGTCAGGAATATCGAAACGACACAGGGAATGTCACGTTTGTATTTAAAGTAAGATTTTTATTAACAAAATTAAATGCTTGTAATTTTACCAATACATGTTTTTTTCTGATTCTAATAATAACCTATTTATACTTTCAAATTGCTGAATGTTCTTTGTAAAACCTACAATATATATTAAACATTTTGTTTTGTTTTTTGTTTTTCTTTTTTGGGGGGGGGGGGTGGGGGAGCTTATTTTAAAAAAAATAATTCTGATTAACTGAATATCTTATTTTTTAACTTAATCTAAACGAACATATCACGCAATTCGTATTTATACTTTAGGATGGATACTGTTACATTGACAACTCGTGTGTAGCTGATGGATCGACAAACATAAACAACATATGTGATATATGCTCCACAGAAAAGTCTAAATATGAATGGTCGTTCAATGAAGGTATTGAACAATGTATTTTTGCAATAATTATCTGGTTTTAAAACTACTAGCTTTACCTCTATCATGAAGTCAAATCAAATTTTAGAGGAAAATATGTCTTTGCATTAATTGTTAATGTTTCAAAATCACGATGCGTAAATAAACTTTTAAAAAGTCCTTGAGAAGTGTTGAATCATTTAACTTTAAATTAAATTCATTCTCTTGCTGAATATCTTGTACGAATTGTTAATCAAATTATATACTAGTTTTAAATAGAGATGCCTTCCTTTTATTATTCATGCAATAAGGTCACTGTTTGATATCCGGGATTTGCTACAAATCTGGAGATATCGAAGGCACAAACCCCTGCAGTATCTGTGATCCTTCTGTTGACAAAACAGCTTGGACACCAAACACAGGTAGGTTTTCCAAATTTAGCAATACATGCATTGTTGCAAAATAGTGTCGTTATGTATCTGGTAATCATTTTCTGCATTAAAAAAAGGTTTGTACTTTCTTTGGATGGATACGTTTGTTATAGAAGCTGATTTTTATAAATTGTTTAGAAGTTTACAAATGCTCCTGAAACAATCAAGATGTGTTTTTTCTTGTAAACTTGAACTTTTCTAATCAAACATAGTAAGATTTAAAATTCAACTCATCTAGTATCTAAACCGCTTTATAACATGCGAAACAGAAGGGATATTATTCAATGAGACTGAAAACAGACATATTTTTGTAAACTAAAAATAAAATTTTCGTTGTTCCAGATTTTTGCTTCATAGATGGCATATGTTATAGTGATGACCAAACACAAAATGACAAGGACTGTCAGGTCTGCAAACCAGATTTTTCGATAACCAACTGGACATTGAAAAATGGTATTGTTTTTCCGTATAACTCGATATATGTTTGTAACACGTTATCTGGGACTAAATCAAAATGTTCAAACTTGGATAAACTCTTTAATGACGTCATAATGACTTGTTCTATAAATCGTTTCAATCTGTATACGCATCCTTTAAAATTTGGATTTTTTTTTACTATTTATAAAGTTAATTCATCTTAATTATTTTCCTTATGACAGAGAATTGAATTATAGAGAATAAATTAAATAGCTACAAAATCTATCCTCAAACAGAACTTAATAAGAACAGTTTACTTTTATTTGTAAACTGCTTTGCAGTTTATAAAGAGTAAACTGCCTACTAACCAATTTTAAAGTCTTATAAATTATATTGCAATTAAATACATTCCTATCATATTAAAAAAAAATCTAATTTCATGCTGAGGTTTGAAACCCTCTAACAGAAAAGTAAACAGTTAATTATGTTTCTGTTTTCTGTTTGGAAGTCTTTCGTAAGCTTATTTTGATTACCTTGTGTATGTTGTCAATCAGATAAATTCCAAATAGAATTGTTTTACACAAATACATTTAAAAACGTTTGTATTATCTTTTTAAGCAAGCAAGCAGAAAATTGTAAATTTATTACGTTAAAAAGTTCATATATTTACATGTAACAAAAATATAAAATAAAATAAAAACAAAATGTAACTCTCAATATGCAAACGCATGACCAATAACTGGGACTAAAATGATGTACTCTGATATTCTAAAGAATATGAAAGAGAGGGTACCTATCATGAAATGATAAACGAAAAATAGTCTTATGTGAAGAAATCTTTTAAAGTTTTTTTTTCTTGTCATCTTACTTTGGGATTAAGGAGATGCCTAAATGAAAAGAATAAATTATTACATTTGGTGATCGTAAAACTAAATGGCCACTTGGATTGTAATAATAAAATGTTGTTTGAATAAGGAATGGTTCTCTTAGTTCACTAATAAAATAAGATATAGGGGGAGTCATTTTGGTTAAAATTAGATTATATTACACTATAAATTTCAATTACTTTATCAACAAGACGTGTTGTATTCTGTAAATATTTTTTTCCACACATTATAAGAATTATTGCCGTTAAAAGAGTTAACACTGTTTCTAATCTACCTAAGTATGTTTTAGGTATTAAGTTTTGATTTTTTCTTTTTTGTTTTTTGATTTTTTATGTAAATTATTGTTACATTATTTTGTGATGATTATTTGTCTATAGAAAGTGTACCTCTTGTAGATCACTGTCTGATACAAGAGTCGTGCTTCGTCAATAGCCAATTTAATGAATCCAATCCGTGTCAACTTTGCAATACGTCACAAAGCAAGGACTCTTGGACGGAAAACCCTAGTATGTTTACTGTTTTGATTTACTAATTTTTTTAACGTTTACCGGGTTTTTCATTCCCAGAAATTCAGGAGGGATTGATAAAAATAAAAATTGATCAAAATAAAAAAATATCAATGAATCTCTTATCCCATCTACACATGCACACATGGATATGATTTTATTATTCGCCAATATACATATAAAGTATACGAGATTTTCTGAGTATAGAAAAGGGGGAAAAACCAAAGAAGTTAGCATTAGCAGATTAGATCAGTTACATGTAGCAATGCCTTTTCTTGAAAAATATTGTTTCATTTACATTGTTGTAGATTTCTGCTTTATTGATGGTACATGCTATAGTGACGGTCAAGCACAAGTAGGAAAAGACTGTCTTGTCTGCAAACCGAATTCAACGAGAACCAACTGGACATTGAAAAATGGTTGATATGGATTTTTATTAAGATAATGCTGAGTTAAAACCTTTTGAAGTAAACATTAAACTTTTTGTTCTGTTTTATAAGCTTACTCATTTGAAATATCAAATGAGCTTCATGTACATGCTCTTATATTTTGCAATGATATTTTTTGGAATTATGAGACACTTTTTAACTATTTTTCTTTTCAATATATAATTGGAAGAACTTTCTTTTATAGATCACTGCCTGATAAACGAATTATGCTTCATCAATAGCCAATCTAATGAATCCAATCCGTGTCAACTCTGCAATACGTCACAAAGCAAGGACTCTTGGACGGAAAACCCTGGTAGGTTTATTGTTTTGATATACCAATTTTTGTGAACGTCTCAGGATGAAACTGTGCCATTCAGTTAACTGAAATGTGACTGGAAGATAACTTAAAGGTGACTGAATGGCATACCTCTGCCATTCAGTCACCTTTCCAGACCTTTCAGTTAACATTCAGTTGACTGAATGGCAGAGATTCATCCTCTGCGTATCAATTTGCATTTACCGGGTTTATTTCAATCCCCAAATATAAGGGGGTGGGGGTGGGGGGAGAAAAAAATCAATCAAAACTAAAAAAAAAATAATTCAATGAATCACTTATCTAATCTACACATACACACACTAATTTGATTTAATTATTGGACAATATACGTATAACGAATACGATATTTTCTGAGATTGGAAAAGAGGGGAAAAACGAAAAAAATGAGCATTAGCAGATTAGATCAATTAGTGATGTCTTTTCTTGACATTTTTTAATTCTTTTACATTGTTGTAGATTTCTGCTTTATTGATGGTACATGCTATGGTGATAGTCAAGCACAAGTCGAAAAAGACTGTCTTGTCTGCCAACCAAATTCAACGAGAACCAACTGGACATTACAACAAGGTTGATATAAATTTTTATTAAGATAATGCTGAGTTAAAACCTTTTAAAGTAAACATTAAACTTTTTGTCTTGTTTTATAAGCTTACTCATTTGAAATATCAAATGAGTTTCATGTACATGTATATGGTTCATACACGCTCTTATCTTTTGCAATGATATTTTTTGGAATTATGAGACACTGCTCAACTATTTTTCTTTTCAATATATAATTGGAATAACTTTTTTTTATAGATCACTGCCTGATAAACGAATTATGCTTCATCAATAGCCAATCTAATGAATCCAATCCGTGTCAACTTTGCAATACGTCACAAAGCAAGGACTCTTGGACGGAAAACCCTGGTAGGTTTATTGTTTTGATATACTAATATTTGTGAACGTATCAATTTGCATTAACCGGGTTTGTTTCAATCCCCAGATATAAGGGTTGGGGGGAGAGAAAAAAATCAATCAAAATTAAAAAAGAAAATAATTCAATGAATAATATAATTATATAATTAAATAAAAAATAATTCAATGAATCACTTATCTAATCAACACATACACACTAATTTGATTTTATGATTGGACAATATACGTATAACGTATACGATATTTTCTGAGATTGGAAAAGAGGGGAAAAACGAAAAAAATGAGCATTAGCAGATTAGATCAATTAGTGATGTCTTTTCTTGACATTTTTTAATTCTTTTACATTGTTGTAGATTTCTGCTTTATTGATGGTACATGCTATGGTGATAGTCAAGCACAAGTCGAAAAAGACTGTCTTGTCTGCCAACCAAATTCAACGAGAACCAACTGGACATTAAAAAAAGGTTAATATAAATTTTTATTAAGATAATGCTGAGTTAAAACCTTTTAAAGTAAACATTAAACTTTTTGTCTTGTTTTATAAGCTTACTCATTTGAAATATCAAATGAGTTTCATGTACATGTATATGGTTCATACATGCTCTTATTTTTTGCAATGATATTTTTCGGAATTATGAAACACTGCTCAACTATTTTTCTTTTCAATATATAATTGGAATAACTTTTTTTTTTTTTTTATAGATCACTGCCTGATAAACGAATTATGCTTCATCAATAGCCAATCTAATGAATCCAATCCGTGTCAACTTTGCAATACGTCACAAAGCAAGGACTCTTGGACGGAAAACCCTGGTAGGTTTATTGTTTTGATATACTAATTTTTGTGAACGTATCAATTTGTATTAACCGGGTTTGTTTCAATCCCCCGATATAGGGGGGGGGGGGGGGGGGGGGGGAGAGAGAGAAAAAAATCAATCAAAATTAAAAAAGAAAATAATTCAATGAATCACTTATCTAATCTACACATACACACACGGATTTGATTTGATTATTGGCCAATATACGTATAACGTGTACGATATTTTCTGAGATTGGAAGAGAGGGGAAAGACGAAAGAAATGAGCATTAGCAGATTAAACCTATTAGTGATGTCTTTTCTTGCATTTTTTTTATTCTTTTACATTGTTGTAGATTTCTGCTTTATTGATGGTACATGCTATGGTAATAGTCAAGCACAAGTCGAAAAAGACTGTCTTGTCTGCCAACCAAATTCAACGAGAACCAACTGGACATTAAAACAAGGTTGATATAAATCTTTATTAAGATAATGCTGAGTTAAAACCTTTTAAAGTAAACATTAAACTTTTTGTTCTGTTTTATAAGCTTACTCATTTGAAATATCAAATGAGCTTCATGTACATGCTCTTATATTTTGCAATGATTTTTTTTTGGAATTATGAGACACTTTTTAACTATTTTTCTTTTCAATATATAATTGGAAGAACTTTCTTTTATAGATCACTGCCTGATAAACGAATTATGCTTCATCAATAGCCAATCTAATGAATCCAATCCGTGTCAACTCTGCAATACGTCACAAAGCAAAGACTCCTGGACGGAAAATCCTGGTTTTTTTTTTTTTTTTAAGTATTGATATACTAATTGTTTGTAAACGTATTAATTTGCATTTACCATGTTTGTCATTTTCATCCCTGCACTTCAGGGGGGGGGGGGGTGGATTTTATATAAAAATCATCGGAACTCTTATCCCATATACCCATGCGCAAATACATATAATTTTATTTTTGTCTAATGTATATTAAAGAGTATACAAAGATTTTCTGGGATTTATAGACATGGGAAAAGATTGAGGATAAAAGAAAGCATTATCAGATTAGATCAGTGATTCTCTCTTTGTTATTAAATTTCATTGTGTCTTTTCGTTGTTGTAGATTACTGCTTCATTAATGGTGCATGCTTTACTGACGGTCAAACACAAGTAGGAAAATACTGCCTTGTATGCCAACCAAAATCAACCAAAAACAACTGGACATTCCAAAAAGGTTGATATCAATTTTATTGAGATAATGCTGAGTTAAAAGAATTCCTAATGTTATTATTAAACTTGTTCGTCCTGTTGTTAAGCTTATTCGTTTAAAAGATCAAGTAAACTATTTTGATAGCAAAATGTTTTATTTTTTTCAATGACATTTTTGGAATGATGAAACAGTGTTCAATTATTTTCCTTTAGAATATATAATTACAGGAACTTTCTTTTATAGATCACTGCCTGATAAATGAAGTGTGCTTTATGAATAGTCAATATAATGAATCCAATCCGTGTCAGCTTTGCAATTCGTCACTAAGCAAGAACTCGTGGACGGAAAACCCTGGTATGTTTATTGTTTTAATATACTGAATGTTCTAAACGTTTTATTTTTCATTAACCAAGTTTTTCATTCCCGGACTTACAGGCTGGGGGATGGGGGATAGATAAAAAGCATCGGAACCCATATGCAATCTACACATGCACACATGCATATGAATTTTATTAATGAAGATTAGATCTGTGTTTGCTATCTTTTTTCTTGAAACCATTTGTGTCATTTTGGATTGTAGATTTCTGCTTCATTGATGGCAAATGCTTTAGTGACGGTCAAACACAAGAAGGAAAAGATTGTAATCTCTGCCAACCAAATTCGTCGAGAACCAACTGGACATTAAAAAATGGTTGATATCAGTTTATTTAAAGATAATGCTGAGTTAAAACGCCTCACAATTAAAATCTAACTTGTTTGTCCTGTTTTAAAAGGTTTTAAAAGGCTTTTTTTGTTGAAAGATCAGGTGAACTATGTTGATCACACCATGCTTTTATTTTTGCAATGACATTTTTTTTAATGATAATACAGTGTTAATCTATTGTTTTTTTCCTTTTAGGATACAATTGCAATAGCTGATTTTTTTTTATAGATCACTGCCTGATACATGAGTTGTGCTTTATGAATAGCCAATCAAATGAATCCAATCCGTGTCAACTTTGCAATGTTTCACAAAGCAAAGACTCTTGGACGGAAAACCCTGGTGTTTATTGTTTTGATATACCAATTTTTGTGAACGTATTAATTTGCATTTACCGGGTGGGGTGTTTTATTAAAAAAATTACCCTGCAATCTAATCCATGTACACATGCACACATAGATATGATTTTTTTATGAATGAACAATATACATGTAAAGATAGTTGAGATTTTCTGAGATTAAAAGTCAGATGGAAAGATGGAAGACAGAAAAATAGCAATTATTTACAAGATTAGACCAGTGGTTGTTATCTTTTTTTTTTTAATTTAGTCTTTTTTTTTGTTGATATAGATTTCTGCTTCATTAATGATACATGTTTTAGTGACGGTCAAACACAAATAGGAAAACACTGTCTTGTATGCCAACCAAATTCAACGAGAACCGATTGGACATTGAAAAATGGTTAATATCATTTTTATTTTAAAAAATGCTGAGTTAAAAACTCATTTTTAAGTAAACATTAAACTCGTTTACCATGTAGCTTATTTGGTTGAAAGTCAAGTTAGGTGTTTCGATAATCCTATGCTTTTATTTTGTTCAATAGTATCTTTTTTGAATGATGAAGCATGTCAAACTATTCTTTTTCTTTTTAAGATATACTTGCTATAACTGATTTTTATAGATCATTGCCTGATACATGGGTTGTGCTTTACGAATAGCCAATCTAATGAATCCAATCCGTGTCAACTCTGCAATACGTCACAAAGCAAAGACTCTTGGACGGACAACTCTGGTATGTTTACCCTTTTCATAAAATAATCTTTTGTAAAAGTATCGATTTTCATTTACCAGGTTTATCCATTCCAAATTGTCATTATCAGGAGAGGGTGTTTAGATAAAAATCATCGTAACTCTTATTCTATCTACATGGACTGTGCATATGATTTTCATTAATGACCAATATACATATACATGTAACGTATACTGAAATGTTTTGAGATTGAGAAACAGTAAAAAAGGTAGAGGCCTGCAAAAATTGCATTTGTTAAATTAATTATATCAGTGATTGATATTGTTTTCTTGAAATTGTCATATTTTTGTTTTAGATTTCTGCAATATTAATGGTACATGCTATAATGACGGTCAAACACAAGTAGGAATAGATTGTCTTGTCTGCCAAACAAATTCAACGAGAACCAACTGGACAATAAAGAATGGTTTATATAATTTTCTAATTCAGCTAATGCTAAGTTTAAAAAAACCTTAAAGTTAGCATTTAACTTTTTGTCCTGTTTGATTATTACTTCGTTAAAGATGAAGTGATCTGTTTTAATCACTTTGTGTTTTTATTTTTCCATAATATTTTTTCAATGATGAAACAGTGTTATACTATTTTATTTTCAAGATATAATTGCGATAACTGTCTTTTATAGATCACTGCATGATAAATAAGTTGTACTTTTTTAATTCATGACCAATATACATAAAAAGTATTTTGAAATTTTGTGAGATTAGAATACAGGGGAAACACAGAGGACATAATAAATTTTTGCATTATTAGATTTGACCAGTAATTGCTATTTTTATTCTTGAAATTAGGTGTTTTATTTTTGTTTTAGATTTTTGTTTCGTAAATGGTAAATGCTTTAATGACGGTCAAACACAAGTAGGAAAAGACTGTCTTGTCTGCCAACCAAATTCAACGAGAACCAACTGGACATTGAATAATGGTTAATGTCAAATTTTATGAAGATAATTCTTAGTTAAATCGCCTTTGAGTTAACATTAAACTTCTTTACCATGTTTAATTAGCTAACTTTGATGGAAGATCAAGTGAGCTATTTTGATCACTCCATGTTTTTATTTTGAAATTGATTTTTTTCCAAAAAATGAAACGTTGTTACACTATTTTTCTGTTAAAATTATCATTGCAATAACTGGGTTTTATAGATTACTGCCTGATACATGAGTTGTGCTTTATGAATAGCCAATCTAACGAATCCAATCCGTGTCAACTCTGCAATACGTCTCAAAGAAAAGACTCCTGGACGGAAAACCCTGGTATGTTTGCTCTATTGGCATACCAATCTTTTGTAAACATATCGATTTTTATTTACCAGGTTGTTCAATCCCAATATTCCATGATAGGGAGGAGGGGGTAGGTTTAGATAAAAATCACCGTAACTACTATAATCTCTACACATGCACACATGCTTTATTTGAATTAATGACCAATACAGGTATAAATTAAAATGATACCTTCTGAGATTGGAAGACAGGGCTAACGATAGAGAACAAAAAAATTAGCACTTTTAGAATAGATATGGGATTGCTATCTTTTTTTGAAATTGTTTCCTTTTTATTTTAGATTTCTGCTTCATTGATGGCAAATGCTTTAGTGACGGTCAAACACGGATAGGAAAAGAATGCCTTGTCTGTCAACCAAATTTAACGAGAACCAATTGGACATTGAAAAACGGTTAATATCAATTTTTGTTGAAATATAGCTGAGTTAAAACGCCTTTTAGTAAACATTAACGTTTTTCCTCATGTTTGATTAGCTAATTGTGTTGAAAGATCAAGTGAACTAATTTGATCACAGTATACTTTTATTTTTGCAACTATTTTCATGTTGAAAATATAATTGCTATTACTGGTTTTTATAGATCACTGCCTGATACACGAGTCGTGCTTCATCAATAACCAATCTAATGAATCAAATCTGTGTCAATACTGCAATACGTCACAAAGCAAGGACTCTTGGACGGAAAACCCTGGTATGTTTACTCTCTTGATATACCAATATTTTGTAAACATACATTGATTTTATTTACCATTTTTTTTTTCAATCCTAAAATGTAGTGATTGGGATAGGTGGGGTGGTGGGTAGGTTTAAATAAAAATCATCATAACTCTTATGCTCTGGACACATACACACATGCATGATTTGAATTTTTGACCGATATACATAAAAAGTTTCCGGAAATTTTGTGAGTTTGGAAGACAGGGGAAACATAGAGAACAGAATAAATAAGCATTATTAGATTTGATCAGTGATTGCTATTTTATTCTTGAAATTAGGTGTTTTATTTTTGTTCTAGATTTTTGTTTCGTAAATGGGAAATGCTTTGGTGATGGTCAAACACAAAAAGGAAAAGACTGCCTTGTCTGCCAACCTAATTCAACAAGAACCAATTGGACATTGAAATATGGTTAATATCAAATTTTATTAATATAATATTAAGTTAAATCCCTTTTAGATAAACATTAAACTTGTTTCTCCTGTTTTATTAGCTAATTTTATTGGAAGATCAAGTAAGCTATTTTGATCATTTTGATGCTTTTATTTTGAAGTTGAATTTTATTTAATTATGAACCAGTGTTCAACTATTTTTCTCTGAAATATATCATTGCAATAACTGTTCTATAGATTACTGCCTGATACATGAGTCCTGCTTTATGAATAGCCAATCTAATGAATCCAATCCGTGTCAACTCTGCAATACGTCACAAAACAAAGACTCCTGGACAGATAACCCTGGTATATATATTTTTTTTGATATGCCAATCTTTTGTTAACAAAAACTGATTTTCATTTACCAGGTTTTTCAATTCCAAAATTCCATGATCGGGGGAGGGTTGTGGGAGGGTAGATAAAAATTATCTCATCGCAACAATTATCCTATCTACACATGTACACATGCCGGATTTTAATTAATAGCTAAGATATGTATAAAACATTCTGATATTTTCTGAGATTGGAAGACAGGGCTAAAGATAGAGGACAGAAAAATTAGCATTTTTAGATTGGACTAGTGATTGCTATCTTTTCTTGAAATTGTTTCATTTTTGATTTAGATTTCTGCTTCATCAATGGTACATGCTTTAGTGACGGTCAAACACAAATAAAAAAAGATTGTCTTGTCTGCCAACCCAATTCAACAAGAACTAATTGGACATTGAAAAATGGTTAATATCAAGTTTTGTTAAGAAAATGCTTACTTAAAACGCCTTTAAGGAAATATTTAACTTATTTTTTAAATTAGATAATTTGTTGAAAGATCAAATCAGCTATTTTGATCACATCATGCTTTCATCTTTGAAATTGATTTTTTTAAATAATGAAACAATGATCAACAATTTTTCTTTTTAATATATACTTGCTATAACTGGTTTTTATAGATCACTGCCTGATACATGGGTTGTGCTTTAAGAATAGCCAATCTAATGAATCCAATCCTTGTCAACTCTGCACAACGTCACAAAGCAAAGAATCCTGGACGGAAAACCCTGGTATGTTTGCTCTATTGATATACCAATCTTTTGTTAATATATCGATTATTTCTTACTTGGTGTTTAATCCCTAAATTCCATGATCAGGGGAGGGGAGGGAAGAAAAAAATCAAATCGTATCCTATCTACAAATGTAAAGGGTTTTCATTCTCGGAACTATTGTTGACTAATCATTATGATTTAAGTATTGTTAAGTTTATAAATTATTGAAAAAATTTGATTGTATGGATATGATCTATCTTTCTAAGCAATCAAATTGTTTAAAATAATTCACAACATAACTAAGGCATTAACAAGAACGTGTTTTTTTTTAATGTAACTTAATGTCTTTATGTATGCAGATTGTTCCAGTACAGTAGTAAATAAATTCACCACTTCAACAACTGCAGAACCTACAACAGCAACAACGAAAGAACCAACCACTACAACAGAACCTTCAACTCTAACATTAACCCAGAAAGCTACTACTGCGATAAATCGGGAATCTTCAATAGCATCCACAACCATAATTAACTCTACGACTTCACGTTCTGTTATGTTAAGAACATCAGGGTCAACTGAAACTACATCAACATTAACTACAACCAGTACATCTATCTCAACACAACCTCATTGTATGTTTTATAAAAACATTTTTGTCAGCATCCTACATTTACCTAGTAAATGCAATTTAAATATTATTCATTAGTTCTTAACGCAACTGTTGTTTAAGGTATTAAAAGTCCAGAGGAAGTTTCAGTAACGTATTTCAATGTATCATGGATCAGTAATAATGAATCGAATGGCACAACGATACGGATCATACACGAACCATACATTAACTTCAAATGTATGTTTTTGTTGGAACAAGACAAATCAATGTTCTACAAGATTGAGTGGTATGTCAACAATGTCACTTTGATCAAAACAGTCACAGTGTCCGAAGCCGATATTGGTCAGGCTACTTTATCTTCAAAAGATTTGCCCTCACTTAAGCAGACGGCAGGAATTCAGGTTATTAAAAAATGATAGTTTGTTATTATATCACTTTTTTCAACACGTCAGTATTTTTATTTTTTTGTTCTAAAACGTTCAATGAGTTTTAAGCAAGTCTTGTTGATTTCAAATGCTACATGGAGAAAAGAATATTAAGCTGTCAGTTTTTTTTTTTCAGATTCATTGTGCTGTTAGTGTTTCAAAAGATCCTGTTTTAGAAAATTGCGGTAGTAAATCTAGTCCTTTCTTTTTCGCTGGAATAAAGGTAAAAATATATAACTTAAATGAAGTGTTTATCTGTTTTTAAGGCATACCATGAATACAGTAATATCTTGTTTTTATAAATATTTAGGTAATCAAAACCCATTATAATCTTTTGAGAAAAGGGAAAACGGCTGTAACATTGCATATGACGATTCCTTACGTAACAAAAACGGTAGTTGTGAATGGACAAACACAACCACTGCCTACCTTGGCGGTATATATTCTTGTTCATCCATCAGGATCCACCTGCAAAGGTTCTGTTGGTGCAGATAAGTGTTTTATAAAGTTCGAAGCATTTTCTTTCAATGAGAGACATAAGTATGATTCCAATGATTGGAGACAGAATCAAACTTTCGTTCTCTATCATGTGGACACAGATGGATATGAAATTGATCAATCCATTAGAGTACAATTGAAGACCAGATCAGATGTTGATATGTTTTGGAACAACTTTAATCAAAACATTTCGGTGATTTCATTGTCATAAATACTTTAACAATTACTAGTTTGAAATTAATTTACATTATGCATCGTTTATTATGGTTTTACGTGATAAGGTTATGTCACTGTCGTTGTAGATCACAATCGCAGATCATAATGAACATTGGAAAGGGAAATCGTGCGGCTCGAAAACTGACCCTCACATATATACGTTTGATGGAGTGTAAGATATCCGAATTGTTCTTCTTCTTGTTCTCATTAGTTTCTTTAAACTGCAAAAAACAATTCAACTTTTTGAAATGAATATCTATTCCAGATTCTATGAAAATCACATAGGCGGAGAATTCATCTTATATCGGAACAAGTTGTATAATCAGGAGGTTTGTTTTCTCTGTGTTACATTTTCAATAATGTGTTATATATCAACAGTCCCTCAATCCCATGCCATTTTTATTTTTCTTAGATACAAACAAGACACAAGAAATGTCACCCAGACTACAGCTTCCCTCAATGTACTTGCGCGGTATCTGTTCAGTCAGGACAAGACGTCTATCTAGTGGATCTTTGTGGAGACAGAAAGTTTGTTGGTTTCGTTAACCGTGGCGACAGTGTGATTCAAATATTTAAACTAAGCGACAAACTCTACAAGGTGAGGGTAGGGTATCGACGTTTTGTACACAAGTTGTGAGGGGTAATGTTTATAACCCGTTCTTTAGTCAGTCAGTCAATTGGTCAGTCCGTCAGGCCTGTTTAATTTGTAAGTGCAACTTCTCTTAAACCCAATGCACATAATTCCAGATGACTTTGTAGGTTTTTAGGACACAATCTGTAATTGTTGTGTATATGACCAGGAAATTTCATTTCCATTCTTATTTTTCTTTTTTTTGGGGGGGGGGGGATTTCTGCTCTTTTAAAATTGAAACTTTGTCCACATATTGACAATAGTAATAAACAGTTTGTAGGCGCATCTTCGCAAAGAAGTTTGCTGTTGTCGATGACAAGATTATAGATGTGCATATTTGTAGGAAGTTTTGATATGATAATTTTTGGGTATATATATATATTTAAAAATTAAATCATTTTGTGAATGTAATGCATATTATGTCATTTTCTATGCGTAGCATTGTCAAGAAATAGAATTAAGCTTGCTTAATTTTTTCTTTCTTTCATTTTTGTATTTTTTAATTTGTTTACCAAAGTAGTTGATTGTTGCAAAATAAAAAAAGAACCACTGTCATTTATTCAGCTAGACGGTGACTGAAAAGAAATATCAGTAATTCAGACTTAACTAAATGGCAATTGTTTTCTTGTGACAAACAATGAATATAATGCTAGCATCTGTATTATTAATTTGAAGATTTCTCTTCTAACCGGAACCAACGTCAAGTTGTCCATTGTTGAATGGCCTGTCCAAGGATCCTGGCAGATTGACATTGATATATATCCGTCCTTGTTAGATGTGAATAACACAGAAGGTCTTTGTGGAACACTGGACGGGCGTCAGGATAACGACCTCACAAGACGTACCGGGACCAAAGACAGTGTCAATCTGTTATACCCGGATGACTTCTCAAATTCCTGGCAGTAAGTTATTGGATTGGAAATTCAACCAAATTATAAAGGTTAAAACACGGTTTATATTTTTGTATTAGGTACTATTCTCTTTGAAGTGATAAGTATATTTATACAGTACCTTATCATAGTCAAATTCGGGAGGATGTAGATTGAGACAAAACAATAAAAACGATAAATCAAAATAGGAAGTTTTCTTTTGATGACTAGAAATATATCTGTACTTTGATTATTTTAGGGTGTTGAGTGATGAAAACTTATTGATAAAACAACTTTCAAAGCGACAGCCAATTTCTGCAAACCTTCATAAGATTTGCCTTTGTTCTCCAAATGGTGATCAGTGTTCATACAATACGTTCATGTATTGTTCAAAAATTGTTGAAAAGAAGTCTCGTAAAAAGAGAGATATAATTCAGGAATGGGTAAAACCTCCTAGCCTTGAAAGAGAGAAAAGTATGGTGAGTAACTTTCCTTTTTTAATTTGAAGTGTAATTGAAATCGATTTATCACGATGGGCTATGTGTTTACTTTTTTGAAGACAAGAAAAAGACGATATGTACAATTCAACATCTCCACTACCCGAGAAAATGCAGAGACAGTGTGCACATCAGCATTTGAAAGTTCTGAGTCATATAAAACATGTCATGAATATGTCAGTGATTTGAGTAATGCTTCACTCTCAAACTGCATAAATGATGTCATTGTAAGTTCTAAAACGTGTCCTTTTCATAGACCATAATCGTCATTGAAATCTGTTTTTACTGTTTGTTTATTCAAACCCCCTACTTCAGATGACAGGCGATCATAACATCACAGCTATCCATGTTGAAGCGGCTCTACAGCAATGTGTGACTTTTGTTGGCCTGAACTCGACACTGCAGAATGCTCATCCTACCGTGACTAGTATTCTACAAAATCTCTGTCCCAGTAATTGTAGCGGACATGGCGTGTGTAACACAGGTACTTCAAACTGAATAAATGCATCCTTCAATAATTAAATATGCGCATTGGTACAAAATATACATTAATATTTAGTCACTTTAAATCAATATGTGAGGAAAACGCATTTGATACGCATGTAGATAATAGTGCTTAGTTTCAAGTTATAATGTGTACTGGGGCTTCATCTTAAGATAAAAAAAAAATGAAAAGTGGGGTTTAAACTAACATTTACAATGAAACATGGAGCAACACAGCGACAAATATTGGTGTCTAAGACTTTTTTTAAGGAATGAAATATATTCAAAATGCCAACATCTCTCTAAAACGGCATAACGAATGCTCTTGACGTCTTATTCAAATAATATGATTCTGAACATAGGTATCGGGATAACTTTTTAAACAATTTCATGTAAATTATCAAGGAAATGCATTTGTTTCTACATCATTCCCTTATAGTCACAAATGACAGAAAAAAGATCTGTCATATCGATCATCACGCCGTAATGAATCTGTTACCAATGACTCACTATAATAATTTACTAGATATTGACTTTAGGTAAAAAAGAAAAGAAAGCAGTTTGTTCCAAGTCTTATTCTTATTAAATGGTCCCCGGTATTGGAAAGTTTACATTAAATCTTATTTCATATGTGATATATGATTATGTCTTAAAACCGTGATTACCAGTATTCAGCAAAAAGCCAAAGAATGTTTCAAATATTATTTTTGAATTGATTAGCGAAAGCATGTTTTAAAATCTTTTTCTTTCTTCTACTAAACAAAAATTAACTACAAGTACCAGGATTATTGGTTATCTTAGAGAAGCTCAAAATCGGAGAAGGGGGTATTTTTGTTTAAAGATTTAGCAAAATGAACATGTAAAGAGTTAAACTAACAATGTAGTAATATGGATGCAAGTTTCTCTAATTTTAAAAATATCGGAAATCATGTGTCTTAAAAGAGGTCCTTAATTTAAAAAATGGCATCCTTTTATACAACAGAGAAAGTTTTGTTGTATCTTACGAATACGAGTATCATATTTAGAAAGTAATAAATGTGCAAAAAAATAAATAAATAAAAGTTAGATATGTCCTTCATGTATGAAGTTACAGATAGCACAATAAGGGAAAACAAAATATATCATTTATTTCTGTAAAGTGTTTTACTGACGAATGGACGGAGGTGAAAGTAGTGTTTGCTGTAAGATACAATAGTTTACTTGTACATTTAGGTAGCTGTTTGTGCGAGGTTGGATTTGGCGGAAGTGATTGTTCGTTTGACATTTCATCACCACCAGTTATATGGGAATCCACACCAAATGGTACTTGTGACAAATCTCTGCACCAATGTTTCAGGATTTATTTCAAAGGCCGATACTTTCTGGAAAATGTGGATAAAAAATGTTTCATTACCAAACAATCTGTAAGTTTCAGGTTGGCGTATTTTTTATTGTTAACTTTCAATGCTTGTACTTCCGACTTTTATTATCTTGTGATAGTTGGCTTATACCTGTATTATGTTTAGATATTCCATATCACACACACTCGAATGGATTATTAAGTTCGATAAAAACGTTCCAAAAATATACTTAAACATTTTTTTGGTCATTCGTGCGAGTAAAAATAAATTTAACACATCGTAATAAAATGTATAAATCATTAAAGGGTTATGCAATTTGATGTTATTTTCTTGTTAGTTTATTTGATGTGCAATGTTACCTACCTATACCTTCAATGTCCGTATGAAAAACTAAATAGATCATTGCATTGTTAATATTTACGTGTATCTCCTATTGTTAATTAACCGTTCATACAAATGAGTAAAATACGTAACCGTTTATAATCAGAACGTTACATAGAGAGAGAAAACCAACTTGTCATATTTGTGAAAGTTACCATTA
Organism: Magallana nippona; assembly: GCA_033439105.1. Classification (NCBI taxonomy): domain Eukaryota; kingdom Metazoa; phylum Mollusca; class Bivalvia; order Ostreida; family Ostreidae; genus Magallana; species Magallana nippona. The sequence continues at coordinate 3,220,232 of CM065917.1, read as the reverse complement.
AAGATACACATTTTTGAACGTCTGAGCTCATTCCTGGAAATCGATCGACTTCATGTCTGTCAATCCAAAAAAATTTACATTAAGTCAGCATCAAATAACATAAAAAAAGCTTGACAATTTATTTATAAACATTTTCTAAAAGTTAAAAGAATGCGTATACTCTTACACCGACAGGTCATTACACTGGATGACGTAAATCTCATTTTTGTAATATTTACAAACGATTTTTTTTCTCATATAATTAATATAAAAATACCGAAGGGATGTTAATATTATATTTTATATAACTTTTTTAATTAGCCTACAGGTGAAAAATGGCAGAATATGTTCCACTGTTACTGTAGTAATCTTATCTATCATAATATAAATTGTTCCAAACTTTTATTTTGTTGAATGTAATGAAATTAAAGTCAATAATCTGTAAACAAAATAATTGTTTGATAAACAGATTCACCATGATGGATCGATACTTGCTCTTACACATTTTGAGTTGCCCTTAAAGGAAGAGAACCTTTTTAGGGGATCGTGTTCCTTGCAAAGCGATGACGTCACTTCTTGGGTGACCAAGTATATGTTTAATGTGTCATATGACCGGAAACAGTTTACTCAGACGTTTTCGTTTTACATTTATCAATCTGAATGCCAGCAACATTCAGTGGAAAACGGATATGACCATTTTACATTAAAGGTACATTAATTGGTTAGAAAAAACACAATATTACAAAATGTGAAAACAATTATATTTTAAAAGTGTGAATCTTTTTTTCAAATTTAACTTACAATCGAAAAATAACTTTTTTTTATTCAATAAGTGGATCTTTTTTTATACATATATTTTTTTAATCGAAAAATAACTTTTGCATATTTTTGGGTTGTTTTGAAACGAAACATACCTAAATTTTATATTTCATTCCTCACAAATGTATCTTGCAGAACGGATATTGTTTTATTAATAATGCATGCGTGCAACGCACAGTAGTTAATCCTGAACATATGTGTGAAGTGTGTGACCCAAGCAAAAACAACTACCATTGGTCAGGAAATAAAGGTACGTTGTCAGATTAACTGCACCTTTAAAACCTCGATATTTTTTTTCAATAATGGGAATGATTAATTTTTTTTCATTAGAATAGATTTTTGTTTTTGGGGTGGGTGTATTTTATCACACTTGTTTATTTGATATGTATATTTTGTTGTTTCATATATGCCAAGACATACATGCATGCACTCAACATCACTTGTTGTAAAATTGATGGTAAATAATTACCTGTGTTTATGTATGTATGTTACTAAAAACTTCATATAAGTAAAATGGCTTTTAAATTTATGCCAAACAACCAGAGTAAAGGTTTGAATTATATTTTTGCCTACAGATTGTGAACCATTATCAACTTCAAAACCACCGGAATCATCCGCTTCCACACCCGTTTTTATAATACTTGCAGTAGTTCTGTCTTTTCTCGTTTTGGTCACAATATTACTAAGCATTATGGTTTGGAGGTATAAGAGGTAAGTCCATTTAAAGTTTAAAAGCCTACATGTACTTAAAGCAATTATTCCTTTTCCTTAAATGCTTTTAATCATAAAAATAACATTATCAATATGAAGGTGAAAATGATCAGCAATCCTTTTAGATGACATTTAAGGAGACTGCATGGTAAACAAAGTATACATCAGATTTATCCTATATTTTTGTTATTGAACCAAGTTAAGAAAACAATCTATATTATTTTTTTTGAATCCTTATAACTTTATATAAGCTCTTCTTCATGAGGAGATCAATATATTGTATACAGAGTTATTTTGTCCCGTGTACTTTTCATTCTACACTTGCAATCAGTTTCACTCCGTCTTGATTTCGCCCAGACACAGTTGTGTTTAAAGAGAGATTATTCAGCCCCCTTTTCTGTACTTCATCAACGCCATATCAAAGACAGTTTATTGTGCAAAAGAGTGTGTCGGTTCCTTTCCTCATGACAATCAATGCTAATTCGGGGCTTGCCCAGATGGCCATTTGATAAACGCGCTGGTCGTGCACTGCTTAAAACAGAGTCATATGCCTCTAAAGTTTAAACCACAGGCAGGACTTAAATAATTTCAATTTGGTGCATTTAGGTCTCCTGAGTCACTCAGGTGTTATAATGTAATTGGCCTTCGTTCGTCGTCGTGCGACTTGCAACGTGCACCGTGCGTCGTGTGTCGTCTGACGTGCGTGAACACTTTTACATTTTTAATTTCTCTTTGAAAACAACAAGGCAAATTGTTACCATTTTTGATGTGAAGTAACTCTATAGTAGGAGAAATCTAATTTGTAAAATCCATGGCTTTACTACCTCCGGGGCTTCATAGGCGGGTCCAAATATGCAAAAAAATTCAAACTTGTCTTCTCTACTCTCACACATTTGAAAAAACAGAATGCATGATTATGATGACTATGACGACCTCTACAAAAATTGTGAAATTCATGGCCCCTAGATCAGGGGTTAAGAGCCTAAGGTGGGGCTAATATGGCCATATAGTAAAAATGTATTAAATCTTAGAATATCTTATTTTCTAATCCCATATATATTTAAAAAAAAACCTAAATGCTTGAGTTTGATGTCCACGAACTCCTCCTCTTAAATTATGAATTCCTTGGTCTCTGGATTAGGGGTTCAGGCCCTAGGGCGGGGCCAATATAGCCACATAGTAATAATGTATTGATTTCATAATAGTTTCTTCTATACTATCACAGTCATGGAAGATAAAGTCATGCATTGTTATATGTTTATAATGTCCTGATGTTAAATTGGGACAGAAGTTAAGGCTTTTTGGGGGGAGGGGGTGATAAATATGGCCATATATTGAACATATATTTTTATTTAGGGTAATAGATCTGTATTATCCATTAACAATTTTAATTTTATCTTAAAAATTGCAAAGTTAATTTTCGCTTGGCAATATTGATTTAATTTTTGTGGTATTTTAGGTATTCTACTTTAATATCCTGTTCATTGTATACTTGAACAAAATAAGCTGTATGCATTTGCTATGCATCATAAATAAAACTGTGAATATTATGAAAGAGTATATATATTTACATTTCCAAATATTGTTCCTTATATGAACCTTTAGAATAGCGAAAACGTTTAATTATGTATGAACCTTTTCATGACGTCCATATGATTATCGCTCGTGCTTTATCGTTTGACGGTTCGATTATCAAAACACGGTACTTTTGATAATTAGAGGTATAGATAATCCGAGATTCTTCCAAATTTCAAACACCACCACACCCCCACCCCCATTTTTATAATTGAGTTCTATTCAAACATCAATTAACAAAAGTGACGTAACATTCAGTGAGTTTCAGATATATGTTTAGACTTCGTAATGAAGTTACAAATACAAATGTGAGACACTCTGACATGGCAATCCAAGGGCTATGGTACTCAGGTGACCATCAAGGACTGTGGGCCTGTTGTTTAATCACATGTCATATACTCAGTATTTATGTTACCTATTGAACTATTTCCTTTATTGTAGATTACATTTACATGACAGTTGAATCATTCCATAATACACATGAAAATATATTATTACAGGTCAAGACGATATGCGAAATTCAACGAGAACGAGCATCAGATTTTCAAAAGAAACGTGGTTAGCAAATATTGGATGCGCTTTTTTGATGACGGCAAATTTTCATATACACCGGAAGGCATTCAATTTTCTAATGTAACATATTCAAGTCAAAATGCTGAAGGCCTTGATTAAGATCAATTATGTAGTACTTCTTTCCATAACTATGATGGTAATAAAAATTACATTACCTTGTGATTCAATTCACCTAATCCAGAATTGCATTACCTTTCGTCAACCTTGCATGTATGTTATGCTATAGAACAGATATTTTATATAATTGTGTATTCATATATTGCATTTGTATATGCTTACATTTTTATCTGATTTCTTAAGCACAAAATAAAACAGCAGCAATTTTTTGTAAGATTGACTGTTGACGGAACATCAGTTCTGTATCTTGTGTTAAAGTTTTTTATCATTTACATAATTGTTGCTGGTTTTAAGAACTTACTACAACATTTTGCATAATGGAATAATCTGGTACTTGATTTTTGAGATTGTTAAAATTAAGATAAACATTAAAAACATTTTTGAAATAATATGATCTGCTTAATAAAAATGTCGGATTATATGTGAAATATAACTAAGAATTAGAATTGTTTAGTGCCAGTTATTTGATCAGTTTGCCGTCAAATACTATTTAAAACAAATGCACAACTTATAAAGATACAAAGCTTTATAAAAAGTGGAGATAAATATTTTCGATAATTATGTTAATATAGCCTCAATTATACTTCAAACATGTCATTTTGAAAAGAGACATATGGATGTGCTTCTGAACAAAAGCATTGTCATTTTTGCCATTTCCTTTTTCAACTTTAATATGAATAAAAAAATAATTGATCTAATAAATGCTACATCAAACCATAATAGAAGGATATGCCTGGTCGTTTGCAATTTAACATATTTAAATTGTTTTTTCAACTTGATACATGTATATAACAATTCTGAGCAACTAGTCACTCAACCTCTTTTTTCTGGATTCTAATCACTGCAATTGTCGTGGTGTTACTTGTGTCTGTAAAAAAAACTACAACAAAAACCAACCATTTTGATACAATTCAAATACACAAACTGATCTTTGCAACATCAGGTTTCGATTTAATTTAATTGATAATGTATGAATAACATTCTGCTTATTTTGTTCTTATAATGTATTTCGAACATGCTGAAATAAATATTTTCTTTGGTCGTATTTGTCATTTTATTATTAAACACATTATAATGAATCGTTTGTAAAAATATCTATATGACACAGGTTATGAATATGCTTTGGATGTTTTGAACTCAATAAAGTATAACACTTAAAGGCAGAATGACTTATATTTCAAACCACGATAACACGGAAGATATCATCAAATAGTTCTGTGAGAATAGAATATTTTTGAAAAGCAAACGAACAGACTTTGAAATATACGTGTTAATTCTGTTGTTGTTGTTTCGAATAACTAGCTACATCAAACATATTAAATCACAAGCAAACATGCATATCGTCTATGTGCAAAATTAACAATTGGTTTTCCTGAAATACCTGTAAGCCTTCTGTCCACTTCCGATTATCGACAGACAAAAGTCCAAAGTTAGTTTTTACTAACAATTTTATTTTTCAACATGAACATATAGATTTCAGTTTACAGTCTTGTCTCTCTATCTCTGATCTAATATCGTTCTTCTGATCTTATCCCAATCTCATTCTCTCTCACTTCTACAGAGGTTTATATACTTTCATACTCTAGACCATAAGTTCTGACTGGCAATGTCCACCTGTACTGATCATGTGTGAAAACATAATTATTGTTTACATTCCAGGGTTATGTTTTGCTTCCAAATACAGCAACAAAACTGTCAGAACCGTCAATCATATAGTATTGGGATGCGGATTTTGAGTCTCCCGCATGCGTATGATGCACCGCTTACGTACAATATTAAAATGTCATAGCTAGAGACATTCATTCATTCATACATGTCTTAAAGGTTACAAAGGTTAAATAGAACATGCATTACATGACTACCTTGCAGTATCAAGGCTATCGCTACAGATACAGGATCACCAAATATTACAATTTGATGATGACTTGTTTTTATATTTACAATTTTGATTTTACTGTCCCTGCATTCCGTATCTCAGTACATAACCTCATTTAGGACTACTGTGCAGTGCTACAAGTGTCACTGTGCCGTCTTGTAGCCGGAAATGTTTTCTCCGGTACGGCTTGGGTTTTTCTCTTGTTGGTAACCTTCTATTTCCTAACATGTATGTTGCACGGGATTTATGGCTCATTCGCCGCCCTACCTGAGCTCTGCACAGTCGTGAACTGTTTTCTACTCTGCCCACAATGTAAGTAGTCATTATCTTTCCGTCTGTTTTATGTTAGGTTATTCTTTATACTCTCAGCCATGTATTTTGATAATATACAGTAGTTTTACATATAATTTGGATGGTTTAGGGTTTAGGGGAGTTTGTCAGATTTGGATATATACATTTAGACCTTATGAGAAATGTTCTATTCATGTTACGTAATATACCGATAAAATTTAAGCAGCATTTTATGTATTTACACATTTTCAGGACATTTACTATTTTTTGGCTCTGTACATCACATTTATTGTTATTTCTTCTCTTGTAGCTTTTCATCATGTTTTTGAATAAATTCATCAAAGCACATGTGTTAGCTAGCTGTTTTGGATAAGGAGACATCATAGTCACAAAGTTCATTCTATCAGTCATCATTACAACAATTAATTGCGCAGTACATAAGTATCAGGGTATACATAGGTATCATGATGAATAATTTATCATACGAATAATTCAAGATCATAGCATTGCTATCATAACGTGTATCATTAATCCAAGAAGAAATAGACGTCATTAAAATGGTTGCCATCTCAAAGGACCACACTTAAAAAGGACATACAGACGAAAAATAATCAAAAGGACGTTGCTTGTATTTAACCTCTGACCTGAGTATTTAGAACTAGATATCATTAGTAACAAATTTCATATCAAAATGAATTATATGGGTGTATAATAAGGCATATGAAAAACAATACGGTGTAAACAAGGATATTACAAATAGGTATGATATGAACTTGAGGAACGATCACTGTACACCCTTAACATGTGCAAACAAGTGGCCTTATGGTAAAGAAAAAGACAGAAAACCTGGTTTAAGGAAACTGACGCCGTTTACAAACAAACATACCTTTACTATAATACAATTACACATAACTAAGCTGAAAACAAACAATTTACACCTAAAACATACGATTATAAGCAAAACTATAAGCGTGTGCAATTTTGAGTGGCATAAATGCGTCAAGCTCAAATTAACCTTACGCATATTGCAACAAATCCGTTGTCAAACATTTCACTGTTTTGATGTGTCAACACATATTGAACCATATAATCCTATGAAAAAAGTGATGATTGTCACTTGTAAGTCGTCAAGGGATTTAAAGAACATTACAAGGTGTAGTCGATACTGACTAATCTGATGGTGACCTTTTATGGTTAAAAACACTTTTGAAATAGACGTACAAATTAAAATCTTAACAACGAAAATAGTCCTTTAGGAAATATTATATATACTTTATCTTGTATAACACATCATTTTTACATATTTATCACAAAAAATGGCAAATATGCCTTTCTATTTATCGGACACCTTACTATCCTTTGACGATAATAAATTGATCACAGATTATTTGTTTGTCAATATGTGTGGATTCCTTGTACTAAATTGAAAATAAGACTAAACTGTCCCATAGGGTATTTGTATCAAAACGTGCGGGGTGTTGGCACACCTATAGTGCATTTAAAATTGCTCAGCCTTTTGCGTAAACAACTGTTAAATTTGTAAACGATTAAGCACTTTTCTTATTAAAAAAAATAACGACAAAGCGATCTTTCAAACATAATTTAAAGATTCCTAATTCCAGAATTTGTACCAAGAAAAGAACACAAAAATGTCCAGAAAGTGATAAAAAGAAATGTTTTGTAAAGTAATGCTTACCGATAAAGATTAACTGATAAAGAAATAAAACATTGCGTAAGGACCAAGGTGTAAATGTGTTTTCAGATCAAATATAAAGATAAATTCTGCATCAGTAAAGGCGTGACATCTTATATCGTTAAAAGTTCATATATGTTTAATGTTTACCAAATTATTTTTCTATTTCAATGTTCTCATTCACTGGATGAAAAATCCAGTTTCAGCAAAACTAAAACTATATGGAAACCTTGCTGAAACTTGAAGTTGAAGTTTCCTGTATAGTTTCCGCAATGCGGAAACCATTATATCGATTCAGCAAGTATCCGTAAGGTTTCAGTCAGCAGAAACTTTAGTCTAAGATTCCTTATGGTTTCCGCAATGCGGAAACCAAAATTAAAATGTATAAAAAGTGGTCTAAACTATTATGGAATTATCAATCAGTTTCAGCACATTTCTGCTAGGTTTCAGGATGCTGAAACTTTAAGTTAAGATTCAAAATAGTTTACGCACAGCTGAAACTATTATTAATTTTTTTTTAGTTTTAATGGTTATATCAATTATTTTCAACAGGTTTAAGTTTAATTCTAGCCTCATGATCATGAATCCGTACATGCTTATATGTACAGTAGGTCTCAGCGTGACTGAAACTGTATGTATACATACATGTAACTATCTTTAAATGTGGAAAATAAGGCGATTAACAAATTTACTAAGTAATTAATTTTAAATGAAAAGAAAAACTGATGTCTCTCTTGTTCAATGATCAAATTATTAATCTTAGGTACTGGGGCACGTGTATACATGTGTATACATTCTTTGTCCAGGTGACCTCCTCTTTGTGATTTCCCTGTATATTCTGTGTGGATTGCAGGGTTTTTCTGTCAGGAGTGAACAAAAGACTGTTACATAACATATACACAGAACTAAGCATGAGTTTATACCTGTAGCCCGGCAAGAATTTGTTTTTCAATTTGTGTGTATCTCAGTTAGTAAAATTAATTAGTTACTTTAATTAATGATTGATTAGTAAAAAAAAAAAAAAAAAAAGAAGACTCTAGCTGTATATGGCAGACATGGTATGATGAAGTAGTTTACTTTCACTCATTTAATTATAAGAGCTAGCAATATACCTATTTTGTTAGACTCCTTCTTAAATCCTTTACAGATAAAGTCACTTTGATTAATAAATTAATCAATCTTGGTATACTAATTAAGCAAACAAATTAAGGTACATGTAATTAAAAGTCATTGTAAATGCAACATTATTACAAACCATACCAAAAAATCGTACAACCGGAACTTTAGAGTTAATTTTTTTAAAATCCCACGCCAATACATGTACACAGAAAAAAAAACCATTTTAAGTCTTCAGTTAATATATGATATTAAGTAAAAACCACTTAGGGTCTGAATTTGATATTGTTTATTTAGAATACATGCATTTTTGACTTTACTATGTGTGACTGTATCAAATTCGTGCATTTCTATACTTTGTATTTACATTCTGTACTGTAAACACAAATATGGATCCATGTATATGAAACATGTAGACTACATGCATGTTTCTGTGATAAGATATAATAAGCATTAACTTAAGTTACACGGTATATTACAAAATCTGTTTAAAACTGAATCCAGCACTAGTCATGTGGTGCAGGTGATTTCAATCCCAGTTGTTTAATTTGATGATACATTCGATTACATATGATGTAGAAAGTATACCAAATGATTAAGTAACTATTAGCACAAAACACTCATGTCTACTACATATAAATTATTTATTAAATAATACTTCTTTAAACTATAACATGTAAAGTTATGTATTTACAATGCTCATTTTATTTATATGTAGGTGGGTAAGGGTCAAGTTCCAATTAGCTCGTCAAAATCAATTGCAGTTGGCGTAATGGTTTGCAATATATTCAGTTATTGACAAAATATTTAAAAGTTTATATATCAATCACATATTGTGTGAAGTCACACAAGTCTTACTTCCCGGCTTGTTTAATGTTTAATGCTTTTGTATTTTACGAATATTTTTTAACGTTCTGTTCAACGTGATCAAACAGTGGACATGTGTAACTGTAAAATAATTGTCATCCATTCATCGTAGTTGTAAATTGACCGTACGGGTAAACCCCGTTAACCAGCCTACCGTCTAGACCACCGTTAATTGATGAGCATTAAATTTTAATTATACTTGTGATTTCTTGTTCAAGTGGAAATTGCTCTGTGTTGAACATAATATTTTCACACCTCTATATTTTGAATAAGACAATGACTGTGCTTAGAATCGCGGTGAAAATTGGACAAGTTAAGATTACGTTGTCAGTAAACTATACAGCTCTCTCATATTAAGTTTGGCAAAATCATGTGTACATAATATAAAGTTATAGACAAAATCTGAAACATATTTCACAATCAAATTAGTTTAATTACAACGTTAAGCCATTAAACATTTGTAAACTAACGGTCGGCCATTTTTTGCTTGTTTATCACGTGTTACAATTGTAACAAAAGAACCAATAATTTTTCGTACTTAATCAGAAAATACTGTCTCCAATAGTTCATATTTAAAATAAATATATGTAAAAAAAATTATACTCAGTAAAAAATGATAATTTTGATTAAACATTATTTATTTTAAACTATTCCATGATGCACTTCGCCAAGATTTAGCGGGTTCTGATTGGTGAGTATTGGCGCACTTTATAATTCCGAGCGAAAGTTGAAATGGACAAGAAGGTGCTGTTGTAAAATGGAGAATTGAGAAACGTTTAGCCTTTACAACAAGGAGATAATACAGGAACGAAGAACTGATATCCAGGTAACTTAGTTTACAATATAGATATTCCCGATAACATTTTCAAAGCTCTTAGTTACATGTATCTCTCATTTGCAAACGAGATCTCGCGACATCAAAATGGCGTCATTTTTTTCAAACTTGGTTCGGCATTTTATTCCCACATCTCTTTAAAATATAAGTTTTGACCAAATCATTAACAAAGTTTATATGCATGATTCTCAAGATAGGGTTTGTTAGAATATCCAGGGATGCATATTACTTCACTAAAATATCTGGATGCTTGGTTGGTAAACAAGAACAATGAATATTTTTCACACATTACACAATTTACAAACTCTAAATGTAGCATAAGTATTTAAAAAACATTTTTCATTATTAAATCCGGAAAATGAAATCTTTCACGCTTTTCTTTTTTCAGCAGACACCATACAAAGTCAATGTTTCCAGTGATTAGTTGCATCCTTTCTTCGGTGAATGTTTTGACCAGCTGGACGATGTGATTGCAAGGTATTGCCTTTGAAATTGATTATTTTCACCCTTAACTTATACACGTGTTAGATATTTATAATTTTATTGTAGTAATTCGGGGGAAATTAAGGTCGAAGTTCTGGGAAAGGAAGTTGGGAGGGTGGGGGTGGGGGGGGGGGGGGGGTGAAACACATTCTTCTTCCATTGTTCAACAAACAATTATTGAATCAAAATGAAAATAACCTAGTTTCAAACATAAATTTAAACATTTCACATCAGATACTACTGAAGTCATTGTATGACATGATTTAATCAGCAACTGGCAACTGTAAAGTAGCTTCTTAGAGAACTATATTCAGAATGAATTTTATGCTTTTATTATGTAAGACTGAATGTTCATCATTTAATCATTTAAATGAAACTTTATTAAACTTGTTTAAGATAAAAAGAACAGACATAAAGTACAGACCAGTGAAAGAAACGAGTTCATCACAAGAAGAAATTTAATGCTACCACTCTCCAGAATACCAAGTGTAATCTTATGAGAGTGCTTCACAAGCCTGGGGAATGCTCGAAAATCCCCCAAAAAGGCCTATTTCCATAAACTACGACTCAGGTTACATCAAAAACAGCCAAGAATACTCCTTATTCGTTCTAATGGACACATCTCTACGACCTGATTAAACCTATGCAGAACAAAGACTTGGTGGCTGTAAAGTATTCCCATTTCAAAGAACCTATTAACTATAAAAGAACTTTTTATATAATCAAATACCAGTAAATTGCAATGTCTGTAAGCTAAAATCTAAGAAAATCACATGGTTTTGACTTATATTATCAAATGATTGATTAGACCTTGATATGAACTTTCATTTTCTGAAAAAAAATGTTATATTGCAAATATTCCATAAAATATTAGACTCCAGGTAACATGTATCCACCTATCTCCCAGTTGATAATATACATGCAGTGTTAATGATGTTGTTGATACCAAGTAGTAGATTCATATACATGTTCACAATCCAAACACAACCCTGAATGTTAATTTTTATTTTACTGGTATGATGAGTACTTTTTAAATAGAGAACTGAAAAGGCATATTTACTTATACTAACCACCCGTTGTCTGAAAAATCATAATATAAATCCTGAATCAGTTATATATATATATAGATATTTAGTACATTGTGTTTTTTTATTTTCTGTGTTTACATTTATTAATAATTAAGTTCTTATTTGCAGCAATATATGAATAATTCAGAAACCATCTTAATACATGTAAAAACACTGCATTAGGAGAGAAATGTATGCATCAAAAATACACCAAACAATATTCAATTATGTCGAATATGAAAATATATAAAGATAACATGTACCCCATTTAATACAATTTTTATTTAACAAAATTACTTGAACTGAAAGTTGTTAACAATAGCATTTCCATGTGGGTTTTTTTTTTATGTGTTATGTAACTAATATTAGAATTAGCTTTTATATCATAAGTAAAATACTGGTATTGATGAGAAGCGTATAGTGAATGATCCGTGTGACAGTTTGTATTTTATACATTCAGGCTACAATAAGCAAGTACATGTAGTAACATTAGACATATATAAACAATGTATTTTTTACTTGGACTTAAAAATACCAATGTAGGTAAAATAGTGAATTGAAGAAAGATAAACTGTGTGTAAAGAACAATATTCATCAGGAATGAAGAGTGTTGCATAATTATTTAAATGTGTATATCATATTTTTGCACATGATTTGACGGATTTGCTCCATTGTTTAATAGCTTTCCATCGGTCCGCAAGCTTTTCATATTTCACTCTGGGTCATCTCTTAAATACTGATAAGCTTATGACAATCAAATATGATCAGTTGGTACATCATGGGGAAAATGAGAAGTTCACTTTGGACTTTCTGGAATATCTAATAATATGCTGTCAAATCCTGTTTTAATGTAAGACATTAGATTATATAAATAACAAAGAAAAGATTTGTCCCAACTCGAAAGTATGTCACTCTAGCCTCATTTTGTAATTTATGGACATACATATTTAAATCATATCTGGGTCATACCTCTATAGTCAATTACTATCTTTTAGTGTATGTTTTTCACAGAAGATGGACACTTTAGCCTCTAGAAAAATATTTTATGGTGTACATATTCATTGTAGTTCAAGACAAATTGAGACAAGTGTACCATGTTCATGTAACGGTGAAGGTTTTTTTGTTAATTAATGTAGTTGTTTTGTAAATTGCATTCATATTTTTAAAAAACTAACATCTTTTGCATTATTCAGGGAGGTTTGGTATGCATATGATCAAGAAGAAAACAAGTATGAGTACAAAAGTATAAATTTTTTTGGGAAGTTTTTTTGATGTGCAATTTATCATTTTTTAAATAAATGTTCCTGATAAGGGAATTTCCATACGAATGTTTTTCCATTATTGTATCTAGACTGTATTTTATTTATAATTGAAAACATTTTAAGTTTTGTGATCAAAATAAATTTGGAACTGTTTGAAATTGTGTTGTTTTTACATGTATTAGAAACCATGCTGAGTTTTTTGAAAGCAAAAAAAAAAAAAAATAAAGTTTCAGTAAGTTTCAGTTGCGGAAACCATTTGTAAACAATATGTATTCAAACAGTTTATGGAGGTAAAAACTACGCAGAAACTTCAAGTTTCAGTAAGTTTCCGTTGCGGAAACCATTTGTATACAATATGTATCCCAATCGTATATGGAGGTTGAAACTATGCAGAAACTTCAAGTTTCAGTAAGTTTCCGTTGCGGAAACCATTTGGATTCGTGGATAGCCTAAGTTTCAGCACTGCGGAAACTTAATGAAACTTGAAGTTTCCGTGCTGAAACCTGTCGGAAACTTAAAGTAACCTTAAGTTTCCGCAAAGTTTCCAAAGGGTTTCTGCAGCGCTGAAACCAGATATTTCATCCAGTGATTCAATTAAGTCGGTTGCTGTGCTCTATTTAACTCATTCTAAAATTATTTATTTCTTTTTGTGTTATCGAATTTAGATTTATTTTTATCTGAAAATGTTTTCTATTATATTATATTCTTGAAGACAAATATACAACTTTGCCTTTTATATACAGTGCTTATCGTTTGAAATAAAATCTTTTCTTGATAGCATTTACTTGTTATATGGCTAAGTTTTATCTATAATTTTGTATTAAATGTACTTATTTACCTTCAATTGAATTTTGTATAAACAAGCAATTTAATATCAGTCTTGTAATTAAAAAAGAATTTAAAAAGGAATGATATTTTAAATACTGTAGATTCCTTTTTATGCGAGTTCTTAATTTCGCGAATCAACCGTTTTGCATCAAATCTCAAGAAATAAATACATTGCTCTGTAAATAATTAGATGCAAAAATAAATGTGGTAACTTTTCCTGAACAACTGATCTCTATTAGGTTTATACACAAAATGCTTTCAAACGACTAAACAACATTAAACAACAAAAGTATACCATTGAGGGAGTCAGCAAGATTCCAGTTCCCCAAGAGCAAGTCTATTTCCCGAGGCGAAGCCGAAGAAACTAGGTTTGCTTGAGGGGAACTGGAATCTTGCTGACTCCTTCAGTGATACACTTTAACTCTTTTATGCTACCTAAACAAACAATCAATCAGAAAAATTTCAAATTAATGTAATTCATCTTGTATCCAACAAGTTATAACGTCAAAATAATTAAAGTTAAATTGCAAGCGCGTCGTATTGTGGCGTATGCGTGTTTTACGACAAAGGTGAATGAATATAGCCAATCAAAAAAGACATTGAAATCATATCATTACGAATATTCATTATTTTATTCGGAATATTTCGGAACTTTTCCTTTGGTTAACAGAAATCACTAAGCGTTCTGAATAGGTGTGTATCAGTTCGTCGAACTGACGCATCTTTTTGCGGGGAATCGGTCTGTTTTGCAGGGAATCAGTCTGTTAATGGCGATTTCCAGGGAATCAGCGAAATATATTACTCTTATAAAGTGAAAAATAAGTAGCGATATAATAATATTTAATGAATAACTTGTCTCAATCACATGACACACATATTTGGAATATCGATAAGAACATGATTAACAAGTATTCATTCATTTGTTCGTAAGTCGTAAGTTATTTTACTAAGACCCATATTTATATCTACATTCAATAATAACATTAAGTACGTCAACTATCTGTAAATGCTTTTATATACATAGCATAAATATAATGTACATAGCATATAAAGTTATTCGTCTGATACAATATCGAGATGTACTGCAACATGAGGTTTCTACTGGAAAAAATTACAAGGCGTATATATTTAACTTCAAAATTGACTTAACAAAAATATCTAACCTGATATTCTACAAAGGTTGCAAATGCTTACTTAAAAAAAAAGACAACCATGCTACAAATTGAATTGGGTTTAAATATATTTAAAAATCGACTTCTAAAGAGTATTTTTTTTTTTACATTTTTAAATTTTTAAACATAATTACATAGTATGAATGACAAACAAATGTTTGGAACAATATATTTGTGGGGTTTTTTTTTAATGAAAATCCAATGCAAAGTTCATTTCCAATTATTACGATTTTACACTCAATTCATTATTTATTATATTATCATTCATAAATTCATATATTGACAATAAAACGTATTAATTACTAAAAAAAAAAAAAAAAGAAAATCATGTTTGCATTCGATATATTAATATATTATATCTATATTTAAGATTCCATCTAATACCGAGTGTTTGTTATATATGATCAACCTTTTTAAAATAATTAGGATATCATTTTTCTGTAGATGACGTTGTTAGTGTTGTAACAGTAGACAATGGTTTGCTTTTCTGTGAACCATCTTCTTTATTATCCCGGCTTTGTTTGTTCTGTTTCTTAACTTCGGTGTTAAAATCTTTACTCCTACAAAGGCAACACGTCTCCATCAGAAGACCTCTTAATTCTTGCTAAAATGTAGACTGGCATAGATAAGAAGACCGATGTTGATAGCCATAAGTCTGAGGTATTTAACACGCCAGACATATGCACTATTGGTCAAAACCGAGAGGGTCCAAACATGTTTCTTTAGGAAGATGACGAGGACTACCGAACGGATGACATGAAGACAACAGTGAATAACCTGGGTATATAAAAGTATGATATTCGGGGTTAGCAAGGTCCCATTATACTGGACGTATTCCCCAAACATCTTCTTTAAATATACAATACATCCACTTATTCTCTTAAGAGGGTGACATGGTATAAATTCCTGAATGAAAGGGATTGTTTCGTAATTATGTTCAGAAAAAGGAAAACCGTACAGCATAACACTAGGTGAGCGAAGAAGAACGTGAAAAAAAAGTTGAAAAGTTAAACATTTGGTCTTTTAGCGGATAGCCTACTAGCATGCAATTATGTAAGGACATAAATGTGTTCAGCCACACCGAAGTGGCATGGAATACCATTTGCAGGCGTAATGAAAACATGACCTTGGGACAAACAAGGTATTCCAGGAAACCGTAGTCCAATTTGAACACCCTTAGCAAGGTATCCCGAAGTACTGAAGTCAATGTGAAACACATTGTCATTATAAATATGACGAATTTCTGAGTCACTCCTAAAAGCTTCCTTTGTCTGAAAATGGCTAACATAATTGTTGTAACCAATACCTGTATGGGCCACAGATAGATACCGACATGAAAAATATATGTCATCCCCCAGCTACCATATACATGTAAGTCTTCTACTTTATGTGTCCGCTCGCTGTCACAATTTACCTTTTATAGCTTTAATATTAAATTCAGCATCAAGTCTTCAGCATTGGACTCGTTCTTTGTATTTCTTTTAATAACTTATCAATGAATACCACTACTAGAGTAACTGTAAATGTTTAGCATAAAAAGAGCTAATGGATCCTTTTTTAAATGCAGACATGAAATGTGCAAACATTGGGAGCGTTACATTTTGTAGACGATATATATAAAACAGCTGTTGATTTTTAAAATTGGTTTTAAAATTTAAAAAACGGACTGTCTCCTCTCGGTTTGTAATACACCCCATCGGCCTGTCTTTATACTCCAATTATTTATGATTGTTTATATCATATGTTTTTGTGTCTTATATCTTAGAAGCAACCACAACAACACAAAGTATTGGAACGAATTTATATCATGAAAGCTGCACACAACACGAGAATAGACATCGTCAAATGGGTATATAAACCCTTCTAATTGGTAAAACCCGAGTGCACATTTGAATACCTTGATGATAATTTATCCAGGCATGGAAAGGCGTGTAAAATTTGTAAATTTCACTGCAACTGAGAAAGATATAAGACGTAAGATGTACATACACACAGTTAATACCTCTACAGCCCAACTCTGCGATATTTTAGAGGTATGCAGCTGATATAAGAGTTGTAGGATTAGCGGCAATAAAAAAGAAATATGGCAGACAATGTCTGTCACGAGTCGTGTTTTTATCTTTAACCATATTATTACGCAACACTCTTAAAGTCTACTTTGTGGTCGCACCAACCAGAGAGTACCGGAAGTGCTAACTATTACATCATACAAAACAAAAAGTCACCAGGAACGCTCAAAACTAAAGTAATTTGCGGTTGTTATTTGTACGATCACATTAAACTACATTAATAATAACCTCTGCGTGCAATTTTGTAGTCAAATAAGACCAACAACGTTAAATGTAAACAACTGGCTGATCGCGATGCACTTGTTGATGTGATGTAAATTTTTGACTCATTTTATGTATAAAGAGAGACGGTTCAAACAATTTTTTACATGGGAAAATGGATTCAATAAATTAAAGGAGCTTGATCTTTAAGCATTTTTTATAACATTAAATCCTATTTATTAGTTTACTTGTTTTGATTCAGCATGTAATTATTTTTAGAGCGTGTATTATTTTTTTCTAGTGTTAAATGTACAAGTTCCATGTTTTTGACATCGGGAAACCTATCTAAATCCGCTTTTTACAAATGCATACACTTAACAGATCATTAAGATCTTTTAAATATAAATTAAAGGAATGTTTAATTTATTAACAAATGCTACTGCTTTCATGAAATCTATAGAAAGAATTAATAAATACATAAAATATTAAGCGAAGGTCGTATCAATTTCAACAGGAGCTCATTTTTTTTATATTTATTCTAATGAAAAAATTACAATTACAAACCGTCAACCATCTCAAAAATCCATTAAACGAAATACAAATTCAAAGCAGAGCAACACAGACCTCCAAAAAGATAGAGGTAGGATCAGGTGCCTAGGAGGAGTGAGCATCCCCTGCTAACCGGTCACACCCGCCGTGTGCTCCTTCTCTAGTCGGGAATAAACGGTAAAGTCCGTAGACAATTAGGTGATAAATTATGGTCTATCAATTAGTATGAAAAACGTCAGTTAGCAATGACAATAACATCAATAAAATATGAACTCTATACAAAGCAGCAGACTTTTCAGAATTTACTACATAAGTAGAACTTGATTATTATTTAAATTCTTAATTCGAATAAGGGTATGCCCTTGGGATATCGAAATGTTTCTATGACCCCCACTTGGGGAATTATCATCACATATCACGTGACTGTCAATTCAGGAGACCGCACTAAGTGTCATACAAAGTGATAATTACTATGCTGTTTTATTTAATATCAAATTTATATCATGATAAAACAACTTTACATAAATGTTTTGTAATAATAGATGCATCGTTTTATGAACATTTAAATCTGTTGATATTTCCATAGTAAGGCTTAACAGTGCTGCGTAATAACCTGTATGTAGAAGTTAACCAAGTCATATACCTGTAATGGTGCGTAATTAGGACATGTAACATATATTTTCAAATCTTATAAAAGTAACTTTTTAAATTGTTACCTATGATGAATTTTACTTTTTATCTGAATATCATTCGGAAACATCGTCAAATAGGTATGTAAACCCTTCTTATTGGTAAAACCCGAGTGGAAAATTGAATACCTTGATGATAATTTTATCCTGGCATGGAAAGCGTGTAAAATTTGTAAATTTCACTGCGACTGAGAAACACGGCGACGTAAGATGTACCTACACACAGTTAAGACCTCGACAGCCCAACTCTTCGATATTTTAGAGGCATACGGCTGATAAAAGAGTTGTAGGATTAGCGGCAATAAAAGAGAAATATGGCATACAATGTCTGTCACGAGTAGTGTTCATCTTTAACCATATTATTAGCAGCACTCTTAAGGTGACAAAATGACAATAACAAACCGTCAACCATCTCAAAAATCCATAAAACGAAATACAAATTCAAAGCAGAGCAACACGGACCTCCAAAAGATAGAGGTAGGATCAGGTGCCTAGGAGGAGTGAGCACCCTCTGCTGACCGGTCACACCCGCCGTGTGCTCTTTGTCGTAATCGGGGAAAAAACGGAAAAGTCCGTAGAGAATTATGTGATAAATTATGGTCTTACAATTAGTATGAAAAACGTCAGTCAGCATGCGACCCAGTGGATGATTGTATTTGCTGACAAGGTCGTTGTATCGACCATAGAACTTATGAAAAGATGACTTCAAACGAGCCTGTTGATAGTCCTGTTTTATCAATTTGTTGGCAGTAGCTTGCCTCGCCTTAGAAACTGTTCATACGAAGAGCATGCCCTTGCGTATCGAATTAAGTGAGAGACAAAAATACCATATGCAGGTGATGAAGGTATATTGCTAAGTAAGGAAAGTTGACTATAGAAAATTTGAAGTCATCGCATTTATA
The DNA here is from genome assembly GCA_033439105.1 of Magallana nippona. Lineage (NCBI taxonomy): Eukaryota > Metazoa > Mollusca > Bivalvia > Ostreida > Ostreidae > Magallana > Magallana nippona. The sequence continues at coordinate 3,200,558 of CM065917.1, read as the reverse complement.
ATAAAATTTTGTTGTTAGGTTACCATCAATGTCCATTTCCAGTAAAATATCCAAATGTGAAACAGATGACGCAGACTTTGTGGTATCTTTTATTTCAAGTTCACTGGGATATATCGAGTCGACGTAAGTATGGAAATAACAATTGTTAATTGATAATACGTCGTCGATATACCTGAATGTTGAGTTGAAGGCCACAGCGATTGATTTATTTTTTTCACGTACAAGTTTTTGAATAAATGCTGCTTCATAATAATACAAAAATAGGTCTGCTAACAATGGGGCACAATTTGTACCCATGGGAATTCCAACAGATTGTTGGAAGACTTGATTTCCAAAAACTACATAGATGTTGTTTATCAGAAACTCAGGTATCTTTTCAATGTCAACTTCAGAGTACTTGTGTGTGCAATCAGAATGGTTTTTAACAAAATAATTCTTTAGATTTCCAATGACAAGGTAAGCATTTTTACGACTTCCATTTTTATTGAAGAAACAACTGTCGATGATATCAAAAAGCCTAGATTTTAATTTGTCATGGGGAATGGTTGTATAAAGCGTTGAAAAATCGTACGTTTTGATGTTATTGATTTTGCTAAGATTTTGTGACCTCAAAGTTTCTAATAATTCTTTAGAGTTTTTTAGTATCCACTTCTGATTCACACCACTTCTGGAGTATATTGTTGTACAATACTCTTGAAGTTTCTCCTTCGGGTCTACTTCAAAAATAGGGTTAGGAACATATCTTATCTTGATTCCTATCTAATTTACATAACACACAAATTTGGAATATTGATTAGTATATTATTGATAGTAATTCATTCATCTGGGCGTAATTCTCAAGTTCTATTGTTAAGACCAATATTGCTATCCATAATTAAGAAATCAACAGCAATTTAAAAAGTTCACTGCGATATGAAGCTGGTTGGTCATGTTATCAAATCCTGTGAAGCCCGAAGGGATTCTCAGTAGATTTGATCACGTACCAACCAATTTCAAATCCCGGTGAACTTTTTAACATTGCTGTTAATTACTTATATTTAGGTTTAAAACAGGAAAACCGCTCAGATTCATTAAAATAACCGTGTTTTTACGTTTGATATAATGCAAACGTCAAGCGATAAGTGCGTGCGATAATCATTGTGACGTCATAAAAAAAGTTTACACAGAATTGAACGTTTTCATTATTCTATAGGTTCATATAAGGATGCATATTTGCAAATGTAAATATTCAATGATAACATAAAGTACATCAGATATTTGTCCATGCTTTTATATACATAGCATAAATAGAATGTAAATAGCATATAAAGTTATTCCTTCGATACAGTATATAGAGATACTATAGCATGTGGTTTATACGAGAAATAAAATACGACTCGTATATCCTTATATTCAATATTAGAAAAAAACATTGTAAACAAAGATATATAACCTGTTATTCTACAAATGTCGCAAATGCTTAATATAAAAAAAAACAAATATGCTACGATTCAAACTGGGTTTGAATATATCTAAAAGTTGACTTCCAAAGAGTAATGTTTTACATTAATAAACATAACTACATAGTATGAATGAACAAATAACATGTTTGTAACAATACATTTGTGTGTGGAGGGGGGTGTAAATGAAAATCCAATACAAATTTTCCAATTTATATAATTTTACACTCAATTCATTATATATTGTATTATTATTCAAAAATTCATATATTGACAATGGAACGTATCAATTACTAAAAAAAAAGAAAATGCGTCATGTTTGCATTCGATATATTAATATATAGTATATCTATATTTAAGATTCTATCTCATACCGAGGGTTTGTTATATATGATCAACCTTTTTAAAATAATTAGGATATCATTTTTCTGTAGATAAGGTTGTAAGTGTTGTAACATTAGACAATGGTTTGCTTTTCTGTGAACCATCTTCTTTAGTATTCTGGCTTTGTTTGTTCTGATTCTTAGGTTCAGGTGTAAGATCTTTACTCCTACAAAGGCAACATGTCTTCATCAGAAGACTTTTTAATTCTTGCTTAAATGTAGAGCTGAGACTGGAATAGATAAGAAGGTTGAGGGGTTTACCGATACTGTAAGATACAGAGATTACTGAGGTAATCACACCTTGGTGGGATGAATAGTTACCTACGTGAGTACTCTCTCCGTCATGGAATGCAAACTGAAGAAAGGTAGCAACTATAACGGGTACCTCCTGCAGGAAAAAAGACAACCCAATACCGATGTTGATTGCCATAAGTCTAAGGTATTTGACTCGCCTGACTGATGCACTATTGGTCAAAACAGAGAGGGTCTGAATGTGTTTCTTTAGGAAGATGACGAGGCCTACCGAACTGATGACATGAAGACAACAGGGAATAATCTGGGTATATAAAAGTATGATAAACGCTGTAATAAGTGTTCCATTATACTGAGCGTATTCCTCAAACATCTCCTTGATATACACAATACAGCCGTCTATTCTCTTAAGAGGGCGGCCCGGTATAAATTCTTGAATTAAAGGAATTGATTCGTGATCATTTGACATCAAAAAAAGGTAAACCGTACAGCAAACCACCAGGTGACCGAAAAAAAACGTGAAAAAGAAAGTTGATAGGTTACACATTCGGACTTTTAGCGGGTAGCCTACCAGCAGGAAATGATGTAAAGACATCAATGTATTCAGCCACACCGAAGTAGCATGGAATACCATCTGTAAACGTAATGAAAACATGACCTCGGGACAAACACGGTATTCCACGAAACCGTAATCCATTTGAAACACCTTTAGCATGGTATCCCGAATAACCGAAGTAAATGTGAAACACAAGTCTATCACCATAATGCATATGATGAATTTCTGAGTCACTCCTAAAAGCTTCCTTCGTCTAAAAATGACGAACATAATAGTGGTCACCAATAGCTGTATGGGCCACAGATAGATACCGACCTGGAAAACATATGTCATCCCCCATCTTCCATATAGGTGTTCTATTTTAAGCGTCCGTTCGCTGTCAAAATTTCCATTTCGTAGCTTCAATAGTAACTTCAGCATCAATTCTTCAGCATCGGATTCTTTTTTTGTATTCATTTTAATAACTTATCAATTAATGATACAATTAACGTAACTGTAAATGTTTTAGCAGAAAAAGAGTTAATGGGTCTTCTTAAGATGGAGACATGAAGTGTGCAAACAATATTTTAATGCAATATATATATATATATATATATATATATATATATATATATATATATATATATATATATATATATATAACAGTTGTTGAATTAAGGTGGTAACACACGCCTTTTGACAGATGAATCAATAATGCCTTAATACATAAAGTCGAAAAGAATTACACATCATAGAATCCGAAATGCATTCACATTTGTATACACTTTAAATAAAGTTATTTCACGTCCTTTCGTTTTGTAAGACAACACATCAGCACGTCATTATAATCCAGTTATTTATGAATGATTATATAATATGTTTTTGTGTCTTCTATCCTAGATGCAATTACAACAAAAAACATTATTGTGAAACACAAGTCTATCACCATTATAAATATGATGAATTTCTGAGTTACTCCTGAAAGCTTCTTTCGTCTAAAAATGACGAACAATGATAACAAAAAAACATTATTGTAACGAATATTTTTAATGAAAGCTGAACACCACTCAAAAAAGACACCGTCACATAAGTATATAAACCCTTCGAATTGCTAACACCCGCACACTTGTATATGTTGATGACACTTATATCCTGGCTTGGAAAAGTGCGTAGAATTTGCAAATTTCACTGCAACTGATAAACACGGCGATGTAAGATGTACCTACACACAGTTAATACCTCTATAGCCCAAATCTTTGATAATTTAGAGGTCTGCAGCTTAAATAAAAGTTGAAGGATAAGGGGCAATGAAAAAGAAATATGACAGACAATGCCTTTTACGAGTCGTGTTGATCTTTAACTATCTCATTGATAATCTAAATGTAGAAGCTAACGAAGCCGTACACCTGTACACGTGTATAATTGGGTCCTATTAAATATATTAGTGAATCTTATAAAAGTAACCATTTAAATTATTTCCTGTCGGATGAATTGTACTTTCATCTAAATATGGTTCGGAAGAAAAAACCATTTTCAGGACAATAAACAGAATGGTCTTCCGTATTAATTTCTTATTATCATAATAAATTATCAACAATGCAGATTAAGAACAATTTCGAGTGCATTTGGGTTTGTTTTTATTTTTTTTTAATTTTATTTCATTTTTTTATTTTATTTTTTTTTGGGGGGGGGGGGTCAATGGTTGAGTGGGTTGTTATTTTTTAACTTTTTTTTTAGTTTTGTTATTCATTTTTTTATTGCTTCTGTTTGTTTGTTTTTTTATCTATCTGTATAATGTTTGGCAAATACATTTTGTGGCAGGCATGGAAAAATGCTTTTTAAATTATGTAATCAATTTTAAGTACATACAAACAAAACTGGAAAAATATAGTCGGCCGATAACTGTTCCACGAAACCCTGGCAGGGATATTTTTTTCTTTTCTTGACAAGAGAAATTGCGACATAATAAAAATAGAAGATTTCCGCCATCATCAAAAAAATATGTATCACTATATTAATTACGTCATGATAAATGTCAAGTAAAATTAATAGCCGCAGTTCTTTACACTTACTTATGTCCATTTCTGATTTCTCTAATATTATAATATAATCCTTTGTCGACGTTAATGTGATAAAACTCCACTTACTCGTCAATATGTTCCAATTCCGTGAATTTCGTGTGTAAAATCGAAAATAAGATTTTACTGTTTCACAAGGTATTTGTATTAAAATGTGTTAACTATTTTTTTTTTTTATTTGTTTTACGGTGCTACCGTTGTGGCGAGCGCAGCAAGAATTACACATACCTTACATCATTGTCAACCTAGTGATATTTTGACAGTTATGAACTAACATTTTTGAGAGAGAGAGAGAGAGAGAGAGAGAGAGAGAGAGAGAGAGAGAGAGAGAGAGAGAGAGAGAATGAATTATATAATATTTCTAGGTTTAAAAAAATTCTTACAAATTACGTAGACTTGCTTCCCCCTAAAACCGTTTTTTTACTTTTGGAGAAAGTTGATCAGTCTGTAAAATGTAATTTGTGTTTAATTTGGTCAAAAGTGTAAAGTGTAAATACAGTATTATTTTTCTTTTGTACCTTGTTGTTATCTGACTTTTATTTTTTTTTTTCCTGGTTCATAATTTTTAAAAAAAATTGTTTTTTATATTTTTGAAAACGTTGTATCCGTGCCCTCGGTCCCTGTTTGAATGTGTGTAATTTCCCATTTACCAATTTAATAGTTTGGCAATATGCAATATCTGCATAGATTTTTTAACTGTTTATTTTTTCTCTTTATTCTTTATTATTTAGTTCAAAGTGAACTTTTTTAAATTGCCTCTGTACTTATACTTACTGTTCATGCACGCAAAAGTAGCTTAAAATTGGATCGATATGACAGTAAAGTAGGGCTCTTGCTTATATATATATATATATATATATATATATATATATATATATATATATAATATAGTACCGTCAACGCAGTCCAAATTGCAACGCAGTTTAAGACAGATGTCTCAGGTAAAACCGCGTACCCACGCGGTAGAGTCGTCCAGCAAGTTAACACCGCCACGGTCTTGGCGATCAATACACAAGTGAACAAATGTATCGGATCGAAACGCGAGTTATCTCCCTCGACTAAAAAATAACTGACAGCTACACGTAACTATAATATATCATTTTATATAAAAACTATAAATGGAACTATCTAAAACTAGATGCTGTCATTAGACAGTAATACCCGCACCAAGTGTTAGCCTCTAAATAACACTCTCTTGTACCAGTTTTAGTCAAAAAGAAGGCCACGTGCAATTTCCGGTACTTTTTAAAAATTATACTTTTCATAAATGAGGAGTTCACATCCAATAATACACATATTGCCTTTATGTACAATTTGGGGTTGAACTGTTTGCATCTGTTTGTGATCTTCATATTATTTCCATTAAAAACCCTATTTTAAATATGACACAAACAAACATTCTTAGGATTTTATATTTGTATTTAAATAAAACAAAATCCCTACCTATCTAAAAACAAAAATTCTGAAACATGATTACACATCAACATGACACTCCGAATCATATTCTAGAAGATCATTTTGGCTACTGAAAAAAGAAATTGACGTTTTTTGAAACCAGACTTTTTGTAAAAAAAAAAAAAAACGTCATTTTTCAGCCATTTAATGACCCCCAGGACAAAATTGAAATTTCCGAAACCTTATTGCGCATCTATAGGACACCCCAAAACAAAGAGATGAGTTGTCTACAGTTGAAAATGTAAAAGGAGTTCGAGGAAGAAGGGTTTTTTTTGTCAAAAACGTGATTTTTACCAATTATTTGACCCCCAGGACCACCAGAGAATTTTTGAAACCTTTTTACAAAACAACATGACACCCCAAATCATACTCCAAGAGATCAGTTTGCTGGTTTATAAGATGTAAGAGCAGTTTGAGAAAGTAAAACGTGACAGACAGACGGAAGGACGGACGGACGGACAGGCAGACGGAACAGGGTAACAACTTTATACCCGAACTTTCTTTAGAAAGTGCGGGTATAATAATATTCGATTTATTTTTAAAATGTTAAATTTATAGCACGTGTCTAAAATCATTCATCAATGCTATTTCATTTAGTTACTTGACGATGTATTTTTCAATCCATTCAAATTGACTTACTAGTCTATTCAAAAATTGATAAGCATGCTTGGCAGTCGGATTGTATTTTTTTTTTTTTATTCAGTATTATTAGATTGTGAAGAAGTATTGAAACTTTTCTGTTTAATCTACGTTAACTGCATACTGAATGAAATGCCTTTGCCGATGTACATGTATGTCCGTGCGACCACCTATTAACAAACTTTCAGCCAGTTTGCAATCGTATTACAGAAAACAGAAAGTACGCATTTACATTAAGTTCTTAATCTACTTGTTCATGGGCAAGGTTTTCTGTACACATGTACAAGTGATATAATACACGGTCTGCAAAACAGGTCGCAAGGATATTTTTCAGATTGACATCAGAGTTAGATTGATAAAATTAAAATAATATGTGCTGTTCTCTTAATTTAAGTTATATGCTTGTTATATTACTGCTGTCTTTAACTCATTCATACGGATCATTTAAGGTACAGGTGTTATTCTTTACAAGAAATGAAAGGAGATGATTAATAATTAATGTTTGTTTCACAGAACAACATGGGAAAGTGTACAGTCGTGTTATTAAATGCGTACATTTCGCATTACGTTTAAAAAATCAAATGCAAACTATTTATGTACACATTTCCTTTCTTGTGTATATTAATCATAAGTCGCGATCATTTCCTGTGTATAGTGTTTAACAAACTCAGGGTAGACAACGACCTGCCCTAGGGGTTTTCACACCTATTCAAGATAAAAGAAAAACTCTAAATTGTGTACGGCTTCGTCTAACCGTACAACACCACCCATTTCTATCTTACAGAAGATGCTTCTTGATTATTATGAGTGTCGTCGATCCAGATATTCTCTATGATCTGAGAGAGAGAGAGAGAGAGAGAGAGAGAGAGAGAGAGAGAGAGAGAGAGAGAGAGAGAGAGAGAGAGAGATCGTTTAGGTGTAATTTTACGTACATTCATTTAAACATACTAATTTTAAATAATATTCATAAGATTAGTATTCATACAAGAAGATGGACAGGTACATTGTGATTGAATCCAACATTCAGTTTCAGTCTGCGTCCACGTGCTACCCCTGTCAATCAATTCAGCCCTCAAGCTGCACCACGTGCTCCTTCCATGATAACGGGAAATAGTTTCGTTCTATTAGTTTTCATTTCAAATAAAGAAAAAAGAAGTATGTCTAACAGCAAAGTATTTTAGCACTGTTTGTGATGTTTAATTTAAAGTTTGAAACTGTGTTTGTGAAGTTTAATTATATATTTTATACTATTATTTATTTTATACTACGTTGTTTTGTAAATACAATATACTTTGACAGTCATAAAACGACGATTGAAAGGGGGGGGGGTTACGAAAAACGTTATTCGCAGTGATACTACATTTGTGATGTAGCTTCATATTGAAGACACATCAAATGATATCAATATCATTTAGTATTTTAAGAGTGAAGTAAAATTTTCACATTATGCCGTTGACCGTAGGTAAACGTTCCCGTGTAGCATGTGCTTGTCACGGACTAGGATAACTGTCTTGAGCATCGGGAGATTGTGCCGTAAAAATGCTCCACATTGATATTTTTGTAGTGGGAAATGTTTAAAATCATTAAAAAATCGAAGAACAAAAATATTTTATAGTTCTTACCATCTCCTTCATGTAGATTATATTATGAAAATGATCAAATAAATTTGAAATAATAGCTATATCCACAGTTACATGAAAATTGTGACGGATGCAGATGGTTCTTTACATAGAAATTTTTCAAAAATAATTGATAAGGAGTTTTGAAAACGTGCATTAAATACGTAATAATTGAAGTGAAATGAAAACAATACATCAGGCATGGCCATTATAGAATGACTCAATATTTGGTGGCCGTCTTATTTTCTAATAGCGTACAGGTAAAAATCTCCGATCACCTAAAAAATCTCTTGGGTCTCACCGAAGCTTTTGCGGTACTCAAAACGTGTATTCAAACCTCAAGGCTCCCTAAATTACGAGTTAAATGTTAGCCATTTTTGGCATAGCACCACGGGAGAAAACATTATAGAGCATTATGGGACGTTGAAAATTTCTTGATGAATCTGTAGGTTTTGCTCGTTTCTTTTTCCTGCGCACACTGGTTCTTAGAGCTCGCACCGCGAGCGGCGCTTCGCGCTTCGCGCCGCTCACTGCCCTCGCTTTAATATAATCCTTTGTCGAGTTAATGTGATAAAACTCCACTTACTCGTCAATATGTTCAAATTCCGTGAATTTCGTGTGTAAAATCGAAAATAAGATTTTACTGTTTCACAAGGTCTTTGTATTAAAACGTGTTAACTATTTTTTTTTTCAATTTTGGCACATTTGAATACTAGTAGTACTTGTCCATTTTTTAAATATGTTTTTGCGTCACATTTGTTAAATGATTAAACATGAATGCACGTTTCTAATTCAAAATGAAATTGCAATTGTAATTTCAAGATCGAATTAACAATTAAAACTGCCTAAAAAAAATAAATATGAAGAATTTATTTTAGCATTTGTTGCGGTTTAAAAAAACAAGTCATAGAAGCGCAGACACAGGGGACTAGTAAAGATAATCTGAAGATAGGAGAATGATTGAGGATAATATAGTGTCGTGTATGCTTCTAGCAGTAATATAGAGGTTTTCGAATTATCAGTTGGGACATAGACTCGAAAAACGTTAGTACTTAATAAGTACGTTAATAAGCTCAATTCATTTTCGCTATTTGACTTCTAAAACCATCAATGCCTTTTTGTGATTTCGCTTATTTCACTTATCCTGTAGTTAAAATATACAATTCTTTCAAAAACATTTCAATGTTCAATCAATTAAATCAAGACGATTTATAGAACTGAAATTTTGAAAATAAACACTGTCAACCAAAAGTAAATCGATGGCCTTCTTTATTTGTAACAGAACCTAATATAACTTTATAAAGATAGAAAAATCAAAATATAAGCTTGACAGATCAACAATTCGCATTGAAAAATTCACGAAATAGAAAATAAATTCTCTTTTGAGGAATTCTTCTGTTTGAGGCTACGATCAACATTGACGGCGAGGCTTGGCTGTTCCAGGAAATATAAAAGACTGTAACTCTGATGTCATGTTTCTAACCTTGTGTTTTGGATTAACATTAACATTGGATTAACGTTCATTACCGGTCATATCATAACGAGCGCCACATCCTTCAACGTGCTCTAAGCTAAAAATTTACTATTTAAGTAACACACTGGCTATCATATTACAATGATATTTGCTTAGGTCGCACATACATACCCTTTGTTGTCGATACATCACTATTTAGCTCCACGAGCGTGTCCCCTATGTATCAGGTATAAAGCTAGTTTTATATTCAATTATTTCAAATAATATATTTACACCTGGTTGCTGTTTCAAATAATAATATGAAGTGTCGAACTAAGTAAGCAAAGCATCGGCCATATTGCCGAATATAAATTCCACCAGTCGGACATAGAAGTATATCCAGCAGGCAGGTGTCATGTTTAAACCAATGATAGTGCGATATTTAAGTTCAAAGGTAAAACACAAAACTTGTTCTCGATACTGAAATCAGATATGGTATTTTCAGCTTGATAATTATTTGTTTCGCTTAAGTCTTGCTAACTTGTATTCAAAAATTTGGTTAAGAGCACATCTTATCTCGATCCCATTTAATTGAGGTAACATACCACTATAAATATGTGTACTCATCGACGCGCATATATTTTTTACCTTAAAAAAGTATGAATTTTTCCTAAAAAGTATTAAGTATTTATTGGCATGTTTTAATAGAAATATACCTGTAGGTTTTGATAGAAAGAATAAGGTTTGAAATAAAATCTGGTGGAGTTAAGTTAAAATTGCTTGTTACATGCATAATGGCGTAAAAAGGACTGCCTAAAAGGGTCCTTGTTTATAAAGAACCCTACACGAAACTAGAGCTCGTGGGTAAAAGGTTTTGCAAAGGGTCATTTCTGGTGCCAAATCAAATAGAGGCTCATGTGTGTCTGGAATGATTTTGTGAAGTTTTATGCTACACATACTGATAATCTAAATATGGGGCTATTTGAAAAGATGTAACTTTTACATCATGCTTTGTTCTGTAAAATAATTAGAGGCAAAAATAAATGTGGTACATATTCCTAAACAACTGATCTATATCATGTGTATACAAAATATGCTTGCAGACGACTGAACAACATTCTTGAAAGATGAAAGTGCGTCGATCACATGACACACAAATTTTGAATATCAATTAGTAAGTCTTAAGTTCTTTTGTTAAAACACATATTGCTATCTACATTCAATAATAACATTAAGTACGTCAACTATCTGTAAATGCTTTTATATACATAGCATAAATATAATGTACATAGCATATAAAGTTATTCATTTGATACAATATTTAGATGCACTGTAACATGTGGTTTATACCGGAAAAAAATGTAAAAATTGCTATTCAAAATTAGAAAAAAAAATGTAAAAAAACATTAATATGTCCTGTTATTCCACAAATGTCGCAAATGCTTGATAAAAAAATAACTATGCCACGAATTGAAACTGGGTTTAAATATATATGAAATTCGACTTCTAAAAAGTATTTTTTTTTTTTTTACATTTTTTAAACATAACTAAATAGTATGAATGACAAAATCCATATTTGTCACAACACATTTGTGGCATTTTTTCTTTTTACTGAAAATCCGATACAAATTTCATTTACAATTTATACAAATACACACAATTCATTATTTATTATATTATTATTCATAAATTCAGATATTGACAATAAAAGATATTAATTACTAAAAAAGAGAAAATGCGTCGTGTTTGCAATCGATATACAAATATTATATCTATATTTAAGATTCTATCTAATACCGAGGGTTTGTTATATCTGATCAACCTATTTAAAAGGATTTAGATATCATTTTTCTGTTGATGACGTTGTAAGTGTTGTAACATTAGATAATGGTTTGCTTTTCTGTGAACCATCTTCTTTGTTTTTCCGGCTTTGTTTGTTAGGTTTCGTCTCTTCAGTTTGGATAGCTTGACTCCCACACATGCAACATGTCTTCATCAGAAGACTTTTTAATTCTTGCTTAAATGTAGAGCTGAGACTGGAATAGATAAGAAGGTTGAGGGGTTTTCCGATACTGTAAGATACAGAGATTACTGAGGTAATCACACCTTGGTGGGATGAATAGTTACCTACGTGAGTACTCTCTCCGTCATGGAATGCGAACTGAAGAAAGGTAGCAACTATAACGGGTACCTCCTGCAGGAGAAAAGACAATCCAAGACCAATGTTGATAGCCATAAGTCTGAGGTATTTGACTCGCCTGACTGATGCACTATTGGTCAAAACAGAGAGGGTCTGAATGTGTTTCTTTAGGAAGATGACGAGGCCTACCGAACTGATGACATGAAGACAACAAGGAATAATCTTGGTATATATAAGTACGATATACACTGTAATAAGTGTCCATTTATAGTGAACGTATTCCCCAAACATCTCCTTGATATACACGATACAACCGTCTATTCTCTTAAGAGGGCGGCCCGGTATAAATTCTTGAATTAAAGGAATTGATTCATGATCATTTGACATCAAAAAAAGGAAAACCGTACAGCATAGCACGAGGTGAGCGACGAAAAACGTGAAAAAGAAGGTTGAAAAGTTAAACATTCGGACCTTTAGCGGGTAGCCTACCAGCAGGAAGTGGTGAATGGATCTCAATGTGTTCAGCCACACCGAAGTGGCATGGAATACCATCTGTAAACGTAATGAAAACATGACCTCGGGACAAACACGGTATTCCAGGAAACCGTAGTCCATATGGAACACCTTTAGCAGGGTATTCCGAAGAACTGAAATAAATGTGAAACACATGTCAATCGCCATTATCAATATGATGAATTTCTGGGTCACTCCTAAAAGCTTTCTTCGTTTAAAAATTGCAAACATGATGGATGCTACGGCAAGTTGAACAGGCCACAGATATATACCGACATGGAAGATGTAAGTCATTCCCCAGCTCCCATAGATGTCTTCTATTTTGACTGCTCTCTCACTGTTGAAATTATCTTTCTCTAACAGTAAAGCAATATTCCTCAATATTTCTTCGATATCTACCGAGTTTTCCATGTTTGTGTGAGTAATATTTCAATAAATTAAAATTAAGTTATTAGAAAACCACTGCTTTGAATTGTTGCGTTTGAAACTTTACGAACACCCTTCAACAGAAGATTTACACTGTGTACAAAACTAGTAAAAGTAACAGTACCAATGATTGCACTATTTCAATTTCTTTTATATGAAATAAACTTTAGCACGTCTTTCTTTCGCACAGATTATCAGCAGTCTTAATAACAGTTTTTAAAAAATGCGTTACACAAGCGGGATTGAAACGTGTTAAATTGGGCGGAATCATGAAAACGATTATATTTAACACTACATTATTCACAACTTTTGGACTTGACATAAACGAACTTTAAGTTACTGAAAATAAAATATGAAATCAGTTGAATTAGCGTATTTCTTTGTATATACAGCAATATATAAGGAATGAAAGAGAAGTTGTTGTAAATTCATTTAAAGAAAATTAGAGGGTTTTTTTTAATATTGAAAAGGCATCGTTTCTGGTATAAATTGTAAATGATTTTTTTTAAATTATTATTAAGGACTGGGCTGTCATAAAAAAGAATTTATAAACATGGATAGATTTATAAACATGGATAGCTTTAAAGTACTTTTAAAAATATATAAGAAATAATTAATCTTTTTGTTCCACAAAGGAAGTACATTCAATAATTTCTTTGAGACGTTGTTTCCATGACAATTCCTGCGTCAGTACTTATGTCACACTTATGTACTTATGTCACACAGGGACTGAATTTTGACATTCCTCCACACGCCTAAAGACTTAGAGAAGTCAACCTATTCAGAGATTTTCTATATCAAATAGTTTTGTAGACAACTAAAAAAAATGCCAGAAAAGTCTTCAAAAAGTTAATAGTATTCAATTAACAACAAGCATGTGTAGACCATAGACTCACCGTCTGTATACCATTGTTTAAAATTGCAACTACGCTGAATTTGTTTTTTAATTGATAATTTACGTTCCAGGATGAAACTATTTTTCTTCATTGAGTCAAGTAATGTAACTATGTCATTCAGATGAAGGGTGACTGAAAGATGACTAAAACATGTCATATCTCTGCAATTCAGTCGTTTTTCACACCTAAAACATATACTGAACCTGGTGGTAAGTAGGAAGATTCAATCAGTTTCATTAATGTTCAATGTATGCAGTATGTAGTATGTACATGTCTGGTATCGTCGGAGTGTCAATAAAAAATAAGGTAATATATTGCAAAAATTAGAACGAAAATTCCTGTAGTCCTTTTCACAAAAAATCTTAAGATTATTTTCTATCGTAAGTGAAAACTTGAGTTTTCGTTCATTTTCAACAAATATTTTATGAGATTCTTTCTTGTAAATTTGTCATAACTTTACGTTAGAACATACCCTCTCGTAAGTATTTCAAAACTTTGACACAATTCATCAAATTATGACAAATATACAAGATACACCAATAATTTTAACATTTTAAGTCACATTATACCGTCATTGTGCATTACATAGCAGTTATTGTCCAAACAATACACAAATAACGTCTCAAAAACAATTTACGGCAAATTGTTCTAGTAAGAGTTTCCTACGTCACACTAAACACACATTGTGATCGTGACATCATATTTTGATTTCTATTGCATCACATTGATTTAATTCGATGTAGTGTATAACTTCAGTTTTGCTTCTGTTTTTTGAGAATTTTAGTTTATTAATATGTTTCTCCTCTTTTTTAAGAATTATTAAGTGAATTGAGATCGTTGCTAGGATGGGTTAACTCGTAAATAAAATCTTAAGTGAAACCTGTTACGAATGCGTTCGTGAAAAGCACTTAAGATTTCTCGTTAGAGATTCTTATGTTAAAATCTTACGCACAATATGAAGATGTTTTGTGAAAAGGGCAAATGGTGTATTATGTAGGCACATCAAAAACCCAAAGACTGATTAACATGATATAAAGTCGTGCAGATAAAGTGGTGCGGATAAATTATCATACCGCGCGTTAGCGCGGTATTCAGTTTGTCTGCACCACTTGGTGTGTTATACATGTAGGACCGACGACATTCTAAAATAAGCATTCAAGGCTTAAATGAATAATTTATGAGTGTTAACATGGTAACTTAACAGCACTTCAAAAATTACATTTTTTTTCATTTTTTCCAACATAAATAGTTTCAAATGGAAAAAGAATTGAACTGTTTTTTTCAGTTTGGCAACAGATATAATATAACTGAAAAGTGAAATTCGTTGCTATGGTTACATTAAATGAAAGTCACAATAATCTTCATATTTTGAGGTACTTTTGAAGACTTTTTAATCACACCTGGATCAAGATACTTTAAAATAAATTGATCGGAATGACTAAACATGTCTTCAACTTTAATGCAATATCAGTTGAAGTTGCATTAAAGCAAAAGGAATAGCCGTTGTTATGACGTTTTGGGCAATTAGGGATTTTTGTATGATTTTCTTAATTCTACATATTTCAGAACTCAATCAAACTGTTACGTATATTTCCTTAGTAACGGAATTTTAAGTGGCTGAATAATGCATAAATACATGTATATATGATATAAAAATTTGGCATGTTCCCCACAAATAGCAACAACAAAAAAAAGGGTTTTTTTTCTTATTTTTAACCTTGTTACATAGCAACAAGTGTCAATTTTCTATATGTATATTTTAAATACAGCTATGAATCTATGAGTTTGTTTCAATTAACTTCTAAGATATTGTAAAAATATAAAAAATAAAATCATGTTTTGAAAATAATTTTGATTTGCCCTGCAGTGTTTTTCTATAATTTGAAAATTGACCACATAGTCAATTCAATATTTTATATTTCATAACTTAGATAAGCTGCAATTACTTTCTATATCGCTTTGAAGTTGCTAAGATTTGCCATTTTTCTATCTTGGGTCTCCATGTTCATGGCAACGGTTGCCCTTAGCAACAATTTTATGGCATATTGATACTTATTACATCAATATGTATCATTGTATGCAATGTAAAAACAAATGGTGACTATGCGTGCCGAACCTCTTTAAAAAAATTTGATTTTTACATAGAATTGATCTTAATGTCTACTCTATTTTTAATTACTATATATAGTAACATAATTCATTTTGTAAAAGGTAAACGTTAAGGATGTATAAAGCCTTGCACGAATTGAAAAAGTAGTGGACTCCTCTACCCCTTCAAGTAAATATATATCTCATCAGTGAAACTCTAGATTTTACAATAAAACTTTCACCGAATAAAGCTGAAGACCTTGTCTTTAAGACCTGCCAATATAAGGATGGATGGCCAATGACTACCTGACAGATCCCAGGGGTGTAAATACCTAGTATGGTGTTTAACTACTGTGCCGTGCCATCGGAGAATTTGACCAGCGGTATCTGCATTCTCAAACAGATACGCGAGTATTCGATTCATAATTTATATTTCTTTTATTTTTCATTAATACATTGTATCTTGATAAACATTCAAAACTCAGATATCACAATCTCCTATGTATATTTTTAGCTGGGCGATTTCTCGTAGAACGATAGCCGACTTCTCGGATCCTGTTCACTCAGAAGTGGACCCTCTTCACCGCCACTTGAACTTATGTTTTGAGAAATAGTTCAGAAATATAACAAATGCAGTACGGTATGATTATTTGTCTGCACCGCTTCGTGTGTTATAGGATCGACGACATCCAAAAATAAGCATTCAATGCTTATATTTATATATTCATACTGATGACTATTTGTATGGAATATTTGTGTAATGTCGCTGTAAATCCATTATATACTCTCTTAGTCAGGGATATGAAACATGCATGGGACAGCCATATTAACATGTTATTCAGTTCGCTTCCGCGACTTAAAATATAGTGCCAGAAAATTTGGCAACAAAAATCTTTTTTGTTTACGAATAGATATGATTTAACGATTTTTTTTATTAGTATATAGCAAATTGGTTATGTAAGTTCGAACATTTCATTTAATCTTACAATAATAAATATACTCAAAACGCGTGATGACGTTTACATCTGAGCTCTTGGCGCATGAATTAGCTAAGTGTATTCACAGGAAATTGAACGTCGCATATTTCCAATGCAAACATTAGGGGAAATATACATTGAATGTAAAGATTATCGGATGCTGACATTTGAAATCTTTCCTCGCACAAATTTATAGTTTCAAATTAAAAGAGAAAGTTGAATTTATGGTTTGTCAGTTGTTTAGTCTATGCTTATGTAATAGTAAGTATATTTTATATAATTCAAATGTAAAATTTCATGATTTTACATTTATGAATATGTACATTTATTCAATTTAATAAATAACATACAAAGCTATGTGTCAATTTATATTGACCAGCAATAATGTATGTATTATTTTATCAACATTATTTATCACATGTTTATCTCAATATGCGGTGGATATCACTCATGGGATAAATTTTTGATATTACACTGTGTGTTCTTACGCCACATGACGTCATAATTAAACATTACGTAGCTTCAGGCGGATGATTGACGTAGAATGAAAAAGTAACAAAACAATATTCAGTTGAAAAGTGTAGAATTGTAAATGTGAAGAATTTAATGCTGTTTTAATTTTTCCTTTCATGAATTTATAAAAATATGCTCGAAAATGAAATGTTTGTTTGTTAATCTTTAAGGAACTTTTTTCGTGCGTAAAGTTGTTGACGTCTGGTAGTATATGTGTTGTGCGGTTCACAATTATAATTTTTACAGAAAACATTGAGGTTTAACAAAATACACGGTAAAACATGTGATAAAAATAATCTCTCATGATTAGCGATGGTATATGATTTTTATCCAACTCGTAGTGATAGAAAACACACAACTCGTTAGAGAAAAATCACATACCATCACAAACCATGAGAGATCCTATATGTATACATTGAATTAAGATAATAATTAATCAAATAATAAAATAATTCAATAAATAATTCATTAATAACTAAATCTTTTGATCCGCCACTGATACTCCCATACACCTGTAAGAGGGTACCCGAGTAGTATTTAAGCTTTATTAAATTCCTTAAATTTCATTGGTTAAAACTTTTACCACCAAAACTTTGACCTTAGACAAAGACATTTATTCAGCTTACTGTCACTCTAGGCTGACATGAAATTGTTTTGATCTAGTTTTCAACTTATAAATATTTCTGACAGACTGAATGGAAGGCATATGTAAGTACTAACTTTTCTCATCTAATTAAAAAGTTGTAAATTAATCATCTTATAATTTATTCAGAGTTAACAAACTAAATTCAATGTATAGAGTCTGAAAGATATTAGAGTGAATGTATTTTTCTATTACAGTCATAGATTCAGTTACTTAAGACTGTGAGTACTAGCTCTTAAATGCTCTGTTCCATAAACAGGTACTAATTATTTGTCATATCAATTTTATACTTTTCACAAGAGTATATAATTGAGTACTTAGACGTTCAAATATAATCAATTTTATGCCAGTGAAATTAATTATAAATATTATGTGAATTGATTATATGTAATTGAATTATATTTATGTATATGTACAATGTGATTTATTTTTGAATAACATAAATAAATACCAAAGCGAACCAGAACCCCTGTTACACTTATATCTGATATATTTGGAGATAGTAATCTTGTTCTTTGTAACATTCTAAACACTTCCAGTTTGCAATGTAAAGTTGTAGATCGGTAGAGTGCATTGTCTACATTTATATCCTAGGTCAATATATTATTTGCAAGCTTAGTGTATATATTGTTGAGGGATTAGTTTTAAGAACGTGTACAACAGTAAATATTAGTTTGGTTTTTAAATTTCTGACCTTGCCACGATTTATTATTTTACGATGTTAATATAAATTCGTATTAATACGCTTATAAAATCAGTTCATTATTAATAATGACTCAATATGTATATTTGGTATGTAACAATGCCATTTCATGAAGACGTTTTTCAATACACATCAAATTAGCCTGGATATCAATACTTTGAGTACTTTGATTCTATTTGATATCATAGACAGCTATTGTAGACCATAATTACCTAAAGGTGGAAGAAGACTTCTGATCGAAACGACATTTCGTTTTATTAAAAGGATTTTATCGGCGGCAATATTTAACTTACTCCATAGCCGAGTGGATAAGGTGTTGGGCTTGTGGTCCATACATCTCGATTTCGAATCCCGCAGGGGATTTTGTTGTTACTAACTTAATTGATTTTTTAAGATATTCACTTTGTATTCCCAAACTGGAAAATTTTCGCTTATTTGACATATGTACAGTTTATATGTCATTATATCTTTCATAATCAAATAATTGACTGATAATTTGAGTGACTTTTTCCAGGTGTGTTATTCCACCTTAAGCCTACCACAGATTATTGGCTAGATAATAATTTACGTATAAATTAATTACACGTGTGACAGTAAGGAACATCTATACTTTTGTTAATGCTTTCTAAAATTGCATGGACTTAAGGAGGATGGGTGGTCAACACATTACCCACAGATCTACCTTAAATATTTAGATATGATTTGTTTAGCTATAAACTATCATTACGAAACGTTCCTAAATTTTAGCTTTAAAGTTTGAGCATTTGCTATATACTAAAGTTTCTACAGAGCTCTTCTTCTAAAGGAGATAAATACAGTCTAAAAATGACCTTTGCCATCCAGTCCTCTTAAAACATGTCGAATAGGTTACATATATAGAAGCAGCTGTGATTGACGTGAAGACACCAGTCATCCTCAACAATGACGAATTTTACGGAAAACAGTGTCTTACTTAATCTTTATCCCTTTTATGACGTGGATCTTCTAGCGACGTGAAAGTGATAACATATCGCGCATATATCAAATGGCGGGATTGTCCGCGTGCTAAATTTAATAAAAATGTATCATTTAAGTAATATTAACGAACAAGTTTTATAGGATTTGTATATACATGTATCAAATTGTGATAAGTTAACTTTGTGATCAACACTTTTATATATATATATATATATATATATATATATATATATATATATATATATATATATATATATATATATATATATATATATATATATGGCTTTTATCACCTAAGCGCTATGACATAACCTTGCTAAAGTGCGGAATACAATCATTTACAATGAGCTTTTTAAAAATGTTGTTTTGTAACAGTTTAGTTCTAAAATGAGTTCTATTGATTCTTTAATTAGTTTTAGTACATCGATAGTCTCTGAGTTCTTAGATGCTAATTACAAACTTTACTTCATTTTCGTGGATTTTTTTTCAAAGAGAAAAGTCAATATTTATTTCATAAAATAAAGGTCACCTTTTAATGAATGCAAAGTTTAAAGATGGTTATAACAAAGTAAAAACAGAAAACCGGATTCCACGTTATCATTGCTTTATGCAATCTAGGCAGTCAACAGGCGGAAACGATGAACATGTATTATGTGTAGAAACCGGAGATGATCGATTCACCTTACGGCTCAACGATCCTGCATTTTGTTTTTTGGGATTATCTAGCTTCTTTATTTTTATTAAAAAGTCTATTGTATGCTTCTTTACTTGCAGTACAAATGCTATATATTCTCTCTCTCTCTCTCTCTCTCTCTCTCTCTCTCTCTCTCTCTCTCTCTCTCTCTCTCTCTCTCTCTCTCTCTCTCTCCTCTTTTCCCTCTCTGAGTCCATAATTTTAATTTATTTAATTTGTGTACTCTTCCTAACTTGACCCTGCATTTGTACATTTGTAAATATTTCTGTTTTTTGTACCTCATGTACCATTGATATGGTTTGAGAGAAATAAACATTCACAAGTCTCTCTCTCTCTCTCTCTCTCTCTCTCTCTCTCTCTCTCTCTCTCTCTCTCTCTCTCTCTCTCTCTCTCTCTGAGAGAGAGAGAGAGAGAGAGAGAGAGAGAGAGAGAGAGAGAGAGAGAGAGAGATTTTAAGAATATTATGTGTCCCTTCATTCGGTGAGATGTAATAGCCCTATAGAGAGTCAATAAATCTGCTGAACGATTAATTGCATGTACTTTTAACTTTAAAAGAATCCGGGCAGGAATGTATGGGAGAAGTCGTCATGAAATTAAGATTGGTTACTTACAATCAAATCACAGTGTTTTTCATTTTTTGTTTGTTTATTTATGTTAAGGTTTGCACATTTGCTAATATCATTAGAGTCACCTTTAATAGCGTCGTTGTCTGTATTATCTCCATATGTGTTTTACATGTATGTTGTCTTGTTTTCAGCATTATTTGATCAGTCATTGAGGTTTTCGTGAATACAAAAGTTAAACTGAAAGGAAACTCAACTACTCTTTTAGAATACCATTATCCGAGTACACTAAACTTGAGCTAATTTGCAGAATACATGGATAATTTTGCACCAATGCTAAAGCCGATGTCAGGAAAAGTTTCAATTATACTCTACATCTAAAGGTGTGTCATGTTGTAAATTTTGAATTTACCGGTTTCAAAATAGTTATGTTGTATATTTTATGTGTTAAAAAAATTAAATCAGAAAGGACACCTTTTTGGGAGATTTACAACAGACAAGGACATAGGAAAATACAGACAAGATCATTTGGTAAATAAGTGAGGTGAAAAAAAGTAATATAAATGTATTTTTGATTTTAAAACAGTATACGTGTATTGATAGGCTATAGAGATTTATTATCTTTTTTTTCAGTAAATGATATTCTTAATGAATATTCTAAAGAAAGGAAAACCTACTACTAAATCATAGAGGGGAGGACATAAGTATGTGTATAGACTTACCGTGTGTCAGTTAAAAAATTATATGGGAAGCACTACATATTAGAAATATCCAGGAAACATTAGCAAGAAATTTTAGATAGCTATTTAAAATATATATTTACTGTCTGCAAAACTAAACACTCAAAATCTAGTTTACCCATTTTGGCTTGTCATTTTAGATACAATGTGATAAGTATTCCCACTCATTGTCTTTGTAAACATTTATGGTAATACTTATCATTGTATAAGTAAATAACGTTTGTATCTTAAATTATTTAAAAGATAAAATGAGCTGTTAAGTTTCTGTTTGATCATAGACATTCTGGGATTAATAATGAAGCAATCGCAACTTCTCGGGCCTCTCTGGCAGGCCCGAGAAGCTGCGATTGATAATGAAGCAGACAGAATGAAACACGCCATTGCAGTACTTGGGCGAGTCACTGGTTGTCAAAGCACGGTCCTTCGGAAGAGGAAATAAAATAATTATTTACCGCCGGTACAGGGAATTTTTATTTAGAAAGATCGAACAGTATTTTCTTTTAACGATGAAGATGCTTACAAGTTACGGTCCCATTAGGATTAATCGGTGGGCCTACATACAACCGACCCCCCCCCCCCCCCCCCCCCCCCACAACCCACCCACACACATACAAAACGTTATTGTAAAGTGACAACTGCTATCGGCCATCGTGGGTTTTTAATCTAAAACCTGTTTCAATCTGATATTAATCGTTGTCACCGGGTATATCTAAAGATTAGTACAAATGTACTAGTACCTACAAAGAACACAGTCAAAGTGGTAGTTCATCGCCACAAATGCCGTTCTATTTAAAATGGATTTAAAAAATTGAGACACGCTTTCTTTTTTACCTTAAGCCACGCAATCTGTCTTTCTTACACCACACAGAGTGGCCGTTGGATGTACTATAAGCCTGTAGAGAAGGGCATACAGTCTTATAAAGTGTGCACATTTTTGTCCCTGTTTGTGCGGGAGTCGACATTCATTCTAGCTGAATGGATGAATAGATGACCGACATTTTATCCCTCACGCCTATCTGATACCTCGACAGGTACACTCAGGTAAGTGCACGTTATTTATTTACCTGTGTATATTATTTTGCTCCACAGCATATACTGATATACACCTTATATTAAATATAATTATTTCTATTGGCTATATATACAATATACAAATGTTAGCATTTGTTGGATAATTTTATTTGTGGGATGGGGCGGGGATGGGGGGGGGGGGGGTTCTAGATCAGATACTTTTTTAAATCTCCTTTCAAAAGCGCGTTATTCTTTGGACAATTAAATGGTTGATTTAAACTAATCTGTTAAAACCTTAAATATATATTTCAAAAACAAATCGAGATAAACTTCGCAGAAGATCATTCGTTTTCCTAAGAACAGCCGACATTCTTCACAGCTTTTATATACATGGATAACCAGATACTAGAAATGAAAAATAACCCCACCCCACCCCCCCTCCCCCACGGATAAAGATTTCGAAGATGAGCAGAGTTTTTTATTAGGTCAAAAGTCTGGATAAGTAACACCCACCCACCCCCCCCCCCCCCCACCCGCCTGTCGTATGTGTACTATACTTGTAGATCCACCCCTGTCGTATGTGTTTTATACTTGTGGATCCACCCCTGTCGTATGTGTACTATGCTTGTAGATCCACCCCTGTCGTATGTGTACAATACTTGTAGATATACCCCTGTCGTATGTGTACTATACTTGTAGATCCACCCCTGTCGTATGTGTACTATGCTTGTAGATATACCCCTGTCGTATGTGTTCTATACTTGTAGATCCACCCCTGTCGTATGTGTTCTATACCTGTCGTATGTGTACTATACTTGTAGATCCACCCCTGTAGTATGTGTACTATACTTGTATATCCATCCCTGTCGTATGTGTTCTATACTTGTAGATCCATCCCTGTCGTATGTGTACTATACTTGTAGATCCACCCCCTGTCGTATGTGTACTATACTTGTAGATCACCCCTGTCGTATGTGTACTATACTTGTAGATTCACCCCCGTCGTATGTGTACTATACTTGTAGATCTACCCCTGTCGTATGTGTACTATACTGGTAGATCCACCCCTGTCGTATGTACTAATACTCGTAGATCCACCCCTGTCGTATGTGTACTATACTTGTAGATCCACCCCTGTCGTATGAAACAAAATTATGATATACTTTCACATGTACATGGTTACACCTGGGACTACATGTATCTGTTCATTTATTATTTAACGGCGCATGAAGGGCAAACTCCTTTACTATTCTTCACTGACATTGGTCAATACTTTTGTGAACTTTTCTTATGAAATAGAATCCTACATACATGCATTTACTGACATTTGTGAGACTTATCAGTCAGCAATAACCATCTTAACAGATGTGTACCAGTCAACGATGTATACAAGTCAAATATCAGTTTCATTTAATTAAAAACCCATATTCACCCCTTCGCCCCCGGCACCTGGAAAACACCTTTGAGAACAGAGCTTGTAGATTTTTTTTATCTATTTACCATGTCATTAACACCCAGTTTATCTTATTTCCGTCTCTAACGAGTCTCGGACAATTTACCGCCTTATCGTCCAAGAGAACGGCTCGGTATTTTACGCTGATGTCGAAAACAAATAAACTCATTAGCACTGTATACCCAAATATACTACACCTCTCTGTCTCTGAGAGGAAAATAAACAGCAATTATCTACGGGAGAAGCAGATTCTATATACACTCCAGACCGCTCACAGGAATAGGAAGGTTGTTTAGTGTTACTGAATAGAACGACTTACGATCATCTTCAAATGCCGTGGAGGCAGTCTTGAATCTATTTAATATTCGGAGATCGAACGAGAAATTTGATCTCTTGTGCAGTGAGAAAAGAGAAACAATGTTAATCTGTTAACACAATCAATCTCTCTCTCTCTCTCTCTCTCTCTCTCTCTCTCTCTCTCTCTCTCTCTCTCTCTCTCTCCAAGAAGACAGATCTATATAAACTCACTTGATAAATGGTAGAAAAGGTCAGTAATCAAAATAATTAAATACGCTTTAAAATCTCAGACCCCATCGATCTGTTTTTGTGTATTGTTATGAATAGTACCACATAGCGTGGTGATAGAAATCATGTGTAATGGTAATGTAACAGGGTTTATTAGTTGATATTTATAAAGAAGAATCAACATTCCTGTTGGGGTTCATTTAAACGGGCCTTTATTCACGCCAGTTAGGAATAGAATAGAAATTGACCCTGTAACAACAATATAACAAATATAAATATACGGCATAAAACACATAGGCTTCAAGCAATTACTTATTGATGTACAATCAATATATTGAAGCAATTTATCTTTACAAAGGGAGATAACTTATACAAGAAAACTACACTTTACATCGTATCTCCGTTATATCAATTTACGTTCATTTACTCTTGAGTCATAAAACCATTGTCATAATTATATAATGCATATAATACATTATGTTATTCTAGGCATAAACATACACATACCATTCTATGGGAATAGGCCCCATGTACAAGTTGATGCCTCATTGCTAGATACTTGTGTATTCTGTAATTAATTATATAACTATTACACTATCATAAAAGTAGTTTTAATTAAAACACATATAGGGAGACTTCAGTTATAACTATTTATACTTTAACCCCATATTTCAAAAGTCTCTCTCACTATCCATTCAATCAGAGAAAGTGCAACAGAATTATATGATTAAATACTGATTTGACATTTAGTAGAAATATTAGAAATGATATAAGTATTAGTGATTATAAATTAACTTACCAAGAAGAGATGTAATTGTCAAAAATGTCTGTAAACTTTTAGTAAGGTTTACTCTCTTCAAACTCTTGACAAAGATTAAACTAAAAACCAAAGAACTTGTGGAGGGAAATCCACCGACCAATAGACTAACAAGAAACAAACTAAAACACCAATGAAATTAAAAGACACAACTTAACTTTGACCATAATATAATTATTGCCCTAAAGACAACTCTGGACCTAAAAAATTCTACAAATTAAGTTGTCATGAATGAATGCACACTAATATATTCTAAGATCAACAGAATAATTATAGAATTCAATATATTTGCATTCAGAAAATTACAAAAATATCAAAATGAAATGATGAATATGTAATATACATGTGCTTGTAATTTAATCATGAAATATGAGACTGCTACAGTAACGTTTAACATTATTTAGAACGGGCGATTGGCCTATAGGTCACTAATGTGTCACTTCAAACTGTGACCCAGATAACAGACGAGGTAATTGTTCAGATTGAATTTACGATAACCATTGAATTGTTAGGGAAAGCAGAAAATGAGCTCAAAAAGCTTCTGTGTATTGCATATGCTAGCATGGTTATATATTTGTGTATAGTCTTTTTAAGGCGGTCAGCAGATCTCAGTTCTCAAAATGAAACAGGGAAAAGTGAAAGCGACGGTGGTTATGACGTGAAAGACAGATAGAGAGACAGACAGACAAAGGGATGAAAGGAAATATATGTTTTATCATCTCTTCTCCCCACCCTACACACCGTCCAATGGATCTAATAAAGCTAAGAAATGACCCCGTAGTTCTTCTGTTTTCTTTGGAAACAATTATTGTAAAAATGGGTCTTTTTTCAGTATGTCTGATCATAATATTTTTTCGTTCTTTTTATTTGCAAAATACCCATATAATATTTTTTACGCTATCAGTGTGCACTTTTGCAGTCAATAACATGAAGCAATCTAGGGATTTTTATCGTCCTGATATCCAAAACTTTCGTACATTCTCAATTGGCCGCTACAGTATGGGTTCTAGGTGTAAAGTTTGTCAGTTGCTCAGTCGAGCTGTGTTTAAAATAAACACCTTAAAAAAACTTTGAAGTGTTTTATAAACATCGCCCTCACTCAGTACAATCAACAGAAAGTAAATTTGACACGTCCTAATTACACAAAACCTTGGCGAGAGATAACGGGGGATGAGCGATAAAAGGCCGGAACGGAGATCGTATCAGAGGCTCCCGCTAATTACCGCACAATTCCCCCAATTACATATCTGTGCTTCCCAGGCACGATTCTCGCGTGAGTGCTCGCAATCTCCCGTCTCCCGCCTAAAGGTTCGCAATCATGTAGTAATAATTCACGTCCAAACTATATAGATTCATCAGAAACATCTCTCCCCCATCCAACTTCCCGAAAAAAAAAAACCGCGGGTGCTCTCGGAAGGCCTCGGTACTGTGCCGACGATCGTGACTCTTCGGTGATATTCCTTGTTAAAGGCGTGCGTCCAATGGTTACGATTTTTTCTTGGCCGGGGGAAGTGAATGAGGAAACCTCCTCTCTCTGCTTCTCTGACCGATGAAACTCACCAGCTGGTTGAAACATAAGATGGTGACAAATATAGAAACAATTGTGTAACGATTTTTGATATATATAAAAAAAAGAAATTGGATTTATCTGTCCGCCTTGAGGTGATAAAGACATTAGCAGGAAAGGGGAAAAAAGTAAGTTGAAACTTTCTGTTTTGAATTAACTGATCAAATCACGGATGGTGTAGACCTGTTTAATGCCGGTTATTGATTTACTCGGCCTCCTGTCGCGATTCATGTCTTTTTCATGGGAGTTGCGTCGTGTGTACGCAATATTTATTACATAAAATCAATAAAATGTATTTTCTCACTATCTCGCCGATTGATGAGAGAGAGAGAGAGAGAGAGAGAGAGAGAGAAGATAGAAATGAAAAGTGAAATGGAGAAAGAAAGAGTGAAGCGAAGAAAAAACTATGTATCTAAGCGCTGTTCACACTTTATTGGTTCAATTATCGAGTTGTCTGGACGGAAATTTAATCAGACGGGAAACGTACATCCATCCCGAGAATTTGAGGCCAATGAATTATTTTATTACATCAATTATCTGAATTTGTTTGAAACTCAATTAAAGAAAGCTGGGAGGCCATGATTGAGTTGACAGGGTAACAAAAAACACGCTAGTATTACGTAATGCACGCGGGAATGGATTCTACACAATAACCAATCTGTTAGGCAAGGGAAGAAAAAGACTTCCGATTTACAACCCCGTCTATTAAAAGAATACTGTTGCTATGTATATCATTCTGAATTGGATACAAAAAGGTTTTTCTTGTTTCTGTTCTTTTATATATCAAAAATGCATTTTGGAACTCCGGGGCCAACTTGAATAGAAAGGCGAATTATTTACACATTTTGTTAGCATTCGGATCCTTGGTGTATTTAATTGCTTTTTCTGCTAACTTTGATGTAGGACTTAATACTAGGAGTTATTGGAAAGACGCTACAAATATATCATTTGCATGCGTATATACCCCCCCCTCTCTCTCTCTCTCTCTCTCTCTCTCTCTCTCTCTCTCTCTCTCTCTCTCTCTCTCTCTCTCTCTCCTCCTTCTTTCTCTATAAGTTGATGGACACTTAATTTTCGATGAAGATTGAGAGAGAGAGAGAGAGAGAGAGAGAGAGAGAGAGAGAGAGAGAGAGAAACAGAGAGAGACAGAGACAGAGAGAGGGAGAGACAGAGAGAAGGGAGGAGGTATATTTGATCCTCATCTTTAATGAGTTCTAGGGCAAGCTGGAATAAATATTTAACTAAAACATCCAATTAACCCAGAGTCTGCGTTTAGATTCCGGAAATGACCGGGGCGGAATGGAATGGAATGATATCCGGACAGGTTTAACGGTAACGTGCCAGCGAGTAAATATTTACTCGTCCAATCAAAGATACAGCGCCGGGGTATTAAATAAAGGTCGCTCGTGCTTCGTACGGTTCCTCATGTTCCATGAAGATAGGGAGAGAGAGCCCCCCCCCCCCCCCCCCCCACTTTCAATGCCCGAAATGCAATATTTAGGTTGGAGGAGGCTTGTGCAGTATTAATTGTTCGCGTATTGTATGCGATTCACCAACTGTTATATTATTTGTTCCTGTATTGTATATGGTTCAACAGGAGTAAAGTATACGTCTTTCGTACAATCAATGATATAAATATCATGTCATTATAAATATCATGTCATTATAAATATCATGTCATTTTAATGAATCGATCGTTCATTGTTTATGGCTCAACAGCTGCATATACATATAATGTCATTCGTGCAATATATTCTAATAGCTTAAATTGAAAAGCTATGTAGTTACGTACTTCAAAATAACCTAAAACTCCATAAAGTCACCACTCGCTTTGATCCTGCTTTGTGAGGCAGTTGTTCTAATATAGTGAACTGTTTCTTTAACTGTTAAATCTCCGAAGAGACCGAGACTGTTTATCTCTAACATTAACCGTTATATAAAAGTGTAAATTAATCAAACCGGACATTAAGTTCAACTCGGTGGTCATGACATTTTCTTAAGGCTCAGTTTTATTTTGAGAAAAAAAAGTTCATATTGTGTGTGTCGTTCTTCCTATCGTGATTAACATAAATCAAGTTTAATTTTATATAAACTTGTTTCTTTCCCCAAACCGTTACCCAACAGCGTAGCGCAATGGGTCAGAGCGTTAACTACGAAACTGTGAGTTTTTAGCTCGAGTCTCGCTGGGCCTTTTACAATTTTTACCTTTTCAAAACCTTTTAAGGCATATTTTGGGGTCAAATATTATTGACGTTATAAATTGTAAACCGGTGAAAGTATTTTGATTTTTGTGTACTTGTATCCACATTATTATCGACAGGTGTCCCTTTCCACCTTAATTAATTTACACAGAAAGGTAAACACAATGAATCAAAACTGAAGAGCCTCTCCGATAGAAGTTCCCTTCATTATATGTAGGTACATGTATATACAACTGTAACAGTTAATAGCGGACATTAATCAAATACGAAAATATATATAAACACTGACTACTGGGGGTCTGGCCAAAGTTTAAAATGTTTTCATTTCCTAACAGACTCGGTTAGGAACATCACCTCAGCATATATAAACTCAATTTGTAAATAATGATTATACTAATGTACATCTCTCTCTCTCTCTCTCTCTCTCTCTCTCTCTCTCTCTCTCTCTCTCTCTCTCTCGTGTGCCTAATCAAAATAGAAATGAAATTTCATTGAATTCTTTAGCGAGTATTTGCCATGTGCATAATTATTGAATGAGGCTGCAGAAGCAGCATGGGAAAATGCCACACGGCAAACAGGACAGAAACATGCAACAAGCAATTATTGAATCTTGTTTAGAATGCGGAAATGTCTGTTCCATAGTACAAAGCAATATCTGCCGTATTTATTTATTAGTTGCTGAAAAACCGTATCTGCTGTTTATCTGGCGAGCGAAGAGTCAGTCAGTTATTATCAAATCATTATAGAATTATCGCCTGACACGGGCTCTGCCATGTCAAATTAGTTTCATTCATGGATATTCCTGTTTTGCGAGTTTTATGAATGAAAAGGGTAAAAAGCGACATCATATTGGAAGCAGGCGCCGCAGAATATGCAAATTGTGTCTGCAATGTTAGGTCTGTCGAAATTCCACGACCAGCATATTCATAATGATTCAACCAAACCAAAAAAACAGGGTTTTTTTTAAGATCTTGAGGGGGCTGGATGGTCATTAAATTACCCATCAGATTTACCTCAAATTTTATAGCCATAAACTTTTATTAAGTAAAGAAAAATTATATGTATAAAAAACTTTCAAATTTGAATATTTCCCGAATTTCTATATCCCCTACAACTGTGATTTTCATTAATTATCCCCCCCCCCCCCGAAAAAAAAATCTAAAATGATGCACAAGATAATCAATGAAGTCACAACGTGATGCATCTTAGATTCAAAAACCTATTTTGTAGAAAGTCGAGAGGTCCTTGTCATCTTTAAATGGAATATCAAAACTTGAAGAAAAAAAAATAAGCTTTAAGTCGCACATTCTGCTCCAACTATATGAAAAAGGAGCGCGTATTGTCATGTAAATGTTCTTACATTTCCAAGAGGTCTTGCTTCCCGTAAGTCATTTTTCATCAATGACCCAGTTTTATTTCACTCTATTACAACGGTAACAAAGCACCACCAGCGATATGCTGTATATGTATTTGTAAAAGCTCGCTGTTTTGATAGATGTGTAGCTTTCAGATTTTTTTTTCTTTCTTAACTTTGATT
Source organism: Magallana nippona (assembly GCA_033439105.1). Classification (NCBI taxonomy): domain Eukaryota; kingdom Metazoa; phylum Mollusca; class Bivalvia; order Ostreida; family Ostreidae; genus Magallana; species Magallana nippona. The sequence continues at coordinate 3,169,741 of CM065917.1, read as the reverse complement.
AATACCTCTCCCTGGTACTGCATACAGAGCCACTAATTAGAGATGTAAAGATACGCTAAAGTCGGAAAGCATGTTGATGTGAAATAGTTTTAACAGCCCCGAAATTTACAAAAGCAATCTACTCAAACATCTGGGTGCAATTAACGCTTGTAAAATAAAGATAGAGAAAGCGCGGGTTTTTGATGAGGAGAAACTGACGCGGTTTTCAAAGCGATGCCCTTGTGTCTATCGCAGCGGGAACACTGTCGATTTCACCTTACACTGCGGATGTCCTGATGTGATTTTCAAGTATACATGAATGAAATTATCAGCGCTTCGTGTCCTTTTATTATCCAGACAATAAAAACCTACCATCTTTTTAACTTTAAGTAGGCAATCTACGGTATGAATTCAATTGGGTAGAACAATGCCCGCATTGTGCGGGAATTTAAGAGCGCAAGAATAAACTAACATAAATAAACCTGGTTTGCTATGCAGGGATTAAGTTAAGTCAGTATCAATCGTCTGCGTGTTTAATTTACATCATAGAGAATTAATGAATGATCATCTTGTTTATCTTTAAGCGTAAACATCTCCCCTCTATCTGCATCTCTCTCTCTCTCTCTCTCTCTCTCTCTCTCTCTCTCTCTCTCTCATTAAGATTGTGAGGTTGCAATCTCCTATCAGGTAATGTCAAGCTGATTAAGAACACACAGTCAATTAACCTTATCAAATTAACCCATCTAATTAACTTTTGTTCTGACATTTATCGTTAGTCTGGACACGCGGTGTATTTGCAGGTCATTTTCATCAGAAAAATATATTGCATTTTCGATTAACCATCGGAATTTTTTATCTCTCTCACTTTTCATTCATGTTTCGCGATTCCACGAGACAAACTTTTGTATAGACGCATAAAAAACATACGTTTTAGCGACATAAGGCATACATTTGTCAGCCAATATATTTATATCTTACACTTTTTGTTTTTATAGATTTGTGATTTATTAGTCAAAGGAATTGTTTCAATTATCCATTTTTATGGTTTAAATAATTGTTAATAATAACATGATTTTTTAACTACCAATATAACATACAACAGAACGGACTAAGGAGTTTACGTATGTTCTTGTATTGTATATAACGTGATAACAATAAACAACTATCTGGGTTGCATTTTCATTTCTGTAAATCGCCGTTATATTTTAAGTATTTTAGATAAATTGAATGTCAGTAGAGAATATATTTTTTTAAATATTTGGGTGTACAAATGTTCCAGAAATAAAATGGTATCTTCTTTATTTTTTGTCTCAGAAATAAGTGCGGAGAGGTCAGAAAAATCTGCGAACACAATATTTTCTAATAGATTAGTTTATATCATCAAAAAATATGTCTGTTTAAAAAAAACCACGTACACTGCCATACAATACAAATTATTTTTTTAGTTATGAAAACGGATTTCATAAGCCACATATTATATAAACAACCATACAATGGACACATAGATATATAAGATGTAGATATGTATTGCAGGTATCTATTTTTAGATACAAAAGCATTCCAGGCGGATTAACTTTGTTTATATGAGTCGGCTAAAAGGTGAAAAAAAGGAGAAACAAAGTGATTGAATAATATATGTTGTTTACACAGGAGAGCGATACACTTCTCGCTCCTTCATCGTGTGTTTTGTCAGTAGGTATTTCTAGCCCGAACAGGTGGTTATCTGCCCTCCATTGTTTTTATTGGAACTTTCCGGGTTAAGCGATACCAGTTCTAAATAGTTAGTGTCGATTTGCACACAGACGTCACGGGGATCTAGTTAGCTCCATTTTGAATATTAGCCAGCATAAAAACGTAATTTACAAGGGGAAGAAAAATAGGGATTAAGGGTTCAAAATGAAGAGATGTTTAATGATTTGTCAGGGAGTTTGATTCCCTGCTGCGTAGTTTCGCTAGTTTTGTAAGAATATTTGCTCATCGAATTGCCAAGTTCATCTTCAAGTGGTACATGTTTGAACTGTAAATACCAAGACAACTTTTTAAGTAATCACTGATAATAACTTATCTTTAACTCTTTTATTCGATTGCTTGTCGGAACAAAATATTTAATTATAGATAAAAGTGTACATATTTGACATTTTAAGTTACAAATGAAAACTCAATTTTCAAACTAACTTGTTAAAACAAATTTTGAATATTTATCTGTTGATGAGGGGACGCAACGGTTTTCCAAACTTACTTTATATAGAAAGAAAAATTAATTCAATATAGATGGAAGAACCATTGAAACATTGGAATGTTTCGCTGTATTTGCGAACACTTGTAGATGGCCCTAGACATTTTTTATTGGACAAATTGATGTAAAAATGCATTTATTCGTTTGAAAAAAAAAATGCATAGACTATCCAACGTGTAATACAGAGTTTTCAAACTACAATAGTCAATATCAATTAATAAAAAGAGTAACCTATTTTTGAAATAATCTCTCTCTCTCTCTCTCTCTCTCTCTCTCTCTCTCTCTCTCTCTCTTTCTCTCTCTCTAAATTTCTTTACAACAATACATCATTCTTTGTAGAGAATGAAATTCATATGCATATGCTGCACGAGTTGCATCAAATTGCGAAAAATTGCAAACATGCTCGTAATCGCAACTTCTCGGGGCTTTCCGGTAGAGCTCTAAAAACACGAACTATGTCGGAAAGGCCCGAAAAGTTGCGATTGACATGCCCGTTAATTGATAGACGAGAGTAAACATGGGCGTGGTCCAAGCATAAATCTAGCCCCTTTAACTTCTCTATTGTATATTGTCTCTTGAATATTGTATATCAATTATTCCACACAGACTGAGGATCGCTAATATCTCCAGATGTATAAACACGTTGAAACCATCATCATCACTCAAGAGGGTTGTTTGAATGTTCTGTGTGTAAAGATGTTGCTTTTGAAGGTGACAGGTTATCAATACAAAAACCCAATACCTTTGTTTTTTGCAAGAATGTATGAAGGCGAAGATATTTATCACAAAGCAAAGGATATCATCAATAAGGTCCTCCGTTTGATTATTGTGGGTTTTTTCAGTGTCCGAGAAGCATGTGTTCTTGTCTTAAAGAGAGGTACACGGGCATTTCTACAAAATTAAGCTGGCGTTACATGTTAGAAACATTACCTAGTGATGAACAATATATTATGTTTGATTATTTTCATATATGTCAGTTTTTTTCTTTATTGCTAATTTCAATTTCATTTTTTTGTTTTATTCGTTAATTTATTTTTCTTCCAGGTTAAGAAGTAAAAAAAAAATGCAGATTCATTTACTGACACCTCTTCTCACAATTATTTCACTTCCGGTTTACACTGCCAACGTATTGGTCGAAACAACATCCGGTTATGTCCGTGGCTTCACCCAGGATATAGACGGAACAACAGTCTATACATATCTAGGTATTCCTTTTGCTCAACCGCCCGTAGGCAATTTAAGATTTCGTCGGCCAGTTCCCATAGAAAAGTGGTCCGACGTCTTCAATGCGACATCACGAGGAAACTCATGTGTTCAGATTCCCTTTGAATCTTTCCAAGACAAGAAAGGGAAAAAGTCCGAGGATGGCTGGAATCCGAACACCGCTTTGAGCGAGGACTGTTTACATCTGAATATATGGGTACCGGAACTGTCCGGAAGTGCGAAACTGACGACGATGGTTTGGATTTACGGTGGCGGTTTTGTGACGGGGACTTCCACGTTAGATGTATATAACGGGGCGATGTTGGCAGCCCTGCAGAACGTAATAGTGATATCGATGAATTATAGGCTGGGACCGCTGGGGTTCCTTTACCTGAATACGGAAGAGGCGCCCGGGAACATGGGTCTACTGGACCAGCAGCTGGCCCTGCAGTGGATACATTCTAATGTTATCCACTTCGGGGGTTCCTCCAAGGATCTGACACTGTTTGGTGAGAGCGCAGGCGCAGCTAGCGTGGCCTATCACATGATGGCGAACGATTCACGTGACCTGTTTCACAGTGCCATCTTACAAAGTGGTTCCTCTTTAGCCCACTGGGCGTATAACAGTCCGGAAGTGTCGGTAAAATACGCGGAGTCTTTAGCTAAAGCGTTTGAATGCAACTCAACGGACAAAAAGTCAATGATTAGTTGTTTGAGAGATATAGATGCAGGAGAATTGTCTAAGCGACTGTTTTACCTACCCATCACCCCTGTGACTTTTAACTTCGTTCCAACCATTGATAATCAGTTCATATACCAGTCGCCATCACAGTTTATCAACTCGGGACATTTTCCCGCCAAAAAAATACTACTAGGAGTGAACAGAAACGAGGCTATGTATTTTCTTTTTTACGCCATTTATGCAGAAATGGAATGGCCAAATAATACATTGTCACAGTCCAGTTACATGAAAACATTGCCGTTAGCTGTTTCTAAAAATGGTTTCGAATTATTAGGGAATAAAAAGGATAAACTTGTAGTCGACGCCATCTTGGATCGATATGAAAGTAATCTACTTCCAGGAGACACGCGGGACTACCTGATGATTCTAGATGATATAAGTGAGTAACAGGTATAGATCATTTCTTTCTAGCTATTTTCTTTCTGGTTGTTGCGTCCAATTTTAACCAATCTGTTTTCGATTGCTAACGTCCCAATGAACCTTCCTTACAAAATATGACCCAGCTATATGATCACAACTAAAATAATAAACCCACGATTTTCTGTACTAACCATTGTTTAAAATGTTTTTCATAGCCTCCCTATTAAATATGGTGTGTGCATTAACACTTGCCACCATCCTTTTAGGGTTTTTGTTTAATTCTTAAAATCGTTATCTCCTTTTATATTTAAAACATCGTGTAAATGAAACAACTAAGGACTATATCTAATTAAGATTGCCCCTTATATCCTTTTTTCTCAATTCTTTTCTATACCTGTAATATGAAATACTGGATCAATTTAATTTTTATTAATGTCTATTGAAGAAAGTTACCTTGGGACTAATGCACGGTTTTCAATATCGACTTTCAGGTTCATTATACTGTATAGAACTATAATACACAAAGTTGGCCTGGTACGTAAACTTAAGACCTTTGATTCAATCTTTTGTTGCAGTCGGGGATGATGCATTAGAGTACTCAGTTATGGCTGAAATGAAGACAGACATAGACAACTACACAAATGGACATTTATCCTTCGCCTATCACAAATACTTATTCAGGGAATAAGGAATCCTTCTTTGAGTATTATGAGGTGATAATGTTGGTCGGGGCGTGGTCAAATCCAATAAAGCCCCAAGGGCTTTATGATAGATTTGATCACGCCCCGACCGAAATTATCACCTCATAATATTCAAAGAATGATTCCTTATTACTTATATTTATATGATTGTCAGCAGTTGTACTATTAAATATTATAATATTGATTATGCAAACTCGCTTGCGCCTCCAACAATACGTCTTTTGAATTTATTGGGCTGTGTAGTACAAAATCGATTTCTAGTGTTATCACAGACAGAGACACTGGAAAATGTAAATATACATGTATATATACACATTGTACTAAACATTTCATCAGTATAACACATGTAGATAGCTGTATATCTCTCTGTTACAGTCGGGGATTTCGCATTTAAGTGTCCAGTCATACAGCTTGCACAGAACTACGCCAAGTCCCCCGGAAGTTCTGTTTATTTTTACGAGTTCTACCACCGACCGTCCGTCTCTGACTGGCCCGCCTGGTCCGGATCTCTCCATGGCGACGAGGTCCAGTTCTTGTTTGGACTTCCACTGAAATCGGAAGCTGTGTATACGATGGATGAACAGAAACTGAGTCAGGATATCATGCAGTACTGGTCGAATTTTGCAAAAACCGGGTAAATATATACACACTATATACATGTTTACGAAAAGACTAGCTAGTCAGTAAACATCTAGATTTCTAAATTTTTCTTCAGAAAAATAGGTTAGGAGGTCCAGGACTAGCGCAAGTATCTGTACATAATTTATTCATGTTATTCGCATGTTTAGGCAGTGTTTGTCAACCCGATTTCTCCAGTTGACATGTGGATCTATATCTCTTTACAAAGTGGAAGAATTTTCTTTCCCTAAGGAAATATGACTGAGAGTGATAATTAATTGTTTCTTTTTATAGTCAATAAACGAAACGAAATGTAATGCATCTTTCCGACATTTGTTATTCCTATAAGTCAAGGTTAATTAAATCTACTTATATTTCATGAATGGATCAAATTGTTTTTCCATTTCCCACAGAAAGCCGTCTGCAGATTGGGATTTATATTCCCACGAAGATGAGAATTACCGGAAATTGACAATGCAGATAGGTCTTTACGACAGCATTCTGGGAAGAGGGCTAAAACACAGCTACTGTCAGTTCTGGAATGACTTCCTGCCCAAACTTAGGGACTCTCTTAAACAAGGTATGCTGTGTTCTTTCACGTAAATATATACTAGCAGTATCTGTTTTGGGGGATGGTGTGTGGTTTGAACATATTTCTTATTGTTAAGATGGTATATACAATAGGATCGAGCACAAGTTTTATATTTGACACAAAGTTTACATTATTACGAAAAAATGACAATATCAAAGGTCATAATAAAATACCATAATTGAAGTTATACTAAAGTAGATATACATCGACAAAAGAAAATTATAATAAGGCGCGTTGTGTCTCGCTATGTTGAATGGATAAGGCGTTGTGTCTCGCTATGTTGAATGGATAAGGCGGTGTGTCTCGCTATGTTGAATGGATAAGGCGGTGTGTCTCGCTATATTGTGTGCTTTAAAAAATGATCTACTAATTGAGTGAAAGCCATATTTTTGAAAGGTTTGAAATCGAGGAAATATTGAAATATTCCAAGACTTCTTTCGCTTTTAAAAATATTTAACATGATAAAAATTTAAGTGATATTCACCTTAGAAAATTTCTTACTAATTGCAAATGATCCAATTTTCTTCAATCTTGTATTAATATTCAAATGAATAAATTCGTGTTATTTAAATATTATAGAAACATTTCACGCGGTTTTTCACGTGAGTTTCCTTTGAACATGTAGTGGGTTGTCTCTCTTTCCTCTATAAAGTATCAGTCACATTACCCACCGATGGGGTAAACGATGTACTACCGATGCGTTTTTAGATGAAAATGGTGTGGATGCCGGCCGGACACCCATAGTAATCGGACGGTGACCGAGGTCATCGGGCACATCGGTGGAAGTCATCGGAAGAAAATAAGTTGTAGTTAAAAATAAGCTATGTCTCCACTGATGTCCCACATCGCCTCTCATCGGCAATACATCATTAACACATCATTTAAGAATCGGCCGATGTATGGCTGTTCATTGTCCGGTGCCCTTTGAGTCTGAGGTAATAGGTGTTTAACACACATCGGCCGATTATCGACCTAACATTTGCCCATAGCCGGCCGATGTACTGCCGATATACGAACGGCGTTCACCAATGTACGACGTATGCTGCTGTGACAGATGTGTTGACGACTACTTGGCCGATGAGAACCGATGTTGGAGCATCGCTCACATCACCGATAGCCATCGATTACCACCGGTCTACGGCGACCGGCCGAGTAATGTGACTAAGGCATAACACATAATTCTCTGATAATAGCATACATACCTTTATCAAGATAAATCTGGAAAAATATACTATATAGATGGGGTAAATAAAAAAACTTATTCCTTGCAGGCACTCGTTTATTCTTAAAATGATAATTTTAAAAAATGTTTGAATCAATTTCTTTCTGGGCGATTAAGCACAATGCTTATCATGGCATATTAGCTCAAATGCAGGCATTTTAATCAAACATATATGTTCATGTATCCTGCACCAACTGATACTACTTTCTTTTTTACTTTTCAGCCGAGAACACATGTGAATGTGGCATAAGTACGGGGAACCGCACGTCCACAAACTACTTGACGCATGTACTGGTTATAACACTGGTTGTTTGTACTAGTTTGCTTATTCTAGTTCGATAATGTTTGCCTTCACATTTTATAGGGTTTTGGAGCAATTTTATAACTCAGGTTTTCAATTTTAAATATTCTTTGAATTGAACTTAATTAGCAATAATATGCACAGATTTACTGAATTTTTAGAATTAGTTCATTGTTTTACTAATTATTTTCTTACTTTTCACATTTCTTCCTTACCATTTGAGACGCTATTTTTACATTTTTACATCTTTATATCAGACTTACATCCCTTGCCTACAATCTGTTTGTTTTTAGTTTATAATTTAATTAAAGTTATTGTTATATCTCTTTACAGAGAGAGAGATAGAGACAGAGAGAGAGAGAGAGACAGAGAGAGAGAGACACACACACACAGAGACATAGACAGAGAGACAGAGAGAGAAAGAAAGAAAGAGAGAGAGAGAGAGAGAGAGTTGTGGTTTCTTCCTTCTTTCATACGATAGTCTGACAGACAACCTTGGTCCAAACAGAGAACAGAGTAATGTTAATTTTCAATTTTTTTGACTTTTTCATAGACAAAATCTTTACATTTTCCGTTAACCTGTTTAAATTTTTTAATCTTTGTTTTAACTTCGCCTAGAAACCATTTCTTAAATATTTAATCTGTTTTGTAAGCTTCATATTGATAATTCTTAAAGGTATTTAAAACCAGTTCTTTTCAATAAAATTACATTTTTCCTTTAACATACATTTTTTAAAAAGCAATACTAGTAGTCATTATCTGTTTTATCTTATTAACTTAAAATCCGAAACAAAAATACAAACTGGACCACTGTACTACTGGGTTGATCAATTTCTTGTTAACATGAATGAAATGTATCTCTCATTTTTAGTTATGCCTTGCATTTATTCACTACTTTAATCTAGTACCAATGCAGTACATTTGTATATAACATTTGTAAATAAAACTTGACAATTTGTTTTTAAATTCGGTTTTTGCACTGTATCAAAATTAAAACCTTCTTAAAATGTAGATAAAAAGATAAAATATTATCTTTTGAATGTAAGATTTTGTTGCCCACATAATGATAAGTACGATTGTATACCATTGTTCTACTGCCACATAATGATAAGTACGATTGTATACCGTCATTCTACTGCCACATAATGATAATTAAGATTGTATACCATTGTTCTACTGCCACATAATGATAAGTACGACTGTATACCATCATTCTACTGCCACATAATGATAAGTACGATTGTATACCATCATTCTACCGCCACATAATGATAATTACGACTGTATACCATTATTCTACTGCATCTGTAACTGCGTGAGTTCTATCAACAAGGACAGAGCACTTAGAGCTGTCCATGGTTAACTTTCTTTATTCAGTCATTCGGAACTAAGCATTTTGTTAAGGAATATCAATAAATTGCATGTGATGCTTTATTTTTTCACAGAATTGTTTGGTTACATTTGTGTAATTGTCAGAAGTTAGTATATCTTTGTGCTTCAATTTCATAGTGATGACACAAGTCCTGATATATAATGGGAACACTAATCAGGTTTGTTTATTGTTTGTATTATATCATAGAAACACTATTCAGGTTCTGTTAATTGTATTATACAATGGAAATGTTAATAAGGTTTTATTGATTAATCTTTATAATGGAAACACGTATCATAGTTTTTAATTAATTGTATCATGGACACTTTAATCAAAGTTAATAGTCAGATATATCATGGAAAATTTAAACAAAGTTTATAATCGGTTTTTATCATGAAAACTGTAATCATAATTTTCATATGCTATTCATATATTTCATATATTTCATATATTCTACGACACAAATATTAAAATTATTTTTATTATTTTTTTTTTTTGGGGGGGGGGGGTATTGGAAAAACTGTTTATTACTGTTAAGTCACACAAGTTTCACAATAGAAGAATCGGTAGCACTATGTGTAATTTATCGCTATTTGTGGTGTGCTTTTTGAAATACAAAGTGGAAATATCTCCAAAGACGCAATACCAAACAGTAACAATTTTATGCAATTGTCTGTCAGTTATTTAATTACGTTTAAAGGGGTTGTACTCATTTTGCTTTTGACTATATCTTGCCACACGCCATTACTTAAATCTGCATGCTTTAAGGTTTTTGATTGTATCTTTGTTTTGCTGTATCATAATGAAGAATCTGTATAAACTGTCTTTTTGCAAAAAAAAAGACAAATTGTTTGAAATAAAAGTAGTGTAAGAAAACTGTGTGTGTTCCTTTTCTGTCGTTGAGATTGGTTTGAACATATTTTATTGTATAAACATATACAAATGGTTCGAACACAAGTTCTAACAACTTACACGGTTCTTACCAAGTATAACAATTTACAACTGTATAGTAGTTTAGAATAGAAGTACATAGATATGGATATTACTAAAATGGTTAAATTATTGAACAAACGTACATGTATTAATTTTATAAACAGTTCTGTTTGAATTTGGTCTAGGCAGTAAGACTGAAATTACGAGAATCTGCCACAATCTCTGATAAATCTTTGAACAGCTAAAAAAATACGTTGGTTTAAATTGACAGTCAGAGATTCATCTCCCCACAAACGTAAATGACAATTAATAATGTTAATTTGATTCAAATTTAAAAGGTTTGAAAACAGTTCATTTCGTGCATTGGTATATTTCTTGCATCCAAAAAACAAATGATAAGAATCTTCTGGTAATCCACATTGGCAATTAGGGCTTTCAATAATATTTCTTCTGAAAAGGTCGAAGTTTAAGATATAGTTATGTCTAAGTTTTGTGTGTATAATGTTAAGTCGTCTCTTGCCGAAGCAAAAATAGGACGGAGGTTTAGTTTGGTTTAATTGAATACTGCTTTTGAAACTTGTAAACGAGGATTTATTTCTGGTGATTAAACTTAAACTATTCCATTTATTGATCGTGTCAGGAACAAACGATTTCTTGAATATTTCTAGTCTACATTTTGGAATAGTATAGTCTTCTCGATTGCGTGTATTGTAATTAGATTCTAAAGACCTGGTAGAAGGAAAAATATTTTTTAAATAGTCCGGTACCAAATTATTATGAATCTTATACATTGTGCTCAATTTTGCTAGTTTTCGTCTCTCTGAGAGAGGCATCCAACCTGTTTCTAAATAAAGGGACTCTCTTGAAGAAATATGGGTAAGCCAGTGATGATTCTTGCTGCATAGAGTTGAACTTTTCCTAATTTTTCTACATCTTGAAACGAACAACCATCCCAGACAACCGAGCAGTATTCAATTAAAGGTCGAATAAAAGTCATGTACATTTTTGATAAAGTATTTCTACCTATGCTAAATTTGAGCTTCTTCAATAGGCCTAATCTTTGGTATGCATTTTTAACAATATTCTCGATATACTCAGACCAGCAAAGGTTCTGACAAAAAAGTAATCCCAGGTGTTTGTGTGATGAAACATATTCTAATCGACTATTTTGGAATTGGAGTTTGGGGAAGTAAAAATGTTAAGTGTAAAAAATATTGCTTTTGTTTTGGATGGATTAAATTTTAACAGCCAATTGGATGACCAGTTTTCTAGAACTTTTAGATCATGATTCAGGACATATTCAATATTTGCAACATTGTATGAAGAAGATTGTAAAGAGTTATCATCAGCGAACAGTCTACACAGTGAAAGCATATTTTCTGACACATCGTTAACATAAATCAAAGATAGAAGAGGGCCAAGAACTGAACCCTGTGGTACACCAGCATTGACTCCTCTACAGGAGGATAATATATCCTTATACATAACTTTTTGTTTACGTTTACATAAGTAGCTTTCAAACCAATTAAAAATATTGCCACATATACCATATGTTTGTAATTTAAAAAGTAGACCTCTATGCCACACTCTGTCAAAAGCTTTTGACAAATCACAAAAAACCATACAACAAAATTTCCCTTCATCTATATTTTTAACAATACTGTGATATGTTTCTAGTAACTGATATAAAGTTGGATGGCCAGGCAAAAAACCAGCTTGATATTTATAAAATAAATTGTTTTTAATATAATAATTGTAGACATGTTTGAATATAATTCTTTCCATAATTTTACTAACACAGCTCAAGAGTGATACGTTGAGATTAAAAAGTCAGGTCCGGTTCTCTATATTATAACTACAGAATGTGGTATAGCAGCCTTGACGGGTTCTTGTCATTCACCATGACCAATATTTCCACTTTTTTCTAAAGAGTCGCTACTTAAAGGACGTGTTTATATTTATTTTTTAATGGTTTTCCCTATATCTGAACGCTTTTCTTTTATTTCATGTTTTTTTTTATTATGAAATTTTCTGAACATTTGCATTGCTATAATGAAAACAAAATGCGTCGAATTTTTTTTAACATTCCAGCTTTCAGTGATTTCAATATTTTTAATACATTGCCTGAAGATGTATATTATATAAAAATGACAACAAATTACTTGAGAAGAAAAAAATCATAAGAGCCCGAATTTGATTTTTCGTGTACTCTGATTTTTCAAATCATCTCATAAAATGTTTATGTACAATACTAAATTGACAACAAAATACATGTACTTCGAAACGAAAGGAACAGTTTGAAAAGTTTCTTGTTCTCAGTATGTTAAGTACTTTGATTGTTTTAGACAATCACATTGGCTAAACATTAACAATTGATATCATTGGCAGCAAAGTGTCTCGAAAGGAAAACAGTTTATTCTATCCTTCGCCCCGCCATCAAACATTTCATTTACTACCTGTGTAGGACATCGATCATGATATGCAAAAATCTCTCGTGTTCTCGTGCACCTTCTTATTTATAGTGTCACTGAAACACAAATCAACAACGTGTATTTATAGAGACCGTTCCGCTTGTAATTAACACACAAATCAACAATGTATATTTAAAGAGACCGTTCTGTTTGTAATTAACACACAAATCAACAATGTATATTTAAAGAGACCGTTCTGTTTGTAATTAACACACAAATCAACAAGGTATACAAGACCTTAAATAGAAATAGCAGGCCTTTTATAAACCTATCGTGTCATTGTGTTACCTCCCCAATGACAGCCTTTTGTCTCTATTGACATTTTACAAATTAAACCTTTTTTTCGTTGAAAAATATCTAAGTAAAGATTTAATCTTAGAAGTTTTGGTATTTAGGGAGCTCCTGTGATATATTTATTTAGCATTTCCGGGTAAGGGTTGAAAAATAAGTGAATTATCGTTGCCGCATTGCAAGCAAACGCTGTAAATGAAATACTATACTAGTATATCAAAAGTCACATGATCAAAAATGAATATTTCTAACAAGCCTGCGATAAAATATTGTAAAATAAAAATATAATGTAAACCAAAGAAAAAAAGTTCTTTGGATCACAAATATTAAAAAAATTAATATAAAACATATGATCTTCATTTTAAAACATCCTATGGCAGGTATTTTGGAACATTCTAAGGTTTTTTTCAATTCTTGTGGTTTGGAAGACATTGTTAATTGGATTGCATATGGTTAATTCTTTAGCTCATTAGTTTGAATATAATTAGTTCTTTTGCTAATGTTTAAGATGATCAAGATGATCAAGATGGGAAAATACAAAGAGATTAACCTTTGCTTCTTTTATAGGTGAGATAATGGCATTAGAATAGATATGTAAAAAATATAATGATAAACTAAAAATGCAACACCTAATGTTCCAAACCATTAAAAATGACATATGAAGTTATGAATGACGGAATTCAATTATGTATATGTAACATTTTCTGAGAATTTTCTATAATCATTTATTAACTAGATATATGTAATTTGACCTTGACACCCCATATGTGATCCGTCACCATACTTCTACAACAAATATATCGTGTCTACGAATCAGCCTTTCTCTGAAATAGTTCCAATGAAGTATCAATGAAAATATGGAAATCGTTCCAAAGTTGTCAATATTCCATCAATTAATTTCAATAAATTCGAAGTCATTGAAAAAAAAATATGATTGAAATGAAATGTTCGAAAGACAGGTGATCCATCTTGAGTGAACCAGACGCTAACATCAGGTCATTAATTATTCAGACTTTTGGTTCCAAAATGGTTATCAACAAGAAAATAAAGTCTCGAAACCCCCCAAAATAACCTTCTGATCGTGATTATCTGAGTTCACTTTTAATTCTAGTGATTAAGCAAAAACACCCTAATTTTAACAATGATATCGATAGCCAGCCAATGTTCTTGGAAGGAATTAAATAGCATGCTCTGTTCCTGTCAGTTTAGGTCTCTTAATTGCGTTTGATTGAGGCATCTGATTTACGATTAAGTTCTAAGTATGAAAGAAATTTATGATTTGTTTTCGTTGTTAAATTTCAAAATTTTGATTTATATTTGAGCACTTGGAATTATTTCGTTTCATTTTTATTTTATTTTTTTTGCTGATTAATGACTTGAAGATGAATGATGATTCAAAGTACATTGTGAGTCAAAGGCTAAAAGGCAGATAACCAGGTTCGTTTTTTTGGGGGGGTCTTTTGGTATATTTAAATTATGAAATATAATTCTTCATTGGGAAATCAAGTCTAGATATATATTTTTCCATTTCATCCACACCTAAAAAATAGGTAAACATAGATTCAAAAATCATATTTTTCAATAAGTTAAATGTTTGATACCGACATAGCAACTCTGGTTATAAAATTGAAATATATATGAACATTAATTTTATTTTTTTTAATTAAAGAAAGTAAAAAGATATCAAAATAACTTTCATTATCCAATTTTTGTTTCGATTGTATTACAGTCTTAACAGCAATTAATCATTCTGTAAAGTCGGTGTTGAAATGGGATACACGCAAACTATTTTCTTCTTCTAGAGAATACTTGGATGGTTGTTATAATGGTGACATTCTGCTAATCGAACATTCACTTGAATTACATGGTATGATTTGTTATCTTAGCACAAAGACATTCTTTTATTACCATTAATACTAGTTTACGGGGGGTTTTTTTTATAGAATATATGACAGGCATTTAATTATTTTTTTTTTTCTTTCTGTCTGGCCTTGAATTTTTTGTTGACATTACAATTTCTTATTTTAGAAACATTTCAGTTCCCCATTTGTGTTTAACCTGCATATTCTTAGTCTTTCTATTTGTTAGTTATTGAAACGTAATTCAGCTAAATTTCCCTGAATAATAATTTTATTCTTGGAAACTAAAATTGATAATTGCTATTGAAATGTCTTGAAATTATGGTATTGGCATTATCTAGTCAAGCGTAGCGTTGACTCTTTATATTTGAAATTTAGATTTAAAATTTAAAATAAAATGTACATGTAAACATTTTGTAAAAATGTGTGGCATTATTAAAACGAGTTACAAATATATACAAATTGCAAATCAACTAATGGAATACCCGTAGTAAAATAAATTAAATGATATGTTAAAGTTGTACATTAATATTGGCAAATATGAAAAAAATATGGTCGCTTCTGATGGTCTTTGTTATAAGATGGCTGGATGGTCAACACATTTCCAATCAGCTATTCTTTATTTTTATTATTTGATATATTGGCCATATACATGTACTATCATTAAAAAAAATTAAATTCCAAACATTTTAGTTTTAGATTTGAATAATTTCCCATATCTTTATATAGAGATCTTAATTTATTGGAGATTGATTTGGTCTAAAAATGGTCTTGACCATCAAGCTTTCTTAAAACGTCCATAGAATTGAAATGTTAAAAAAAAAATGATTTCTTCCAAAAAAAAAAAAAAAAAAAAAAAAGAATCCTTATTTAAAATGATAAATTTCATCAATGAAAAAGGGCGTTCCCCTTATACTTCTAACCGCAATAACCACACTTTGGAGATCTTGTCAGCGCTTTCGCAATTGCCATCGACACATATTCCAATTTTTATAATTTTTTTTAACAGTCTTATGTACCTGTGTTGTATATTCGTGGGGTTATTGTGTTGAATTCTGAATATTGCAAAGTTGTCAAAAAAATGAAACTTGCCTTATATAGATTTTTTGTATGATTTGAAAATATGCTTTTTTATAACTATTTTGTGTTTATTTTGAATCCTCAATGTTGCAACGTTGTAAAAAGAAAACAAAAACAAAGAACCATTGTATTAAAGGATTTAAATCTTTCATGTGCATTCCATATTGTTCTTTTTTATGTTATTTGTCAATTTGATCCCAGTTCTTAAATTTTCTTTTACTACCTGATTTAAGAAAAAAAAATGATTTTAACGAGACAGAATAAAGACAGTAATGATGTTCACGTACATTATTTCTTCCAAAAAATGAAAGAGTCTATTCGCAACATCTTTATTAGATAAAAATTGTACAATAAATGAAACTTAAAACAACTGAACTATGATAGATAGATAGATAGATAGATAGATAGATAGATAGATAGATAGATAGATAGATAGATAGATAGATAGATAGATGTGTCGTGCATTGGATTAATGAATCCATATCTACATATACCTTGGGATTAAAAAACAAAACATGAACTTGACCTAATGAATTAAACCTGAGAGAGATATAGAGAGAGAAAGAGAGAGAGACGGAGGGAGGGAGGGAGGGAGGGAGAGAGAATATATCAGTCACGCGTGGTGACGGAGACTTTTAGCACGTGTCTATCCTCACAAAACCATTGTAAGGTATTTAAATTACCCTCCTTTTATCTTTATTGTCAGTATCATGTTAATTATTCCATGAAAAATACCACCTTCCGAGGGAGACTGTCACCTGTCGTAGATTTATGGTCATAGCACCTTTGGAAGACTGAAAGGAAGAAACTTTCCTCTCTCTCGCAATAACTGGCAGCAAGCAGGAAGCCTACACCTCATAAAGTCAACTTTTTCCATTGAAATTAACGCGCCTTTTCCTGATTTGACCGTATTAAGTGCTGTAATTAACACGATTTTCAGGTTGTTCGGAGACAGAAGTGGTTGTCCCCAAACACACAGAAATATAATGTTCATGACCTGCGTGGCGTTTTAAGATAAATTAAGGCGTAGTTATATTTTTATATTTAGTTTTAACATGTTGCTGTCGATCTGTCCTGATAGCACTTGCACAAGAGTACAGTGCTGTGTCAAGCCTCTAGAAGTCATCGATGAACCCTTCCAAGACGTATAATATATCAAGGAATGTCACTTTAAGGATTACGTTTAGTCAGAATGAAAAAAAATTCCACTGATGATAATGAAAAAAACATCTATTGTGTATCATAAACCTCTGATTGTAGTGTTATTTCTCACTTTAAAAAGTAGGTCAACTACCTACTTTTTGAGCTAATTGCAATTGAATATTTTTTGAATTTTTAAGAAAATTTCTAAAAACTTTACACTATGATTGAGATTTTCTTAATTGTGAAAATGATACAAATTGTTTAACTCTTTTAAAAACTAAATACAGTTTATAAATAGCAGTGGCACTAAATAGATACAAAGCATTAAGTTTTCATTGACATATTTTTTAAAATATTCCAGTCCGAATTTCCTCTATCAGTTTTCAAATTTCTTCCCATTTTTTATATAATTTAACAAAACATTGAATGATGATAATACTGAAACATTCATAGGATTAAACAAATTATATTGACCTTATTGTCGGGCATAAAATTAATATGAGGTCAATGATCAAAATTTTAAGATATGGTGTATTTTATCGGTTTTTTTTTTGTTGCATTGTTCCGTATTAAAATTGCATGCCATACGATTATCTTAATTAATAAGTGAGATAAACCCAACAGAAAATATGCAAAATTATGTTGACTAACAAATAGAATCTTAGCTTTGAATATTATAGCACTGCGAAAAATATTTCAGGGGAAAACAAAATCTGAATAATATAGTCCGAGTTTCCTCTGTGTTTAGAACAAATTTTACTCATGACGTAGAACTTTATAACAATCCGAATTTGAGACCTCAAAACACGAATAAATAATTTCTTTAAAATAATATCTTATACTTCTATCTATAAAAACATGACATGTACTTTTTTTAAATTATACTATCATAACAATCTTTATCATTTTTAAAGAAAAAAATGTGGTGTGTGTGTGTGTGTGTATAGAATGCCATTTTATGTTTGTGATGTTTTTTTGCGGGTTCAATTTGTGATATTATATTCATGTATCACCCTGCAAAATATAAACAACATAATCAATATTAAATAAAAATAAGACATACTTTATCACATTTGCAATTAATATATACGGACGTATTTATTGTCAAGCATTAAATCTAAAATATTACACTGATAGCCAACATACATTAATTTACTCTTAAAAGGGAAATAACTCTTATTACCCAAATCATAAATAGTTGCATATATATCAAATTCTTTATACACAAAATATACAATAGTTACCGAATTGTGGATTCAAGTGTCGATTACTATCTATTAGATAATCAGCAATATATGGCATTTGCTCATACCTGTATATACAACAAGGAACTTGTTCAATCTATGCACAATATGATATCTATCAGGTCAACATTTTTTTTTGACTTTGTATATATTTATTTCATAGCATACAAAATATCTTGAGGCAAAACCTCCGCAGAGGCCCTCTACCTATTCCTCACCTGGGGTGGCAGGGGCCCCCTGGATCGTAAATTTGTTATACATACAAAAACATTTTTTCAATGTAAACATAAATTAAGAAAGTTTACATTCTTATATTGATATCTGAATCTTAAACTACATATATATACGTACATGTATACATATATATACCTTTTTAGGCATTCGTATGCGTAGATATATAAATATACTGATATATATTAATGATTTTTCGATAATTCACAATATAGATATACAATGTTATACAAGATGACAAAGCGTAAACATGTGCCGTTGATATTTGTATTGTCATATTTAACAGCCTAATATAATATAATGCATTTATACTCACATTCAACCGGAGGTAACACCCTAACACATATCCAAAGTCCATATAAAACAACCTCCGGTTAAATTGCCTATATACAGAATGGCTGGCCCACCATGTAGTGAGTTTTGTAAATTATGCCAATTATAACTTTTAATATAATTTTTTAAAGAAAATAAATTCCATCACTAGTCTTTCGCATACATTTTAAAACATTTGAATAAATCGAAACAGAAATGTTTGTGATTTTTATACTCGATTCCTTTTAGGTGAATGACTGTTGGCCAACATAATCAGATCTAATGAGAAAAAAATTAGATTGACATTTTAAATCTTAAGAGATATTTTCATTTAATCTTGACTCCACACTTCTCGTAAAATAAATTGAAACATGTGAATAAAGCATAATTTATTTAAGTAAAAAAAAAAACGAAAAAAACCCCAATATTTTTTGTAACGCCAAATGAAATGGTAGGAAAATTATATATGAAATTGTAAGATCCAGATTGGAAAGTCATATTTTTGTATTTTTGTAACATCCAAAACTAACATAAAAAGAGTTAAAATGGTTACTTTTTCTGTGTATATCGCATATATTTTATAATCAAACTGTTCTGGTATCGTTTGTGCTACACAACGTGTTATTACATCCCTAAAACGAACCGTATAAACTATTCCGTGCAAGGAACGAACCGTACCGTGCAAGGAACGAACCGTACCGTGCAAAAAGCGTGCAATGATAATTCATGCAAAAATCTCCCAAAAACGACCAAAAACCAAACTTCCTAATAGACCACGGTCGTTCGATGAAGAATTAAATGCATTATCCCTGAGCAGATAATTTTAATATTTTGCAAGACTTTTAAAACCGTTGCAAAAAAATCATGTAATTTATTTCCTTTTCTTAAATCATCATTTTTTTTTTTTTTGGTTAACAAAACTTTCGATTTCCGATTTCTTAAAACTCTTTAAATATAAATGTTCACACAATGCGTGGTAATACAGTCAGTTCAAGCATATCTTTTACAACATACACCATAGCATAGCATAGCATTGAAATCTCAAAGCATAGCATAGGAATCTCATAGCATAGCATTGGAATCTCATACCATAGCATACAATCTCATAGAATCTCATTCGTCATAGCATACCATAGCATACCATAGCATAGCATAGCATACAACATGATTTTAACTCGGTTTTAAATGTTTTTATTTGAAAGAATAAAATTAATGTTCACATTGCAGATCAGTAGTAAACTTTGGCATCTAATCATTTCACTTATAAATATGTGGAACTCTTCAATGTATGGAGGCGTATTTGTTCAAATCTCATAGCATACCATAGCATAGCATACCATATCATTAGGCTCTTCATTTCAATTTCTCATAGCATAGCATACAAATCTCATAGCATTGCATTGAAATCTCATAGCATATCATTAAAATCGCATACCATAACATAGCATGAAATTGTAAAAATTATGCATGAAATGACTGTACTATTTTCATTATTTTTTAAGAAATGTTTTGAATATTGTGTACATACGGGACTTTATATACAAAGTGATTCTCAGAGAGAGAGAGAGAGAGAGAGAGAGAGAGAGAGAGAGAGCTGTTGTGTGTGTGTGAATTATGATACTTAAAGATTTATCTCTAAACTTTATTATTTCGCTATAACTAAATCTTTTATAGATGTTCGTTTCAGTGGGATTTTATTTCAGGACTCCACGTGCTACGCCTGTCAATCAATTTCAGTATAAAAACAGATCATGCCATGCGCTGTGTGCTACTTAGCTCCTCCTACATACCTATAAGAAAATTAGCGAATGAAAAACGTTTTCAATTTTATGTTTTCTTAAATCCATATTTAAGAAGCAAAGCAAACCGTACCGTTCAAATAGCGTACCGAACCGAACCGTGCAACTGGTGTAGTAGCACGTTTCAGGGTCTGAAACATCATAATTGTTGCTAGATTTTTCCAATAATGTTTCACATTATTTTCTCTGTTATGAATTTTTCAAAGGTATATACTTTTAAAAAACAATCCTTCAATTCTTCCATGCATCATTCACCTAAAGCTATCACCTATCACTTTCTCCTTTTTCACTATTATTTTACCATTGCCCCCATTGTCACCATGACTACCAATACTGTAATGGTGACCTTGGTTTCTTCAACTATTACTTCTTCAACTGATCATGATTAAAATACTGCAGGTGGTCGAGAAACCAGTAGAGTATGATCGCGTGCACTTAACAATAACATCTACAAATATACGTCCTTGGATTGCACAAGGTATTTTGCATGTCGATTGCAAGTCATTTATGACGATTCCATCTATGCGTAAGTCCCCTGAATTAAAGTGATGGATTTACAATTGATTTACATTTATATTATTAAGTCATATGTTCTTTGTCCGTTGCAACTGACCTAGTACTCTCTTTTTTGGAACATTTTTTTCACAAAGTGCACGGAGTTGAATCCATTTCCAGGAGCTTGATAATTCGCCACATGCTTCAGCAGTAATTGTTTGGTCTGACATCGTCTTTGAAATTCATTATATAGTTGATGCATTGAGACCCTGAAACGGGACTTTTTAATCAAGACGGACACGTGTTGCAGATCAGCAGGTGCATAATCTATCTGTTACGTATAACCCTTTCACGGAAGAAACAAATGAGCTATGTCCATATACTAGTTATGAGGTATCATAAGCATAATATAAGATTAGACCACCGTATCATTTGGAAAATGCTTCTCTTGGGGGGGGGGGGGGGGGGGGGCGCATGGCAATGTCATTAATTGTCTTATTCTGTCAGGGGGTATTCAGTGCAAAATTCTTACTATTACATAATACCCATTCTTCGTAAAATGGTTATATATTTATAGTATGTCAGATATAAAACAAAAACACAAATAAATATTCAGAAAAGAAATGAAAATGCTTTCTATAAATTACATATTTGCTTGCATTAAAACTGCATAGTTCTTTTAAAATTTAAAAAAAGAAGATTTTTTTTTAAATTATAATTTAACATGACAGAAAAAAAGTTCATACAAACTACGTTGAAGAATCTTACAATAAAAGCCTATTTGCATGTATTCTTCTATTTAACGTATTTCAAATAACTGACTGCATATTTTAGATTCAGTTTCATTTATTTTTCGTCTAATTGTCTGACATAAATGTTTCTGAATATATACATTCTATTTTTGTTTTCACTACATACAGACTATCGTTTTAAGAACTGAATTGGTTTCATGTGAATCGCATTCCTAATTTTTTTTTAAAATTTAACTTCAACTGATGAAAATATTTTTTTATGTCCATATCTAGTTATTTAACAGTGTCATGATGACGATAAACTTAATTGTTTTCATAAAAGATGGCTTTGTATGTTTTTTTTGTTTAGCTAAAGCCTTATGAATTTTTTTTAAACGGGACGGATAATAATAAATAATGAATACTTTGTCCTCTTATCGAGAGGGGGGGGGGGTGCAATAAATCGAGAAAACAGAACCAAAAAAGCCCATGAAACATGGACTTTTTTTTTAAAAAGTGAGTTTTTTCGGATTTGTTTGAGATGCTAGCATTGTTGATGATCATTCCGATTACGTAACCTAAGAAGTTAAAGGATGAAATAGGTCATTATTGTTAAAAGTAACATTTGAAGAATTTTAAGAACATACTTCTATGCGATTGTTAACATCCAAAGATGAGATATCAGTCA
Source organism: Magallana nippona (assembly GCA_033439105.1). Classification (NCBI taxonomy): domain Eukaryota; kingdom Metazoa; phylum Mollusca; class Bivalvia; order Ostreida; family Ostreidae; genus Magallana; species Magallana nippona. The sequence goes on along the minus strand of CM065917.1, from coordinate 3,147,138 downwards.
TACTTCCAAAATGATTCTATGTTCCTTTTCCTGGCAACAATTAGACTCGAAAGGGATTATTCATGCACTCACAAATATCAATGCATATTGAAAGAAATGGTTTATTATCATGTATTTAGACTTTTATAGATATCAATAATAAATACTTTAAATTTAAAAAAAACTTATGCTAATCATTTCTAATTAAATGTGTTCTCTACTTGTTAATTAGTGTTCCAGGTTCAAGTGAAGAAATACGTTGATTATTATCTGTTCTCATGTATAAATCATAAATATCAAAATCCCTTATAAACGAGTAGTGTGACAGATGTAGAACACTGCGGATCGGATATTTAAACTGGCTGTTGTCTATTGAAAGACGTTTCAAAGTGATTTTTTTTTTAGCCATAAGATACAAGATGAAAAATGACAATAACAAACTGTCAACCATCTCAAAAATCCATAAAGCGAAATACAAATTCAAAGCAGAGCAATACGGACCACTAAAAAATAGGGGTGGGATCAGGTGCCTAGGAGGAGTAAGCATCCCCTATAAGATATTGAGGCTTGCTGTTCGACAAATTAACCATCAGATCTGCCTTAATCTTTGACATATGATATTTCTGGCCATAATATAACATTAAGGAAAGATAAATATCGAACTATTTTAGCTTTATTATTTCAGTATTTTCTTATATCTTTATACAGAGCTCTTTATCGTAAGGCCTAAAAGGGCCACGCCCATCCTTCCCTCTTAAGAAGTATCTGCTTTAGCAATAATGGTGTTGTAAACAATATACCCTTTTATGGGTTGAAATAGTTAAACGTCTAGGCTACCTAATTTTTCAAACTCGTTTTGACAGATTGAACACAAATCAATTTGAATATGCATATTTCATTTGTCAATTGAATACTGTACTTTGTTCCATTGTCAAATGAAAACTAAAAACTAGGCTGATACACTGAAAAGTAACCAGACCGAATCTAGGTGAATCTAGGTGAATCCAGTTGACTCTCATGTGTGCAATTTTTTTTTTCAAGACTTCAAAAGTTCCCTAATCTTGCCTTATTAACATATTGCATATAAGGATATATTGTCTTAAAAGTGTGTATAATGAAAACGATGAATTTCAATAAACACATACTGCCAATCATAATCGACTTTGTAAAAGCATTCGTTCATAATATGAAGGCTAACTTCATTCGTACTTCTCAAACAAATTCAAGTTGTAATAAAATTATAATTCATTCTAAAGCGTTTTTAGCAGCACAGGATGTTTAGTTTTACGGTTCTATAAATACAGAACACGCAGCAAAAATGTGAGGTTTGTTGATATAATAGATTTAAACCTCTTGAACCACAAATGGTCTTTAATAAGTAGCATGATTTTAACAAAAGTTGTCTTTAGTTTAACTTTGCATAAATCAATAACAACGATTTTGTTTTTAAAATCAATAAGGATTTATTAAATATAATAAATAAAATATAAATAACAAACAGTGAAGAAACAACGACATGATATGGTAATTTAACAAACTATTTACAATCCTATGATGAAAGTGTACAAATGGTCAGGCCCCATACTACGGACATACTGTAAAAAACACAAGAATATGTAGTAATGAGTGAAAGGTATATCTAATTGTGTAAGGTAATTCATTATAAAAATATATTTTAACTAACTTTGATACGAAGACTACGAGGTGGTCAACAGATTACCCAAAAAGGTATGTCTTAAAATTTTACGTATGATAATTTTGGTCGATACTATTTATAAGAAAAGGAAAGTCCAAATATATTTTAATTAAAACATGAATATGATTATATATATTAATACAGAGCTCTTTAACAACATTGAAAAATGTTCACGATCATCAAGATCTCTTAAGAAGAATTAGAGTGATAGGACAACCCATTAGGCATCAATTATAAACAAAACAGAAATAATGTTTAAACTTACTCTCGACGTCCGGTTTTATTAGATTATCAAACTTGGAGCTATCTTCACAAAGTTCTGAGTTTATGCCGGCGTCCATCATCCGTACTTCCTGTTCGCTCGGACTGTCGTCCCTGGATAACACAAAACTGCCACATTTCCCCCGGACTTTACTAGGCACACACATGTTCATGTATGCAAGACCCTCGTCAATCTTTATAACCTCGATATCAGCCTTGGAAACAGCTAGAAATGAGAATGAAGTAAATAGCTGTATGGTATATATTTCATGTTCTGATAACATTTCAAAAATACTTTAATAAGATTGTGGTAATTGTTGTTGGTATGGTTAGACCTAATGTGTTAAGTAATGCACTATTGATAAGGAACACATTATTTTTCAAAAATTATTTATCAAATTTCATGGAACTCTATATTTTCAAGTATTTTGTGATTTTTAGTTGTTGGTATGTGATTGTATTCTGGGCCACATGTGTAAACACTAAAGTCTGCTGTGAAAATCAATGTTGTATATATTTATATTGTATTCATAGTGAGGACGAATTTATTGGCAGAATGAGAAATCTTTGAAATATATAACAATTATCATTTACAACCAATGTGTCCATGTCAGTTTAGTAAAATGATGACCTTGATATAATATCTGTTTTCATAACATACTCATTGACGAAACAAGATCAATTAAAGTTGTGCATTGAATAACCCTATGCATAAATAAGCCATCTTAACCTCAGAATTGATTAGTTGTAAAGGTTTACCTGTATCAGACCTCCACGAGAATTCACCACTATTAGCGCCCGGAGTCAGAGTTGCCGTCTTGTTAAAGCATGGTCTGTAAACTCCCTCTATTGTCAACCTGAAGAAAAAATTATATCGTCTGAAAACGTGTTTCGGAATAAACACTGAACAACAAATATTTATGGTTGTCCCATCGTATTCATGTTGTACAAAATAGTTATAGTAATACGCCCAATGGAGCTATTATATGGTTTTATAGCAGGTATAAAGTTATGAATTAAAGCATAGTGAAGGGGTATGCATTTTAGTACGTTTCTGAAATAAAATAAAAAATTCTGGTTCTGCCCACAAAGCAAAAAAAGATATACAAATTAAAATCCATATAATAGGGGTTGTTTTTAAAAATTATATTCTTAATTTGTTTGTTTGTTTCAAACATTTTTCGGAGAGAAGGGGAGTGGTTAAACTTTACTTTAAATCATTTTGGAAAAATATTTAATTGAAAAAATGATATTGGGTATTCAGTTTTACCTTCCTGTCTGTCTAATGTTGAGGGTATTTCCGGTTCCTTTTGTCACGTGCCATGCATACTTGTCAACAGAGATCTTCTTTGCGCCTGTAGGTTTTCTTTTAAGCATATACCAGTCACCTAGAAACTGAAAAAAAGAATATAATTTTGATATCAGTCAAAACATCGTTTGTCTAAATGATAGAAGGCATATCAACCTATCAAAAAATTATAATTTATATGAGGACAAATAAATTCTGTCTTAAATTTCGACGCATTTATAAACAAATGCCCATAGAGCTCTAATAATTAAGCGTTTGCTTTTATCTCCTTTTTTTTTTTTTATCAGAGATGCACTATTACGGTGTGAGATATGACAAATATTCAAATAACTTCATGATGACATTTGTATACAAGATATGTAAAGGTAAAAGTATCGACAACCTTTTATTTTAGAATCCAAGGAATCATACAAAAAGACTATACGGTATTTTAGAGACGAAACATTCATATAAAAACGCATCTTAACACAATATACAGGTAAATACCATGTTAAACTTCTTCACAAGCTTGCCAGAGAAATGTCAGATTTTGTAATCAAAACATTCATGAGTACAGTAAAACACGGTTATAGCAACACGCTTATAATGAGCTAACGCTTACAGCGAAGTGAAATTCATTCCCCGTGACATTATTACATGTTGTAAACTCGATGGATATAACGTACTACACTTATAACGAAGCAAAATCGCCCGTCCCTTGCACTTCGTTATAAGCGTGTTTTACTGTATTGAGAAACAAGGCCATCGCATTTCTGTTGTCTAGAAAGCCACACACACAGAGGCAGGTTGCAATAATTTAATTAGACATACTAAATGAGGCGAAGACATTCCAATGTCAGCTGGAGAAATCCGGCGATTGTTTAACATCTTTATCACACAGGGTTTATACGGTGGTGCATGTAGCTACCAATTAATTTCAATACAAGTATGCGTTATTCAATAGATTAACAACTCAGCATATTAGCCGATTCAGTAGGAACGAATTTAATTCGGAATTCTAAAAATAAAAGGGTGATATGTAAAACTACTTTAAAGAAATTATATTTTTTTATGCATGAAAATGATATGTTTTACAAGTCATAATTCACCAGTTAAATGATTTCAAAAGTCATTTTAGTGTAAAGTTGTGAACATTTTAAATAAAGTATAAAATGTAATTTGCTCTCTCTCTCTCTCTCTCTCTCTCTCTCTCTCTCTCTCTCTCTCTCTCTCTCTCTCTCGGCATTTTATATTTTTTATACGTGCCAAAACGATTTTAAATGCAATGCATTTCTCTCTGCAAGACACAAAATTATTGCACAATCCTAAAGACAGAGTGTGCAAAATTAATCAAGAGAAAAAACTAGTTGTCTAAGAAGCAGGTTGTCACAATTGATGTCGACACAGGTGTAAGCTCCATATTGTAATAAACTGCAATGCTTTGTCTGTCTGGAACATATTTATTAAGGTGAAGCGGCAATAAATTGTAACATTAAAACACGCCATATTTCATCAACAATAGTGATTCTCTTTTAAAGCCAGACTGCACAAAATTTAAGTTCAGTTTGATGAAAACAATTTTTCGAGGTGTCTCATAATGCAGTTATAATTACCAACGATAACTAAATGAGATGTTAAGAATATTTGAGCAAACTGTTTTATATTGCAAACTTAAAATATATATAAATCTATATATATTAAGTTCCATAGCACCTTTTCCTGGTGCTATGGAGCTTAATAGCAAATGTTGTAAAAATATGGTATTAATGTATCAGGTGGTGACAACATTCAAAAACATGTCATATAAATTTAGACTCGGTGTAAGCTGTGGGTTAGAACCTTTTATAAACTTAGGTTGTAGTGGTCTTGTTAAATGTCAACTAAGTTTGTGTGTGAATCTTATTAGCACTTTTATATCCTTTTTCCGCCTGGTATTGTTAATTTCATTTTGCATTTTATCTATCTTCTTTAGAAAAAAGTTTCATCAGAATTATGTAAGTATGTGATGCTGCAGTTAGTGCATACTTTGAAAAGCAATCCTATTTTTTTAAACATTAAAATAGAAAAGACAAGAACCAAAATAGAATTCTTACCTTATTAACGGCAAAGTCTGAGTCAATCGTCACTGAGCAAGATCTCTTGTGTATGGACCCAGAATAAACTCCCAGAATACTCGCAAAGAACACTACAATAGCTGCATACATGTTGGATTCAAATTCAAGTAGCTCCACTGGAATACTATGCTGGTGAGATGGTGGCTTCCCTTTATATTGTATTTCGTGGCGTGGGGGTTGTCTCATCATATACCAGAGATTCTAAATCCCACCAATGTGTCGGGGCGTCTCAAAAAATAGTAATTGTCTTTTTGGGAACAGGGTTTGATTTATTCACATAAAATATGCATGTCACTCATTTATTACCTAATGCTGTGGTGACACGCCTACTCCTGATTTGATTTTTCCTGATGAATTTCATGAGATTGATTTGATCTTGATTTTGTTTCATGTATTCCATTTACTACATGTACTAAATGACATATTTTATGTAATGGGTAGACTTGTTAATATTGTATTACATGAACAGTGTTCTAAATATTCAATACGTGAAAATTGTAATGAAAATTTACGTTATTCTTGAGAATATGGTATTCTAATGGACAATGGAAACGAAAGAGCAAACTAGGAATGGTGTACGTGAACATAACGCTGTTAAAGGATCCCATGTACATCTACGAGGAAAGCAATATTATCTAAATTTTATTGTCAACCGATTTTAAATAACCCAAAGAATACAACACAGACGTATCAAAATGTTACAACTATATTACAAAACTTGAAAGGGTGACTCCTTTGTTTAAAACATTTTCGAGGAAAAAAAATGAAACATGTTATTATCGTATCACCTCATTCACGTAGTCCCTGGAATTTCTAAAAGGACAACCAGATTTACACATGCAATATTGTTTACTATAAATAGCGAAGAATTTCACCGAAATAAGAAGTTGTATGTTGTTTCCCCTCTTTCGAGAAACACTGACTGATTAACAAGGCTTACATCCGTTCCGTTACATAGTGTTATGTAGATTGATTTCAGAAATTGTAAGATTCAGTGGAGTCAAATTAAGTGAGGAAACATCTTATAAATAGGCAGCCTTACGAACTAGTTTAGGAACGTGAAAGAATGAAAATTCTTCAAAATCTTTTAAACTAGTGTATTAGTAAGTTCTAATAAATTCGCCTAATATTTGTTAAATAAAAATTGAGAAATTTTCGATTTGAAAAATGATTTTTGGGAAATTTCATTATATATTAATCATACAAGAGAGGAAAAGAAAACAGATGAAATTATAAGTTTAAATTCAATGACATTCAGAAAAAATTTTTAAAAAATTGATCGACCATTGAACAGAACGAAAACATATAAAATTCTTATTTTGTACAGAGTTGAAATTGCATGAAAAAATCTTGGAAATTTGATAGATACTGTCATTCAAACCAATGGTATTATTAATAAATTATTAATATATTTCACAACAAACCAATGGTATTATTAATATGTTTCTCAACAAACCAATGGTAATATTAATATATTTCACAAGAAACCAGTGGTATTATTAATATAGTTCACAACAAACCAATGGTATTATTGATATACTTCACAACAAACCAATGGTATTATTAATATAGTTCACAACAAACCAATGGTATTATTAATATAGTTCACAACAAACTAATGGTATTACTAATATATTTCACAACAAACCAATAGTACTATTAATATAGTTCATAACAAACCAATGGTATAATTAATATATTTCACAACAAACCATTGATGTTATTAATATATTTCACAATATTTATGATGAAATTTGAGATATTTCATAAAGTATTAAACCCAGTTTAAAGACAAGAACTGTTCAAATTTTCAATATTTTACAAGACAAGATCTAAAGGAATTTAAAGAATTTATTTAGACAAATTACCAAACAATCCAAGGAAAAAGATCGAATTTGAAATAGGTGTATTTGTATAATTGTAAATAAGTTAGCAAAGTAATATGTGCATGGTATGGTATGTCATAAAATAGAAAAATTCTGAAATAAAATTGTAAGTAAGTATATGAAGAAAACAATAAAGTCTTAATCACCAGATCAGTTGGTACATTGAGAATATAAAGGTTTCTTTATAGGAACACAATGAGTGGGAGAAAAATGATAAAGTAAATATCCCTATTGATGGTTAGGGGGATTATCTGTCTTACAAGTAATGTCTTTGTTTTTGTTCACATAAATAAAATCCTCTTTCCTCCTTTCTGGGAGAGAATTCTATTTTTCTTGAACCAAACTACCGAGCTTTTGTTTTCTTGCGGCTCTCCTACAAGATTGAATGGTTACACAATGATGTGACATTTTGTTTACAAGGGTTAAAGCGGTTGCAGTGAACAATACTGGTTCTATTGACAGGGAGCCTACGATTTCTCTTTTTACTATCAACTTGCTTATACGTCTGCAGTTGTGGGCTAACGAGGGAGGTATTATGAATGATTATCTTTCATACATCTGGCTCGTTCATCATACTGTGGGATATGAATTAAGAAACATTATTTACTAAAATATCTATTTATTAGCGATGATTATGTAGAATTTCAATATAAACCCATACATGTGAATGTAAATTTTGCGGGTGAATTAAAAATTAAAGGTCATGCTATATAAATATCTATGTCATTCTATTTCGAAGCTACGGAAATGAATTGCAATTTTCATTCATACGACTTCATTGCAGAAATTTATTTCTTATTTAAAGCAGTTGTGGAGACAAAACCGCGTAAACTTGAGTTAATGGTGAATCCTAAAAACCCCCTACAAGTTCGTAGAAAAGTTTATTTTAAAACTAACACAGTTACAAACGTCTGCACGAACGCGTAGAGTTTAGATTTGTCTAAATTATATTTTTTGCTTGTTTTTGACAATTTAATGGCATCCCAAAATAAGCTGTTTACGATACGTTACTTGTGAATGGATGACTCATTGATAGTAGCAATGACGTTCAGTGGTAGCAAATGGGGGATAAAATTTTGTTTAACACGTGGTCATCACCGTGATCATAAACTCTTAGATGACCGCCAATGTTTGCAAATCAGCATAAGTCAGTGTCAAAATATAGACAAGTCGATATAAGGATTTTTCCTGTTTGCTATATACTCGCTCTAAAGAATATTACTGTTTACATTGACAATTACTTAGTGTGTGTGTATTCAGGTAAAGCACACTTGATTCAACAACTTAATAAAATGTAATATGTCGACTGCATTGCTATTTTAAAGAGGCTGGATCGTCAACAAATTAACCATCAGTTCTATCTTTAAATTTCAAAACATGATTTTTAAAGCCATCAACCTTCATTTTGTAAAGAAATATTCCAAATATTTTAGCTTTAAAATTTGAATATTTTTATTAGATCTTTATATGGATTTCTCCTTTTTAAGAAGATCAGTATAGTCTAAAAATGGCTACGACCATTCAGCCCTCTTTAGTTTAAAAGTACAACTAGGAAATTTTAAAATGATGTTTATAAGTTTGAAATAAAGTTGCTGATTTACAAAATGGAATTGTGATCCAGTTTTATGAACCTAAAACAAATATGTGTCATTAGTTTTAAATCATGTATTTAAAATTTGTACCCATAACTTAGTCGTCAACTTAAATTCTAACATCTATTTGAATTTCCCTGTTGACACAGTTATAATTAGTATTACAATATTACAATATTAAATCGTACAACTGCTGAAAATTATATAAATATAAGTAATAAGGAATCATTCTTTGAATATTATGAGGTGATAATTTCGGTCGGGGCGTGATCAAATCTATGATAAAGCCCTTCGGGCTTTATTGGATTTGATCACGCCCCGACCGAAATTATCACCTCATAATACTCAAAGACTGTTTCTTTATTCCTTAAATGAAGTTAAACGCTAGTTTTCATAATATCAATATTGTCATCAATATCTTGGCGCTTGAAGGGGGGAAAAAGGGCAACCAATACTTTTTGCTTCTTATTAATAATGTAACTATTTTTCCTGGCAAAAAAAAAACATGTTTGAATTACGTAAACTCAAATATTTTATGTTTTTCGTGCATTGCCAGATTACTTTTAAAGATTGTATTTATAAGTTGTAAAACCACACCAAATCTATAATACCATTTTTTAAAGTAATACAGAGAAAAATAAAATACAAAATTGTTCCTGTACAATCCCATGTAGAGAATATGAAACAATAGATATAATAATATTATGCTTGGTAAGAATTCCAAAATACACTAATATATATGTTAATATATTTGATATCAGAAAGATTGTAAGTACATTATGATTTCTTTTATTTTTTGAACGAAAAAATATCAATGATGAGCAGCAGCTAAGCTTGCCAATCTAATTAAAATTTAAACTTCCATTTGTATCCATTCGATGCGACCTATAGAAAACTAGAGAGCGGATGGAAGTTGAAATTATAATTAGACTGCAAAGTTTGCATATTGGGATTTCTTTGACATGCTTACGTGTCCTAACTTAATGATCGTTTGTCTATAATAAATTTTGATCAAGAAAAGCAAATTGTGTGCTCAGAGTACTAATGTAACATAACTTTTGTCGGTCAATTAAAAAAAAAACCATACGATCATTAAAAGAAGTTTTTTCTCTCGAAATATTGCACATCACTGGGGGATCCCCCGTCTCGCATTGCTAACACTTTTGATACTAATATGGGTCTAGGCCGTCGTCTTTGACTAATTAAGATGATGAATAAATCAAGGTTAATTGTCTACAGAGATCTCATTACGTGACTTGCGATAAAAAGTGAACGCCTTTCATTGTTTTAATGATTCAATGAATGACAGCAACAGGACCCTATGGTTGACAACAAGAACTAGTTCAGTTAGTATCTGTGTCAGGTTAATTTTCTCAGTCACTTTCAAATATTGCACGATATTCAAATTTGGAAAAAAGTTGCAAAATTTTTTTTTCAGAAAACGCAATCGTTTTATTTGTGTTTTCCTCAAAATAATATAATTTTTTATTGTGCTTTTTGTCTTTAAACTTCGAAATTTAAATGACCTTATATTTTTTTAAAAAATAATTTTTACTAAATTATTCCAAACATTCTGAAGATTTCTATGTAATTTAATTATACATGTTTAGTAAATAGTTTGTACTGTTGATTGCTCGCTATTATTTTTATGTATTTATCCACTTATTTTATAAACGTATTATATCAAACACTTTATAATAATGATATTATGAATTCATGTATAAATATTTTTGCGGTTGTAACTTTTTGGGAAATATTCTGCTGTTTTTTCTTTCCTGTTTCAGGTTCTGCATCAGGCTAAAATTATCGGTGTTTTTTTTTTATTTCATAAAATACAAAACTGTGTCAACTACCGTGTTACGTGTTATTTTTCTTTTACTTATTTAACTAGTTCCTGTCTTTCGTTGTTACGAGTGTTATTTTATTTTTACTTATTTAACTAGTTCCTGTCTTTCGTTGTTATGAGTTTTCTAAATGACAAAAATTGGATTCTTCTTGATTTATTAACTTTAAAAAAAGTAAGAAAAAGGGAATTTATTTCAAAGTAATTAAGATAGTTATGTCAAAAGTTATGTCGGTATGATATGTAAGCAAAGATACAGATCTGAAATTCTTAATCTTATTAATTATGTAACAAACAAATACAAATATTATTAAGAAAATTTTAAGCAACTGTTATGCTTGGCTTCATGTAATTTAAATTAAAATTCTAAGATTCTGAAATATAAGAGAAAATCATAATTGTGTTGTTCTTTAAACGTGTACACAAATGGTACGTCAACAAAATACGCAAACAATTATTTCACATTTAAAAAGAAAAAAGCTGATACACTAGAACTCATAAAGAAAGCAAAGACGCGTGAACGAATGCACTGTAAAATATGAAATCTAGATTGACGACCGACTCTTATCATACCCAAGTCATTGTATGTTAATGAAAAACAAGAAATTGATATATGTCTTGAACTGTTTCCTTTTTTAATATTTATTTTCTTTCCTCATGCACTTGTTTTCAAATGACCAAAACGAGAATATCATTTATATTAATGAAATACGGATATGCACTTTTTCGTAAAAAAGTAAATCATAACCCTGTTTATGTGAATATAAAACTAGATATTGAACAGTTCTAATACAGGAAATTATTTATAGGAATTAACATCAAACAGCTTTGTTCTCATTAAAGAGTTAACTGAATAGATGACAGGTAATTGGGATCAATTTAGAACGTTATTAGAAGTATCCAATCCAAAGCATCGATTACTTAGATACTCTTCCTTGTGTAGAACGGAAGGAATTCATATTCTTCAATGTGCTATTTCTTAAATATAGATAGAACTCGGTAATTTCATTGTACAGTGAGTGCATTTGTCAAATTAAATGTCTTTGTCTGGCTGTAGACAAAAAACATTTATTATACTATGACCGGACTATCGATATCAAATCATCGTTCTAATAATCAAAGAAGTACTTGGATAATTTTCATACTTTATTGCAGGTTCAAAGACATGCTAATATATGATATAAATTATTAAAAAAATACACACAAAATTGTCGGTTAGTGGTTTTCTCCTTATTATCAAGCTAACCAAGATTAAACCGAATTTTTGGCTTGCGTTGATAATGTACTTTAAGTGGGTTTATTTTACAAATTCATGTGTCTGCATCTGCATGACAGTGCAAATCTTGGGCAACGGTCTCGTTCAACTCCAAGTATCTGCTCGTATGTAGTACAGGGAGGTCGAAATGAAGCAAACATAAAAGAATTGTTAAATGCGGTTGTGAGCCTTCAACTTCTAACACTTGCTAAGAGAACGTTAACGCAACCCCCCCCCCCCCCCTCCTCCCAATGGAGTAGGGTTTTTATTTCTTTACACAAATATTTGCCCCAAAGAAACAAAATGATATCACAACATTCGATTAAGAATTATCAATACTGAAATGGATTTTATCAGCGACATGTATGGTTTGTAAAACGTTGGTTTTAAAGATATTAAATGATCTTAGGTTCCCCTTAATAATGAATATCACTCAACCATTACGATCTGTTTGCGGTCTGTCATTCTAATTTCGGTGGGACCTTTTTTTCACAGGTAGCGTTTGTGTATTTTACAGTTTGGTCTCACGTCTAGATAATTGTGTAAGCCATTGTTCATTCAAGAAAATTTAAAATGCTATCTAGCCATGGGAATAATTCTAAATGACTACACTTTCTTCAGAAGACGAATGTCTGTCTGACATTTGAAATCATGTATTTGTGGGATTTCTCGACAGAAATATATTTCAGGACATGGTTCTTATTCAAGACAAATGACTTGGTACTTTTCTGGTTTTTGATCAATACAAAGATCGGTTATATTATTTATTATGCACACCTTCTAACATTTTTTGAATACAGGGCTCATTCTACAAAATTTAGAAGACTGAAAACTACTTACTATGTAGAACATTTTTAAAATATGCCTAATACAGTTATATTATTAGTTATCCAGGTCCAATCAAGGGCGTACAGGGATTTACCCCGGGTTGTATTCCATACACCCTGAGGCCGCAGGGTAAATCCCCGTACACCCTTGATTGGACCTGGATAACGAATTTATTTCCTATGCTAAACAAATTTTAAAATTATACTGTTTTACCAGTGCTTTGCAACTTGACAATCTGGTCTAAGATCACTCAGAATAAAGATAAATAAATCAGATAACATATTTTATTAATTAATCATTATAAACAATATATTTCAATTTAATTGTTAAACAGGGATCTTGACAATTTATTTTTTTCATTTACTTCATTTAACATTACCTTATTTTGTGCAAAGAATTGCATTGTAACGTCACAATTTTTTTACACCCAGCTTCAGCAGTTAGTACGGAAATTTACATCCGGCTTGTTAACCAATCAGATCCTGCGTTATAAGCGACATAGGAAATAAAACGTATTATAGCATTGACAATTTTAGTTTGATCGATATTATCCAATCAGAAACATGCTGATGGTTTGACTGATATTTTTAAATTCCAAAATCAAGATTCTATCAATATTCTTCAACATATTTTTTTTTTTAAAAAGACAACGTTTTAATTATTTTTGTGTGTTTGTATGTTTTATGGGGGTATCTCTATAGTTACATCCCGTTGATAAGATATACGTGAATTATTCCTATTTAGTTGTCAAATCGTTTTAGCCTAAGATATTTTGTTCAGATTGGAACTATACATTCCTGATATGCTGGGTTTTATTGGGGTTTTTTTGTACTCCTCAGTACTATGCTAAATTCCAACTGAATATTGAATTTATGTTGCTTTTCCTCACTTCTTTCAAATAGTGTAAAGAGCGATTTGAATCCCTAACTGGGGACTCAACGGCAGAGTTCCATGTAATTCTTTTCAGGCAATATATAGTCAGTGTTAATCCTGCTGACTACTGTATACAGGGGAATATTCGCCCAGTGTTATTTTAGCCCGTTTCGCTCTCGTTGGCAGTGGAATAATTGAAGACTTGGCGAATTCTAATGTCTCAAATTATCTCTCTTTAACACAACTTTTTTAGGCGAATTCAAGATGGGACAACACCGTTTGCAAGTGAAGAATGGCAAAAATAACACGGGGCGAAAATAACCCTATATACACTATTTTTTCATGAAGTGTATTTTGAAAACTTTTTTCTTTTTGTACTTTAATAATAATAAATAATATAATATTTTTGCAGAAGTAACTGTTTCTCGTTTGTGGACAGGAGTCGTATTTCGTAGTGTTTTAAACAAATAAAGTAATCAATGATAATGATGATAAAACGATGTGTGGCTTTATATTTACATTTAAATGATATTTGAAAATCACATCTTTTTCAAAATTGTATTTTCATTTGTTTAATGCCTTCAAAACAATACCTTAGTGTATTTTATCCATGCAAGAAGCAAATTGTTTTCAATATATTTGATTGATTTAAAAATATCTGTTTTATAAAAAACCAAAGCTGAAATTATTATATGAATAATTCTGATGGCAGAAATCGATGCAAAAGTATATAAGATCGAATTTGATCTATGTAAGCCAATTACAGTTTATTTCACATATGCATTCATTGAACTATGAACTACTCGTCGACTTAGCATACTTCGTGTGTAAACTTTTTATTTTGATCAACTCGGTCACCTTTGCAGGAACATTGTTGCGTATTCTTTTATTTTTCTCGGATTTGACAAGTGTTCCTTGTTCACCCCCGTCCCTTTCATTTTAGTGGTTTATTCGTATTCAAATCCCATGTGTTGGTTGTGGTTATAATCCCAAGATATTTTTGCAGCTTTCTACAGGGTTTATTTTATGGTTTCGCCTACAAGAACCAAAATTCTGATTGATTAACCTTATTCTAATTGTCGGCCATAAGATTTTTAAAATTATCAAAAGACATTTTAAATCAGTTTATTGTCTTTCAAAGTTTGGAGTCTTTAATAATCAGTTTCCCGATATTCTGATCAAATTCTAAGTACTTTCAAAACTTAAGAAATGACCTTAAACATATTAAAATAATTATGTTGGCGGCATTGATAGTACTAAATGATAAAACTGCTGACGGAAAAATCGCATTTCTTTACAAAAGAGAACATTTTAATTAATCACTTGTATTTAGAACTGTCGATTTGAACTTATCTGGCATTTGAGAGTAGAGCCGGTCATTCAGTGCGCTTTGCGGTTAGTGTAAACAAACAGCATTGAAATAAAATACCACAAACAAATAACGGGCAATAAAAGGATTATGGTACCGAATGTTTGACGGTCTAGCCAAAAAAAAAACCCCAGCACGTCTGGAATGTTAAAAGAATTCGATATTTATACAGATATGTCTGTCTCTGCAGTGTCGTCTTTACTTTATTATATATTGTTTTGTACGGTATGAAATGCACGATATATATTTGGTATTTATGAAACATTTTTTTATATAAAGACATTTTGTGTATGATAGTTATGAAAGGTGAAATGACAAGACTTGGTAACATAGTCTATGCCAATTAATGCAGTCTGTCATTTATTGGATTGCGTTTATGTGTAGTGACTTTGATCTACCGTCCATTATGATCACTAGATGTACTCCAATTCTCACTGTAAAATGTTTTCAATATTTTCATTGCACTTTTGTCTAACTATTTGTGTAACATGCATTTCACCTTTTTTAAGTTTTCGTTTTGGTGCAGCCCTGGTTATTATTGATAAAAATGAGCATCTTTTCTTTAAATTTGCAAACTTTAAATATTCCATCTTCTAGCAGATCTGAATACCTATTCCTATACCACATATGGTTTGCATTCGATGTTTAAATTTTTCAAAATTGATCTAGTGTAATAATATACTTTTATACAAAAATGTAATCAAGCAGTTTATACTAGTACGTTTTTAAATATGTATACGCTTAAATTATAACGATGAAATCGTGATAACTTCAGTTGACTGAATGGCATAGTCTACGTCTTTTTGTGAGCATTTTCGATGGGAGGCGTTATTAACGTATATCTTGAAATACATGTAAAATAAGATTTCATTCAGAAATCGTTATCTTTATTTATTGTAAAATATTTTTACTTCACTTTACTTTCACGTGAATATGGTAATATATATATATATATATATATATATATATATATATATATATATATATATATATATATATATATATATATACTTCTTATCTTGGAAAATACAAGTTTTCTTATTATTATGCTTATGTACATAATCAGTGGACTCTAAATTTAAAACGTGAATAACTATTCTATTAGTTTTATGAAATTGAACATGTCATTTTATATTGTGAGAGACATTTCTAATAGTCCTGAGGATTTGTATGCGCCTAAAGCAAAGCAAAAGTTGCAAGAAAATATCGATAAAAAAAGACCTGAACTGGTTATCTATTCAGTCTATAAACAGTTTTTTCTGGATTGATACTTTTTCATACGGTGTGTTATATGTTCGAATTTACATGTAAAGTGCAATTCCAGGACTCAAATGCCCGACGTGCACCGTCAAATATATTCAAATAACTCTCTGTAGAGGTTTCGACGTGCTTGTGTGTGCTATCACACAGAAGGAGAACTTCAAGACAGAAATAAAACAAGTACTCCTTGGCCTCATTAACAGCGTTAATTGGACCGATAATAATTACTATATGTTAATCACTGCATGCATATTTTTTTTAATACATGAAAACAAATTTGCCACTCATGAAAACGTATTATTGTTTTATTTTTAACAGTTGATTTAAACTAAAAAGAGTATGTTTAATAGATGACATTATCAAAGATATAACTTATCATAATCTATATTAATTTAATTTTCTTCTTAAAAAGATTGATTTTTGTCAAATAAAAGCAGTCTTTATTTTATCATAGGTATAAAATGCAAATAATAAACTAATAACTAAATTAATTTTTAATTGATTTAAGTGACATGAACATTTTTGAGTAGGCAAATAATTAAGTAAAGGGGAGGTAAAGAGTATTATGTGACACTTAATAGGGCTTGATGGTCGTGGCCATTTTGATGGTATATTGATATCCTTTAAATGAAATTTCTGTATTAAGATATAGAAGCATATTCCTATTTCAATTCTAAATTATTTGGAATTATTTTTCTCTTCTAATAAAACTGTCTATGGCTAAAATTACTATATGTGAAATTTCATTGAGATCTGATTGGTAATTTGTTGACCACCCTGCTTCCGTTAATGGTTGACATTTACTAAACGTACCATCATAGCAATTAAACAACACCAAAAAACCTATCATATTGGCACAAACGATTAACAGTTACACTTATTACATAAAGTAAATATAAGAAATAAATATCGATTAGATTATGCCTTTTATTGTTTTTTTTTTATTTGTAGAATGTATTATCAAGTCCTAAAGTTCTTAGTCATGTATTTTACAATTATAATTTGCAATTTTTTCCCGTACAATTTTGATTGAATGTATAAGATCAATTAGGTATTTATTTGTATCGCTGGACTTAAAATCGTCTTTTCAAACATATATGTTTTTGTATATGGCTTGATCTTTAAAAAAATAATTGTTATGTATTACCTAATAAAAAGCCAGTTTAATCACTATTCAAATGGCAGTTGCTCGAGACTGTAGCGTGGTTTGGGACCCGTGATAAACTGAGAAAGGGGCAATTGTGATATCGTTTCTAGCTATTCTATCAAATGCAACATGTAAGTCGTAAATTTTTCTTCTGAAGTTTCTGAATTTCTTTTTTTTAAGTTCAGGACCATATTTCTTTTGGATCCAAATCAATTGCAGCAATTTTGAAAATCACTCAAAATGTATATCAAATATATACCTACAATTTAACATTTCCTTTGCAAAAAACACTACCTTCTGCCATAATTTAGTAATTGTGTCCTTATCTGATAATTTTGCACATATGTTTTTTTTTTATCTACACTCTCGTTTTCAGGTTTTTCCCTCCCCCTGCAAAGAGACGTTGTAATGGATTCAAAAATCATCCTTTCGCAGGACAGTAAAATGTTCGTCTGACTTTGCATGTCATGTGATAATCGAAATTTCACTTTATCAGGCCTTACCTGGCAGTTTTTGGAAATGAGGTTGAGGTTAGTGATTGGTTTCCATAAGTTTAGAATATAGACGACAATATGGTGACCGGATCGTGTGTTCATTATACTTCTTGATAATAAATTGATTCAGGTCTATCTACTAGTATCTTTATAGACTTTATTAATCTGATGAAGATCAGTAAGAATAGTGATTGTCATGTACAAAAAAGGCACTATCAATCGCATCAGTTTCCACAATCAAGACTTTTTACCACAATAGATAGTTTTTGAAAGAGCAATTTTAGCAGGACTCACTTCCCGTTGGTGGCCATGTTGTTGGTCAAACTGTCTTGATTTTCCTTCATTATTCAGCCAATTTCAACTGGGTATTTTGACGAAGATAACGCTTTTATGACAAGTACTAGCCTACGTGTTTGTTAGAGCTTCCTTTACTTTGTATCTGTTATGCTGTTCGGATTTTCCCCCGTATATTTTTGCCTTACATGTTTGAAATTGGTTGCTCAGAAAGGAAAATTCACCACCTTGACCCACAAGATGACGGCCAAGGGAAATTATCTTTGGGGATAAAAACTATCTATCTACTTTGTAAATAGAAAAAAAAAACTTTGTACTTTTCTAATTCAAACATCTTGGTCTAAGAAAAGCCCATTAACTTTCAGATTTTGTATGTTTCTATTTCAGTAATTGTTTTCTATCGACAAGGATATTCCATATTGATTTCATTGCAAACCGTGATTTTAAGATGTGTGACATTTCAATCGGAAATTGATTTGATTCCATGTTGCGATATCTCTTGTGAAGAATGCCTATGTTATCTAAAGAACAGGCTGTAAAAACAGTAAGTCTTATAAATAATGACAATATTAAAATTGCCTTTGAGTAATTAATACAAATCTCGTTTTATTTTGACATAAACACTGATTTGATCGTTGACCTGTCAAATTTGACGGAAATGCATCAGAAATATTATGTCGTTTATGCGTTTATTTCTATCAAAACAGAAATAAAATGTTTTAACCGAAAAAAGCGATTTGATAGGTATTTTGGTTAATCGGACGACTTGGAAAAAGGAAGGGGGGGATAGTAGACGGCGACATTTACAACCAAATAGCATTTGGAATGCACCAACCATGGAGCACTTAGTCTTGCTGTTCGTGTTAAACCTCGGTGCAACAAAAGTACGCACTGCAAGGAAGAGGTATAAGTACAGAGGCTTTATCACGTTGTAAAAAACAACTAACAAAGAATTTGGGAAATTTGCACTTTTCTATTTGAAACTTCAAATCAGCTGTATTGGTCCTTAATGAAGCAAGCAGATCAATTTTGCTCAAATTTATGAGTGAATGGATATTGGATGGATGGATGGATGGATGGATGGATGAATAGAATATGGACATTCTAGTCGATAGCCGAAAATGACATGTCAAAAATCAAATCTTCTCTTTTTAATTATTCATTTTAGACCTGAACTTCATAATGCAATGTTCACGACTACCATAAGATCTGTCTTTGCCGCTCTGTATAATTGTTTTATGATATCCTTCTTAAATTGCAGTTACGTTTTGTTTCGGAAACACTGTTTCATGAAAAAGATGTTGAACTACATGTGATTAAATTAAATTTCTAATGGTTCACAAAAGGTTGGGGTTTTTTTTACTCGAATACATGTTGGTCAAGTAATGATGACTTCTGACATGTCATATGGCATGGAAATCGCCACACCATACACAGCCCCATTGAATTAAATGCAAGGTAAGATTGGACCTTACGTTCATGATATCAATAGACATTACTTACTCTTCAAGCTGATATTAGACAATTCAATTTTGTAAACATTTTCTACAGCCAGTAAAGTATTTATATTCGAGGTTTTTTTTGGCGATCTTACGGAAAGGCCCGAGAAGGTGCAATTGGTTTCAGTGGAAACACCTGTTATGCTTCCTGATGATATTACAAGGACAGTCTCTATGGCAACTTAATATTGAGGCCAATAACCCCATTAGTTAAAAACATAACGGTGTTGTTAAGATGGTTAGGTAGTGTGTGTTATCCGCCACTTTCTTCTTGCACGTTATTTGACCAAAGTGACATTTATTTTAAAAATCGAGTCACGGTGGTGATAACACTGCATGGTCTTGGATGGAATTATTAAGATACAGCACTATCAGACAGAACAGATAGACCGATGCAGCTGACCATGTTTATATGTTTGTTCTCTGTGATTGTGGCGATCGGTCAAACAAACGTCATTTCCGGACAAGGTGAGGACTGCTCACGTTTGGATTTAGCGGCAAGAGTGGTCGCTCTGAAGCATGCGCTATCGACACTGAAAACAGAACTGGATGCTAAAGAAGCCTCGTTAAAGTGCGACTGCTCGAGTGTCGGCTCTGGTTTGAGGACACTGAATGGTCATCTAACCGGTAAAAGATTGATAGGTGAGAGTTTTGTAAGAGGTGGGGGTGATCTTGATAGTATTTGGGGTTATTCTTCTTTTTTCTCGTGGTTAAAACTTTTGCAGTTGCAAATATTTCTTTTTCATTCCGGTCTTTCTTATCTTGTTAATTCACTTTGATTTTCCCTAAAATTCTAAAATAATTTCTTATTCACTGCATCTCTCTCTCTCTCTCTCTCTCTCTCTCTCTCTCTCTCTCTCTCTCTCTCTCTCTCTCTCTCTGAACTGATACCTCTGAGCTACGTTAATAAGATATTTTTCATCCTGCTCCTTGAAAGAAAGGGCTCAAATATCCTTATATTTACAAAGAATATGTAATAGATTGTCTCCTACAAGCACAGAAAATCTGAACCACGATACTAACATAGTGGCAAAAAGTCGATTTAGCCCTTAAGAGGTAGAATTGCGCGTTGTCTTTTCGCATAGATTTTTTAACGCGTATTTACGTAGATAGAAATCATAAAATGAGACAATGCCGAATTGAACACAAAGAAATATTTAAATTTAACACATAAGTTTTCATGAATTTGTTAATTGATTAAGATTATTTGGTGGTAAATCTGGCCGGCATGCTGAGACTTATTGCTATTGTTCAGCAGATAGTAGCCAAAATGGGGGGGGGGGGGGGGGGGGGGGGACCACGTTGTGTTGTAAATTTTTAGTAAGTTTTGAAATAATACTGAACATGTTCATTTTTATGATTTAAAAACACTTAGTGGTAATAATTAAAAATTAAAAGATTGATTAAATCATTGATTATGATTATGTCTACCTTAGCACATTCCTTCCCGAACCCCGGTTCTGATTCCTATGTGAAGTCACGCTCAAAGTTCAAAACATAGAAGTTCTTTGACCACAATAGCTTTTCAAAACTTCTATATCAGAACAACAAAACATATTTTGTAAAACAGTGATAAAGTTTCAAATATAAGCAGCAGAAGAAGGGAGTTAAAAATAGATTTATGCAGACAGCGGGGGAATTAACCATTGTATGATAAACATTATTATACAAATTGCAGGCTGTTATTTCTTTTGTTCCAGTTCCTGCGTCGCCAAATAAAGAAAAGCCGGCATTTTACACCTTCCTAAGCTCGGACGTACTAGCCTCGATCAAGCATCACACGATCCCCTTTGACATCGTTAAAACTAACGTCGGCAATAACTACCACCAACACAGTGGAACGTTCATCGCCCCAAGCGCTGGAACCTACGTATTTGATTGGATGATACAGAGTACGTGGACAGGCATAGTCTACACGCAGTTGATGAGGAATTCCGAGGTCCTTGGGGAGGTGGTGGCAGACAGTAGCCACGAGGCCGAATTCCACAGCGCCACCGGGGTGGTGGTCGTTCAGTTAAGTGAAGGGGACGAGGTGTTCATCAGAACCCACCCTACAGACCCGTCCACTGGACACATCATCAGTAGGCCGGGGTATAGGTCCTCATTCAGCGGGTGGAGAGTCTGAGCCCGAGCTGCCGACTCTATGCCAGTCATTGAAAAAGACGAAACACAGAAGACAATTAACAAACGTTTAAATAAATTAAGGACATGAAAATGTTTAAAATAAACTAAGCATTAAAATAACAAAACAAACAAAAAGGAAATACTTTTTGGTGGTTAGTTGGTTTCTTTTTAGCTTTAGATATATACGTTCCCTTATTGCCTCGTTATTACAGGTCAAGGTTCGTTTTAAACCAAAAGTTTATCAAATTACATCTGTAAATATATGTAGTTTAGTAGAATTTCATAGCTGCCTAAGCAAAGAGAGACAACTGTTGATTGGTTTATACGTCTGAAAATGAGAACATTTCATTCGTGGTTTCAAAGTTTGGAGTGATAAAAATGGCAGTTCTCTTCTAATTTCACTTGCGGAAACTTTTGTTGTCTAGCCACACCATAAATGAACTTAAAACTTGTTAATCGCTCTAAGTGAATAAAAAAAATTAGTCAAATTTAGTATTATATGTTAAATATAGGTAAAACTAGAACACTAGTCTTGCACATGCTACAATAGTAACTAAAATGCAACTGTGGATGCACCATCGTATTGTTAATAAATTAACCATTTTACATTTGAAACAAGTACACGATTATAACATAAATTCTTTATCTAACATAACATTGTTACACAATATGACGTCACTCGTTATCAGCAGTATATGGCGTCATAGACGGGTCATTGATTTGCTTAGTAACCGTTTCCAAGGAGCCATCTGTCATCCGTATCTCGCAAGCGGTCACCGTGCCTAAATAAAAACAATACGTATTATTTTTAAAAGAATGATATGTTTGTGATATTTAGGTCAGGATCATGAACATTGGTTTATTAAAGGGGTATAGTCACGAATTTGGCCAAAATTTATTTTCCTGTCTTTAATCTTTACAATGCTTCAGTGAGACATTTCTAACAGTCAACCAAAATCAGCCGTCGAGATATAAGTGAGATAGAGAGCTCACAATTCTTGTTTATGTAAACAAAACGCAGGTCATGTTTTTGTTTACATTTTGAATTTCCAAGTTTATACCAAAAATAAAAGTGACAAACGCTAGGAATTGTTTATTTAGTTAATATATTCGAGATGTTTCCCTAATCTCTTAGTGAAAAACACGTAGAAATCGTGAATGAAATGTTATTGTTGCTAGGTTCTTGCATGCTA
Organism: Magallana nippona; assembly: GCA_033439105.1. Classification (NCBI taxonomy): domain Eukaryota; kingdom Metazoa; phylum Mollusca; class Bivalvia; order Ostreida; family Ostreidae; genus Magallana; species Magallana nippona. The sequence goes on along the minus strand of CM065917.1, from coordinate 3,124,143 downwards.
CTCCGTGTTAGGAATCAAGTTCACCGTATTTTACTTTAAGGGTTTAACAAAAGAATTGACAACACGTGCATCCTATTTATGGGGTCATCCTTGAAGAGGTAATATGATGTTTGGATTTGAAGAAGCTAAACAAAATGACATTTGTGGTCAGGATGAAAAAAATGGGTGGTTAGGTCTAACCTGCCGTGTCCTTTATAACCTTTTGTATAATGCCGATATGGTGCTCCTTATCTTCGTTTATTTTTACTAGATCGCCTGTATTGTACGTTCCCTGGAAATATAATCTCAGCGTTTGAATGGCTAACATTTTGTAAAATATTAGTAAAATGCAAATAGTTGTAAGTAAGGGAACAAACACTAAAATGAGTACATACATACATGTACAGTGTAGATGTACAGTGAAGATGTACAGTGTAGATGTACAGTGTAGATGTACAGTGTAGATGTATATATATACATGTAGATGTACAGTGTAGATGTATATATATACATGTAGATGTACAGTGTAGATGTATATATATACACGTAGATGTTCAGTGTAGATGTATTTGAATATACATCGTAATACTTAGAGTAAATATTGCAAAAGCCTTGATTCAACTTAGATTTCCTTCGAAACTAAACTTAATAAAAAAAAAAACAACCCAATATTTATTATTATATTTTTCAAAAAAATGCGCTTACCAAAACTCTATCCAGAGAAGAGAGGAGAATCAGAATGATCACAACTTTGTGCTCCATGTTAGATTAACTCGGCATCTACTAAGTCTCAGCTACCATAGGACATTATATCTCAGCCCAGCTGCAAGTTAATCCGGATTTTCCCCGGGAACATGCTTTTTGCGTGACCAGACCATGTCGCACCTGCATATGTGGTTTGTTTACAAACGATGTATCTATGATCAAAGGGCTCTAATCTTATAAACACATACCTGTTTATTTCTATTTGTATGATGTAAGAATAAGACGCAAAATCAAAGAGGTTCTAATTTTAACTATACGTGATCATATTAGTATATGTTCATGTTTATTTCATTATTGATCACCAATAATTATCTCTCTTTCAAAAAGAGTATCAGAATGCATTTTCCGCAGACAGTAAAATTAACATCCGGTTATATGCTAAAAATCAGAAGTTTACAGCAACTTTTTTATTTATTAAAAAATCAAAGTATTAAAATTGTCTCCTTGAAACGTCACTTCCTGGATACGGCTGCCAGCGGTTGGCATGGAGTTCCATCCGACTCGTACACAATCTCCTGTACGCATTCTTTTACATTTACCACGCATCCATCTGGTACCATGTAATGAAACAGCATTCTAGAAAAATAATCAATACAGGTAGACAATATTAATCTTTATATATATATATATATAGAGAGAGAGAGAGAGAGAGAGAGAGAGAGAGAGAGAGAGAGAGAGAGAGAGAGAGAGAGAGAGAGAGAAACTAACCGTGTTAACGCTTGTATTTTTTCATTTTTTTTTTTTTTAGTTTTATTTTTTTTTTATTGTAGGATATAACAGTATATAAATTCATTTGTAAAAGGTAAACAAAATATAACCAACCAAAGTTTAATTTGCAATTAAATGATATTCAAACTTTCCATTTGTTGCAAATGAATTGCGATCATGGCCAAATAAATGTTAAAATATGGATAGCAAGTAAAAAACAATTTTGATAGTCATTTAAATCTTAGTTATGACAGTGAAAATAATGGAATAAAATATGGCGAGAAAGATAGAGAAGTATATGAATAGAATTTTCATCTTCAATTTATGAACTTTATAATCTTAATTAAAATTAAAGAGCTTCGCCAACGTCTCAAGTTGTTAACTATGAAATAGATGAGAAAGCAAGGATTATTGACCTATGCGCTGTATTATACGTTGTGATCTGTGCAAACAAAAAAATAAAGAGCATATAAGTTAACTGGATAAGGAAGTTAAATACAGTTGACGCACGCGCAGCAGTAAACGTTGTGGTCCGCACCGCAGTGACATTTCATACAGCTAGTGGTGTTGACGAGGCTCTCTCCCTCAGACATAACTACTCCGTGCATGTTACAGTGGTGGGACATAGCTATAAGTAATGATATATGAAGGATTAAGGAGGATTAATACATGTGTTACGTCATACTGCTAGTATAGTATTGACAAGGGTCTCTCTCTTAATTGGATATCACTAACCAAGTCGGGCTACGGTGATGGGACATAGCTATAAGTGATGCTATAAAGTAAATGATAAACGAAGAATAATACATGTACGTGTGTTATACGTCATAAAACTAGCGATGTTGATGAGGCGCTCTCCCTCAGATAGAGCTGGATAAAACTTGTAAAATATGCCTATGTTCATCAGGTATTAATGTAAGGTTCCAATAAGTCTCTCTCTCTCTCTCTCTCTCTCTCTCTCTCTCTCTCTCTCTCTCTCCTCTTACCGTGGGGTCCTGGTTGACTTTGATGAATCATACATTGCGCCGAACACAGCCCCAATAATACGGAGAATCCAAGCACAGACAGCAGAGCAGATGCCATGTCTCTTTACTATTGTTTTGTACTACACAGACCAGAGGTATTAATACTTATCTCTTATCGGCTATAAGTCACTGCGACTAGCATAAAGTAAGTAATATCTTTCGCAACGTCAAACGATTCGGGTCAAATCGGGCTCGGGTTAAATTTCAAAACGAAAACCTAGCTAAAGATCACAGGAACAAACCAAGTGCACCTCGTATGTTCATTTCTCTGATGCATTGGGACAACTGTTGAACTAGAGATACATAATATGACATCGGACGGCCGGTGCTGGTATTTAGTAAGCAAGACGTTACAGACTTGTTACCAGCAGTGGGTGAAAAACGCGCGAGGTAATTACAACGTCCACTTTTCCGGCTCCTTCCTCACAAAGTATCCTCCAGTTTCATCTCTGGATATAGACCTCAAATTCAAGCACTTTTCTCTCAGGGACCAAGTTCAGTGATTAGAAAATGTCGGTGACGGCGGGACCTATTGACGTTACATGTACATATGAATCTGCTATTGTAATATCGGTACTCTGCGAAATATATTTAAAATTCTAAAAGTTAAAGTTAAAAAATAGGAAGGGGGATTTAAATTTTATCCTACGCCAAGCTGTCAACAGAAATGCGATCGATATTTTTAAATAAATAGAAATACCCATTTTTTTAACGCAACATGTTACTCCCAAGTAGGTGCATGTGTATATAACGTCGTTTCTACGTTGAGAATAGTTAAATTCAAGCTGTAACGTTGTTTAAAACATTAAGCAACGTTGAATCAAAGTTGGGGTTTGAACCTTAAAACCGAAACCTTATCTCAGCGATGATTCCATGACGACGATCCAACTCATTTTCAATGAAGAAGGCATAACCACTTTTGAACGTTGAATCAACGTTGAACTTTTACGTTGAAATGTTACATTTTCAACAATTTTTCAACTTTCAGATACAACCATATATCAAAGTTAATTCAGCGTTGAAACATTGTTGAACTTTCCGCTAGTTTATATCTTATAACATCTGTTTATTTGTCAAACAAAGCAACATTGATGGATGTAAGTAAAAATAATCAATTTGAGACGGTATTTCTTCATGGCACAATGCATCCGAGTTTCAGACCGCAGTCTTTATATTTTTTTTAATTCAACCTCGTATAAACCGAGTTGGAACAGTTCATGCTTGTTTAAAATCCTCTTCGCAGTTTCTTAAGTGTAAACTGTCCAAACTTTGATTATACTTGTATAATTTAGGATAGTTTTTTTAATTCATTCGTTAATTTATCTCCAATTAATCTATTATTAAAATGATTGAAAAATAACCTTTAATGTAATACTTTATTTTGATTTTTTCCCCAACAAATTGATATAGATACCTTTAAATAAATAATCTCAAAACATTTTGCATTAAATGTGATTTATGCACACAACTTTCAACGTACGATAGTTTAACTAATAAAAATTATATTACTAAAATTATACTCATTCATTTTCTTAGAAATGCTAAAGAAAATTCAGAAAAAACAAAAATAACTGAACAAAAAACAAAAAATAAAGAGAATTCTTTTCCCTCTCTTTTTTAACAAACACATTTCGTAACAGTTTTATAATTTCAAAACATAACTGCAAACAAGTTCTGTTTCTATTAAAATTGAATAAAATGGGTTTTTATCACCAGTGTTTAACAATATTGTTAACAATCTGCCATTAAGATCAACTTGGCATTGACCTTTGACCTTGAACAGCGTTACTCATCTATGACATTAACAATAACAGTTGACAATTCTACATATTCTGTAGGTTGTATATCATGTAAATTAAAAGATTCATACTTGTATATGCGAGGCCTTTATTTCGCAATCAACCAGAGATAAACTTGTTTGTGGCGACTAATATTCATGATCAAGATGTACAAAATCTAATATACTAGGAACATTTTTGAACTGGTTTAGCACGAGAAATATTTGCAACAAAGAGGATCTCTCGAACCTTGCGAAAATATTTTGCATGCAAAAAGAAAGTTTGTTTACAGTATAAAGACTGTAGATTAACAAAAATGAGGCCTTCACCTTCTTAGTAATATTAACAATCAACAAAAAGATAGAAATTAGAGTTTGTCAAAATAAGTTTTTAAGGCTGAAATTATTAATAGCTTACAATATTGGTTTTTTGTTTTTTTTTATTGTAAAACGACATGGAACAATAAGTAACTGCGAGTAATTGTGGACAATCACTGATTGTTTATTAGCAATCATGGTTACTAGGTTGGTTAAAATGGTATACCTTATCTTATTAAATATTGATTTCATATAAATATATATATCTAATTATAAGTTAAAGGTTGAATCTGCATTCTACTAAATGTTAAATGATTAATAAAAGGACAGAGGGAGATAAATTATAATGGTGTAGATCATGTAACAGATCAAACTTCAACACTCCTTTAATTGTTTTGCTCTTAGATCCAACACTTCATGAACACTGCAATTGGAAATAACTTTCAACAATTCTATGCTTACAAATAAGTGCTTCTTATTCTATCCTTAATTGGCATGAATTGCTTATATTTCCAGAGACCTTCAACAGTATCATATTGCTCAATTTTTTCTTAGTAGTTCTCTCTCACTCCCTGCACTGGAAGAGCTGCAGTTGCTGCTCTGATCTTCTGGCTTGGCTCTTCCATCAGACCCCCCTGTCTGAATTGTATCTGGAGACCTTGAGTCCTTTTTCTTGTAAATTTCCTAGAAGAATGTAAAATATACATATATTCTCTTTAACTAAGTTTAGTCTGAAAATTTCTTAAAACCCTAGAACATGCCTGCTATTGTAAAAAATTTTATCACTTTCTACTTTTAAAACCAATTACAGTTGAACTTCGATATCTCGAACACTGATATCTCGAATACAATGGATATGTCGAAGTAATTTGTAAGTCCCAACCACTTATTTTTTAAGTATTTTACCCTCCATATCTCGAATACTCGGATATCTCGAAGTTTTTAAACAGTCCCATCTGGTTCGAGAATAATTCACCTGCTTTGTGACACCAGACCAAAGGGCACCAGCCTCTCCCCGGATAAAACCAATCACAAACGTTGTTATAAGAGTAAATGGCACAAGGTACAGCAAAGCTGGTTGGCCCTTTTCCATCAGATACAGGGCACAAAAAGTTACCACAAGTCCTAAGGCATAGGCTGTAATGTAAAAGATTGGTTCTTTTTTTTTGAAAATACTTATATGCTTATATTCTGGCTATAATGTTATGTTTTTCACAATAACACTATCATCAAAAATGATCAATCTGCTTGAGGTTATGTTTCAATTTGGTACGATTCAATTTCCTATTCTTTACAATCCCTGGCAGAAACATATATAATATGCTATGAATTGAATACTGTAGATTCCTTATTTTACGTGAGTACTTATTTCCGGGAGTCAACTATTTTTCATCAAATCACGAGAGTATGAAATTGCGAATGCCAAAATTTTATCATGATATCTTACAGTTAACATATGTTTGAGAAAAAAAAGCAAGATTTTAAAATCTGCTAGATGCGCTTCTCGAGATTTTACACAGATATTAATTCCTCCCTTTTAATTAAGAATTTACAATAGCTACCCAATTTATACCCAAACTGGGTTTGCACAATATGAAAAGGACCTAACATGGCCTCATAAAATGAACATCATAATTTTACAAAACATTGACGTTTTCTTTATACAGATTCACTTACAGAAGTGTTTATATCATTTTCATTTTGATACCCTCCATGTTTAAACATGACATCATAAGACATCATAAAGTTAACCCTCTCCTACCTTTATTTTTTTTTTTTTCATAAAATGGCTCCTTGGGGGCAAAATATGACTCTTATCATGATTATACATGGAAGAGGCATGAATTTTGATTAAGACTTACCTATCACAGTAGATATAAAGTATAAACATCTGCTTCCAGCTCTGACATCAAATCTGTAATTGTAGGACACCAGTAACCCTATATGGAAGACAGGAAGAGAGTGTATCATTTGTATAAATGGTAAAAGTTGGCTATCAACTACAATGTAATTTTGATAGGAAGGAGGCTATTGAAAAAGATTTCCCATAAATCTCATTTGCTATTTATATCAAATTATCAACAAATTATCTACATATAACTCATTAGAAAAATATAGTAGACGATAACACAATACTTAAAACGATTTAATCCATAGCACTTTCGCTCTCTCAGCTCTCCTGTGGATTTTAAATTTTAACAATATCAAACACTGACATCGTTGTTATGACATCATAGAATAGACAACGTCGTGAAATGTGTACACAAAGTCTGGAGATAGTGCAAAATCAATTTTAGAAAATAGCGTAAATGTAATGAAATTTGTACAAATGATATTGCTCAAAAATAATAAATTATTAGTACGAAAGCAAAGTAAAGTCAATAGAGTAAATAATGCAATTATAGATTAAGTTTAGGTTTAAATCTATCTATGTATATTCATGTTTACTGAAAACAAATGTTCCTCTTTAATTGTAATATTTAATATGTTTATAATATAATAAACCTTTATATTAAAAAGTTTCTTAACTATAAATTAGTCTAACTAATTTAAATAAATAGATACAATTTTTGACCATAATGAAAAAAAAATTACTTTCAAATTGATATAGATGTATATAAAGCATACTAATGGAATTTTGAATGTATGTGTAATGTGAATATTTGCAAACAATTTCGGAAATCTGAACAAGGAAAAAAAATTATTGAGAAAAGTAAATGAATTTAGATTAATTTAGGATCATTTGTTTCGGGTTGTTGGATTATATTGCTAAAACATTTGATGTGCTTGTTAAAAAGGATAGGCCTGGAATTGATCATTGCCAAATTGTTCAGGGTTTGTGATTACATGCAGGTATATCACAGTGATGTCATAATTACCTGGCACGGTGATGTCATAATTACCTGGCACAGTGATGTCATAATTACCTGGCACAGTGATGTCATAATTACCTGGCACAGTGATGTCATAATTACCTGGCACTATAATGTCACCGAACCCTAGTAAGGAGTAGGGCAGGCCGCAGACCTTCATCGGGGAGCTACCTAGACGGGGGACCTTGAACACCATGGGAATCTGTTCCCCCGATGACGACCCCGAGGATGACCCTCCGGTCGCAACCTTTACCATGATGCTCTCTCCTGACTGAAAATTGTACAACGTAAATGAAATTACTTCAAGCACTTGATTCTGACACATACATTTTTATTATTTGTTTGCATATAAACATAATTAAATGCATTAAAATATGCAAGTTTTTTTTAATCAATTAAATTTTTAACATACAATCACAGTATAACTTTAAAAATTTGAATACAACCAATTTCCTTTAAATTTAGATGAAAGCTATAATAATAATGACTGTGTGATAGATTGTCCAAGTCCATTTCAATTATCATATACTGTGAAATCATTAAAATTTGTGGTGGCTTAATTTTCGTGGTATTCGTTAGTAGCCCTCCCCCCACAAATTTGAAATACTCAAGGAAAACAATTTTAGAAAGAATCATCTTTGTTTCTGAAACAGTAACCGATGCATCCACGAAATTACATCCCCACGAATAAGCAAAAAACCCACAATCCACGAAAATTGGCCCCCACGAATTTAAAGGTTCAACAGTATTTATGTACATCAATACTATAGATGCCACTTCTCTCTCTCTCTCCTCTCTTCTCTCTCTCCCCCTGCCCCCTCCATATTCATATTGTGATATATTCACTCTCTCCTCCCTCCCTCTCTCTCGCTCTCTCTCTCTCTCTCTCTCTCTCTCTCTCTCTCTCTCTCTCATATTGTGACACAGTATACTTACAGAGGTAATGTATGGGGTGATGAAGACAAAGAAAATGTCATAGAAGAAGAGTAGCACCATCAACACAACACAGATCTGTAGACAGGAAAACAATGAAAAAAAAAGGACCTTTATCTCATCATTAAACCCTGGGGTTATATATCGTATTTATCAATCAGTCAAAATTATCAAGATCTCATGTTATCTCCTATTATCAATCGGTCAAAAAAATTATCAAGATCTTCATGTTATCTCCTATTATCAATCGGTCAAAATTATAAGTTACTACAGCAGATAAAATAACTGATATTTATGACTTCAGCTTTCACAACTAGAGACTAGTGTTACATGTAAGTCTTACTCATCTTATATGATTTTATTTTTGTATTTTTTTTCTGAGAAATTGTACACCAAATTTTTGGTGTAATAATCTTAAATTTTACATTTAATCACATAATAATTGAAAGAGACGCTCCTTTGTTATGCAGTTTAGCAACTAACTTGCTCCAAATTATCAAGTAAAATTGTTCCAGCCAATGAAAATTTGTGTTATACATCAACAGTGGCGTCCCTGAATAGTAGAGCATTACAGTACTACGTAATGAAAAGTTATTTCTTTTTTTTTGAACAGAATAAAAACTCACCTTTAAATTTGGCAGTTTCAAAGTTTTTAAGATGTTCACACAAAAAGCTGCACCCAAGATGTCCTGTATAAACCCAGGCATAGCTGTCAAACATAACGATGAACCAATAATTCATAATTAATTATAATTAAGTCTTACAATTTTCATTTTTAACTCAGAAAATAGAACTGTCTCGATGACTAATTACACTGAAACTATTTCACTGTAAACAATGTCTAGATGAAATGGCATGAGATTTTATTTGTTATAATCTTAAAGAGAAAATGTACACTGAAGTAAAAAACTAAATTAACGATCTCACCTTTCGTTTCTCTGTACCCCCCAAAATATCCCCACCCCCATACATAGGAGTCCCAGGACGATGTTCTTGAACAGAGGGCGCTGGCTCAGGATCGGAATTCTGTTCTCTGGTACCCTGTTACCATGACAACATCAGTTGTTTATAATAGGTTTCAAGATATGAATTGCAATAAGATCAATAAAATCACTGAGATACATGCATAAACTTTCAATATTGCTATTCATTTCTTAAATTAATGAAAAGATCTGAATTTTGTCACAAGAACCCTTGAAATTTTTATACACTTTCAATAAAAAAATAAAATAAATGTTTTAATTTCGTAATCACCTGCTTGTCCAGGGAATTCTGTCCCAGAGTGGTTCCAGACAGGAGTAGAGGCCGACGGTCCCAGCGAGACAGAACAGTCCGATCACTACGTACACTGAAATAGACACAACCTCTCTATAGTAAATACATAGTCTCTACACAGTGAATATCACAACCTCTCTATAGTAAATACATAGTCTCTACACAGTGAATATCACAACCTCTCTATAGTAAATACATAGTCTCTACACAGTGAATATCACAACCTCTCTATAGTAAATACATAGTCTCTACACAGTGAATATCACAACCTCTCTATAGTAAATACATAGTCTCTACTCAGTGAATATCACAAGAGAACAACAGTAACTGTGAGGCAGAAAAGTCCCATAACCATTTATACTAAAATAGAATAAACCTCTCTGTAAAGGATAAAAGCTGAAAACTGTCCACTCTGTGAGAGAAAAAACGGTCGAGGCCCGTAAGGCCGACATTAGTTCTTTCTCTCACAGAATGGAAAGTTTGAGGCTAATATCCAACTTAAAACATTACCCTCTTTGTTTTAAGAATGGACAATATCAGGTAAACCTGTTGACAATGCTGATAAAAATATTTTTTAACTTTACACAATAAAACCAGTCTTGCATAGAACTTTCTTTTGTCACTTAATGGACAGTTTTAGGTATGTGCAAGGGGTTCATTTGAACCATAAAATGTTTTCTTTTGTGATTCATGCGGGATATGAAGGTGGCCTCATTGCAGAAAAAATGCATAACCCGAGTTAGCAGGTTATGTAAATTTTTTTCTGCAATGATCGCTACCTTCATAACATGCATGAATCATTAAAGAAAGCATTTTATTGTTTATATTTACATTTTTCTTTTAACAAATTAATAAATTGATTGTAAAATGTAAGTTAATTTAACTTAATTACTACTAAAATAGCCAAATCGTCTCCTATGGGAATTTGACATCATCATGATTATTTCGTGCAGTATGTGATTTTTCTTAGGTCATTGTAGGTTTCGACCAATCGATAAACGGGGCATGTAAATTTCAGTCCTGTCAGTTTCTATAGAGCTATGAATTATGCTTCACTTCGCCGTCTATGAGATTGATCAACCCGATATATTTCTGTAGTCAGTCAGTAACAAACCTAATAAGTAATAGTATACATGTAGACACTAACCTAGATACTCGTAGAAGAAGTAGAGGAGGACGAGGAAGGCACACACCATGATGAAGAAGATGATGACCTTGGGAATGGTGATGTCCAGCTCTTCATCATCTTCAGCGTCATCACTCCTGTCATCTTCACCAGACCTGGTTGATTTCTTTGAGGAAGATTTTGGTTTCTTTGCACTGTGATCAAAATATCAATATTATAATACTTCAAATTGAACAAACTGTGTATATCAGCATAAATTTTTATACCCCCACCCCCACCCATACAATACTCAGTTAGCTTGCCTACTGTACAATGCAGATTTATCTAGTAGACTTCAATACAAAACTCAGTTATACAACTGTCCAATACCCACTACACCAATTATAACACTACCTCCCCCCCCCCACCCCCTACATTACACAGTTACTCACCCCTGGGCTGTGCTGGTCCCCACCTAGTATCCTCATCATTCCCCCCCCCCCCCCCCCACCACCATCACTACACAGATACTCACCCCTGGGCTAGGCTGGTCCCTGCCGAATATCCCCATCATTCCCCTCCCCCCCCCCCCCCTTCCACCGCCATCACTACACAGATACTCACCCTTGGGCTGGGCTGGTTCCTGCCCCAGTATCCCCCCAAAGTGATACAGAACATGGCCAGCAGGAATATGACGATGGTGCACGGATCAAATCTGGAGATCTTCGGTGATGTCATAATGACCTCAATAGAAGGACCCTCTCGCTAAAGAGAAAACAAAAGTCTTTGTGATAGGTATAAGTTGGAATATATATGAATCTTTAACATTACCTCTATCGTATCAATACTTTAAGATAACATCTGAACTTTTTATCATTTTAATTATACATCAAAAAATGGAATTAATTAAATAATTTTTTTTAAAATTCAAACACATTCCTGAAGCAGCAAATGAAACATCTTTTAAAATTAAAGTGATTTAAAATTAAGGATTTAACTAAAGTGATTTAAAATTAAAGAAAAGGAATTTTTTCATGATGCTGTAAAGAGGCCTTACCAGTATGTCAGCGTAGTCGGTCTCTGAGATACTGGCCACGATGACCTTGACTGTGTCATAGTCCGATGTCTGATTGGCTCGGGGATATACCTGAAATCAAAGACATTTGCATTAAATTGACCGCTGCCCTATAATTTTCCATACACAGTAACGAAACTACTAGTAAAACAGTTTTAATATTTCTTTTCCAGTTAAATCACCTAATTGTGTGCACTGCAGGATACTCACATCTGTTATGTCCCATTGTTTATTAAGAAGTACAAGTATAATATATACACAACACAATATCATTTTATCTCTTGTGAATAGATAACTCCTTTTAAAAAACATGTTCATTTTCCAATTGAAAAGATCAACATATGTCAATTCTCTTTTCTTGAATAGAAAACATTAAACTAGTACCCTTGCAATACATTCCTGTCACCTGGTACCCTCCCCTACCTTCTGTGTAGAAACAATCTGGGCTGCATTCGAGATTGTAGCAGCTAGCCGAGCTAGCTACAAGGTTCGATAGCTAGGTTGTATTTAACACACTGAATGAATTAATGCTTGTTAATACTAAAGTAGCATATAGTTCCAGATCATAGCAGCTCTGTTGAACTAAGTACATTTAGCTGCTACAATTTTAAGTTAATGCATACTGAGTATTCTGAGTCACTGGTAAACTAGTATTCTGGCAACACTTTCATGTCACCTGGTACCCTACCTTCTGTGTGGACACGATCAGTATCGCGGCCGCTTCTGGTACCCTACCTTCTGTGTGGACACGATCAGTATCCCGGCCGCTCCTGGTGCCCTACCTTCTGTGTGGACACGATCAGTATCCCGACCGCTCCTGGTTCCCTACCTTCTGTGTGGACATGATCAGTATCCCCGGCCGCTCCTGGTTCCCTACCTTCTGTGTGGACACGATCAGTATCCCGGCCGCTCCTGGTACCCTACCTTCTGTGTGGACATGATCAGTATCCCGGCCGCTCCTGGTACCCTACCTTCTGTGTGGACACGATCAGTATCCCGGCTGCTCCGTATCTCTGGGCCATCATGGCTTTCTCTGAAAACGTACAGACTCCGCGGGCCACGCCTACCATACTGTCCTTGACCTTGGTGTTATTGGTGTAGGCGGAGCTGTTGAAGCAGCCATGATCCGATGACAGGTCAATCAGGCTGTAGACCCTCTGTGAAACGAAATAAATGATGAAGAAACAAGATTTAAAAAGGCTCATTATGCTAGCAAATCAATCAATCAATTTAATATAGGCTCTCTTTGATTATAATTTTAAAAATGATGAATAAAAAATGCTAAAATTGGCTTATGATGCTAGCAAGTTAATTCACTTAAAAGTAGAAATGGCTGTATACTTTCTTTGAAGTGAATGTTTAAAGGGATGGGAGAAATAATGAGGGACCAGACCAACGATGCGTTTTACAAAAGAACTTATGACTTACTACAAAATGAATGCTTATTAATCACAAACTTATCAATATATATAAAATATAATTAAAGAAATCAAAATAATTGTAAGCTTTTATATAAATTTTGTTCGTCAAAGATCATTCCATGATACTGAAAATATTTACGACTTTGTCGTATTTCTTTTGAAAAACACAGCCTTTACCCCCTGGATTCGAACCTGGTCCCCCTGAAGATCTAGTGAGGTGCTCTACCAACTGGTAGACCTGACCATCACAAAAAATGCATGCAGAATTGCTTTGAACATATTTGATTGAAACAAGACAAAAGGGTGGGACACAAGTTCTTAAACTCTTTGTAAAATTCATTATATAATAATGAACCTGCTGCCATACAAATCATTAATTACAAAATAATAGCATCCAAAAAGTACATGACTATATAAATATGCTTTTTTGATAAAGTTTTAATTGAGTTAGGCTCTGAAACATTTTTTTTTTTCATTTTAAATTCTGCAAACAATTGTAAACACATTTTTTTAAACTTTGTTAAAAGAGTAGTATGACTTAGTCAGGAAAGTTTTCCTTATTTGGGGAAGAGAAGGGTGTGTGTGTGTGTGTGTATTCCTTGACGTCAGTTTTTTAAATTTAACAGGGAGGAAACAAGATTAAATAGGTCTCTAGTTACACAGTTTCAACAGTTAACGAGTGGTTTCAACTCCATATTTATTGTCAAGGAAGCAACTTCTGTTTAATGAGTTACACAAAAAAGTTTGATTCCTCGTAAATAGTGAACAAGGAAACACGGATGACAATTTTATTTCATCTCTAACTTCGTCACGTTAATCTGAGTGATTAGAGAGGTAACAAGCTTTAGGGGGGGGGGGGGGGGGGGGGGGGGGGTGGGGGGGGGGTCTGAGGCTTATTTTGGGTAATACTACTGTATATTTAATAAGTTTGATTGTTCTAGGGAACCCCCTCTCCAACATGTTTGATCTGGGCATGCATGTAACTAGAGCAATCCCCTAATTAATATAGCACCTATCACTTGAAACATTCTGCATACCTCGTAATTCTACAAGTTGTAGAATCAGAAGAACATGGTTGTAAAATATTGAAGCAGTGTTAATATTGCATTATATACTGGTACACATGTTGAAGAATTTGAGAACAATTGTTTTGTTGCAGTTTATTCAACAAAACCCTGTGTTTGGAAAATGAACTTGTAAAAATTCCTCAAGTCTAAGCATACATATTCAATTATGCTCAACCTTTCTAGCACTCTGGGTGTGTGGTTATTGGTTTAAGACCATAGAGCACTATCTAATCCCTCAGTGTATTATTCATTTAATACACAGTTATAGCATTTTGTGAGTGGTTTTAATTACATGGAGCTAATTCAATGTATACTGAACAAAAAATAATAAAGTATTATCTGTATATCAATATACTCGTACACGACTATCTCTCAGTACAATTATATACAAGACTGGGTACTGTCTCTCAGTATATATTATATATGCTGTACTAACTGTCTCTCAGTATATATTATACTGTACTAACAGTCTCTCAGAATATTTATTTGCCTATATTTTGGTACAAACACATACTGTGTTACTGTAAAAACTTAACAAAACACTAAACTGAATAAGTAATGTTTCATATATCAATTTTTATTAGTAAAAGGACCACATTGGAAATAAGCTTTTGAGCTTTCATTGGTTATCCTGGTATCATATTTATGTTTCAAACACATTGTCTATGAAATTATAATCATTTAATATTGAGACATAGTATGTACAATATGTATGTTTATATGTATGATGACATTATACCACATAAATCTATCTATCTATACATGACTTGGTGCTTACTGCCTGTGATATCTCCTCTGGGAGGGGGTGGAACTGGGGGTCAAAGCTGATACAGAAATGGTCGCCCCAGTCAGCCGTGGAGGTGGATGGTCTGGAGTAAATTACCCCATCCTCTCCAAGCACCTGCAAGAACAAAGGGAAGCGTGCACAAGACAACTGATTTGAACAATTGATTGCTGTAAGAGGGCTCAAAGTTTTGACTAAATAGGTCGCATTTGCGACTTAAATTCAGGTTTTTGCAACTAAAATTCAGTCACCATTTGGTGACCAAAACTATCTGCCAGGTTCATTTTTTAAAATTTTTCACCAGGTTAAAAACTCTTTCAAAATAAACAATGTGGTTTGTCTCAGTCCTACATTAGTGTATACAAAAAAAGAGTCTTCATCCAATAGAAGTTTTATATGCAAAACTTTGTGAGACAAACATGTTTAAGAATGTTTGTGAGACTCATCAAGTAGGTAAAATAATTTTGTTACGCCGATGTGAAAGAATTTCAAACGAGATTATCGTTTTATGCATCCACTCCACGTACCATTTTGGAGTTAATTGACGTGTTTCCCATTCATTTTTTTTATTCACTTCTAGTGCCAGAAAGTATTAAAATAATGAGTATGATTTTGACTGATATGATTGGATGGATGGAAATTATTTATGTATGTGATGTAGGAATATATCCATACAATATTTATAAAAGTACTACTTTATCCTTATATTGGAGAAATATCATCAATTATTAAACATAAATCAGTATGTGATGTAGGAATATATCCAAACAATATTGATAAAAGTACTACTTTATCCTTATATTGGAGTTGAGCCTTTGTTTTTTATTTTTTTTTTTTTTTGCCAGATGTGAAAAGTGCAATAAATGAAACTTTTTCTACAATACACTTCTTTTATTATTTTCTACAGTATATTTAACATGTTTAATGGGAGAAAATATGCAATATCTTAATGCTACGTTAAGTTTTACTACGAACGACCTAAATTTGAAAATGGCAAGTTAAATTCAAATAAGGTCACCATTTGGCGACTTTATACAAAAGCCTACTTTGAGCCCTGTATAATCAGAGAGAGAGAGAGAGAGAGAGAGAGAGAGAGAGAGAGAGAGAGAGAGAGAGAGAGAGAGAGAGAGATGCTACGTTATAACTTTCGGCATCTGTTATAAAAGTTTACAATAAGTACATACGTGAAGTTACGGTGACAAGAGTTGAGTTCACGGATTGTTTGTGACAACAAACTCAAGAGGCCATAAACAAACTCCCCACCACTGCCCACTAATAAAACAAATGTACTGTGCTTCATACGAAACATTCATATCTCACCTTGTTGATTCTATAACAACACACAACGATAAAAAGAATACATGACACATACGTCTGTGCCATATTGCCGTGATGATGATATATTCCCAAAATAAAAAAATTCAACAACTTTCGTTTTCGAGGAGAATGCGTACAGTCGATTAACGTGTTTAGCAGTATATGCCCCGAGGTATCGGAACTCAATCGTAACTTCTCGGGCCTTTCCTACAATCGCATTTTCTCGGGCTTTTCCGGCAGGCTCGGAAACACTTCCGAACCTCCCGGAAAGGCCCGAGAAGTTGCGATTGGTAAAACGCTTGTGAGACATCAACTAGCCCGAGTAGTTCCGATTAAATGCAAACAAGTACAACGAAGCTACTACATGTTCGAGGGTTGATCCAAAAGTAATATCACAGCCTGACAGGTGCGGTTAAATCATGAAAATCCGCGTAAAGTGACAGCAAATCGTGCTATTTACTTATCATGTTTATTTCAATTCAGATCTGATAATTTCAATGCATTATGACAATTAATTACTTCTGAAGATAATATATTTTATAGAGCGTGAGGTAAGGATAGTCGCCGCACGCTAGTGACGTCATTTTTAGAGACTTGGCGTTCTGGTAGAATTTCGTAATTCAATAGTACTCTATAAAAATTGGCCACGATGCTCTATTTTACATTTTTTATCAATTTTTTGTCATAAAGTAACTTATTACTCTTTTTGTAATCGATGGAGTAGTGTATTGGATTATTAAATGTTGAGGTCTCTTCAAGAAGTCACGAACGTAGCTTTATAATATAGCTCATGACGTAAGAACCTAGTTTTAATTTTCCTTCAGAGCGTATGTCTTAATTCTGTCTAATTTTTTTTATTAACATAACATATGCTTTTATTAGATATTGGAACCATGTTATGGGTACCCTGTTCACTCGCTCTCAGTTTTAGGTTGATATTATCAGATCAGCTTCGGTTTGGTTTTTCCGATAACACCACGCATGAACAATATATACACATTGTCCGTGTTAAAACTTTCTGATTGGTCAACTCGTTTTTTTTGGCGGAGTTATTTATGCACGCTTACTCAATGCCAAAGCTTATGGATATCTCAGAACAGTTAATTTCCCCACACTATTGACTCTCCTTGTATCTGCAAAACTTTTTTTCTCTCTCCCTCTCGATACCTATCTCTCTCTCTCTCTCTGTCTCTCTCTCTCTTTCTCTCTCTCTCTCTGTAAGCGGGCGTTAAGCCACGGTCAAGAGTACGCACAACTCTCTCCTATAGATGGAAGAGGACCGTTGTTATATAGTGCCTTTTCCCCCTAGCCATCTTTCCCCCCGGAACAATGGCTATATAGCAGTTTTCCCCCCGGAAAAATGGCTATATAGCAGTTTTTCCCCCACGGAAAGCTGACTATATAGTGGGTTTTCCCCCTTTTTATAGCCAGATTACCCCTACGGAAAACCTACTATATAGTAGATTTTCCCCCTTTTTAACATTCCGGTCATGTTTATGGTGGACCATTCGTGGCAATAATTTGCAATAACTGATATTATATTAATTTCTCATAATAAAGGATAATTATGGCATTTATTTATACATAGAATAAAATACGTGGTTTTTTCACCCCTGATATGAACAAAGGCACGGCCTTCATAACATTCCTGTGTCATCACCATTTATTTCACCGTTTGTTACACCTTTTTGGAACACCTTTTTCGCGGATTTCGGAATACCTCGAATATTTTTCATCTAATCGATGCTTATCTAAAGTTTTGACTTCGACGTTATGACATTGACATTTTTCACAGAACATGTCAGAATACATTTGAGTGAAAATACGCCGGTTTGAAACTTTAATTTTCCCATGTATTATCATCTATGTATAAGCTCCTTCCAGGAAACTAACTGACTAATCTTGACTTAATTTTGTAGAGGAAGGGAATAAGAAGTGGAAATGTATTACTCCCTTCGTCCAAAAGGCTATTAATTTTAATTTAATACCGTTAGAATTGACGATCTTAAATGATTGTGCCCATGAGAAAAAGGGTCTATGGCATTTTTGACAAAACAGAGAAATCACTTCACAAACATTTGACGTTATTTCATAACGTCGTCCGAAAAGTGGAATGCTTAAAGCGTGTTATTTTCATAACGTGTGGTATTTTTTACCTGATTTTTATTAATTCAGCACGTTGTTTTGGGTAAACTCTTTATTTTAGGTTAACTCTTTAAGATATACATGTATTGACAACTTCATTTTGTTTTTTCTCTCATTTTATGTTAGATTTATCGAAATATGCTCATATATTGGCTATAGTTTGAAGAATTGTTGTGGAAATACTTTGTTATTAATTTTGGTGTACGTGTATACATGTACGTGTTTCTTTCTGTTACATCATATCGATATTCATGAACAGCAAAGGCTAAAATATTCAGATTATCTGATATTGCTTGATTTCAAAAAGTGAAATTCTGGACTTAACAAATTTTATCAATCTTTAGCAATGACTTTTGATGTTATTGTTTTCAACAATGTACCAAGTATTAACTTAGAGGTATGTTGCACACTCAATACAGTCACTTATTTTTAAATCATTATTTGATGGATAACTGAACAATTAATACAAGGGAATTGAAAAATATCTGGTTGAACAAGCTTAAAAGCATACATTCTTCACTCATATTTCCCTCTGTATGAAAATAAAAGAGAATTTTGAAGACAATCTAAGCGTTGATTCAAATGCCGTATGTTTAGAAATACAATAAAATGTTTAAAATTTGCTTTCATTCTGAAGTTAAGTACAACAATCCCTCTATTTTGGCAGTGTGTATACACGGTGTATGAAATCTGAGCTTCAAAATTTTGCGTATTTTTGGTCATCAAAACGATCACGGTCCAGTAGCTATAGTCTTAAGGTTAATTATTCTGATGGTCCAGTAATCGGAAGGTTCAAAAGTTCGTCGGGTCATTAGTTTGAAGGTTTATATATATATAAAGGGTTCAATAGTCAGAAAATCCAAATAGTGTAAATTCCTGAAGTTTTGAACTACACCAAAATATACTGACTAGAATGTATTATTCTACGTAACTACAACAGTACTATATTTAGTTTTGTGTGGGCAAATTTCCGTAGATTGCTATTTTTTTAAGCTTAGTTTAACTCCTGCTATGGAAACTCTTATCATTTTGCCCATATTCAGTGAGAACATATGAACTTCTAGGCCTAGCAATGAGCTCGAAGTTGAAAGACCTTCTATGATTATGTTGTGCTTCATTATAACATGTACAAATTCATTTTGGTAAAGGGGAAAATTTTTTAGAAATCTTAGATATAAAAATATATGTAATTGAAATATTTCAAATATATGAAAATGTATCGTTATTGGTGCAATTTTCAATCATACATTTACTTTCCTTGGCAAATACGTATTCATTTGTTGCCAATGATATTTTGTACGTTTAAAACTGACCTTATTGAATTTGACTTTGTTCAAACCTTAAAGTCTATGCTGTATTAAAATGCAGCAGTCCACACTGATTTTATTTTGCTTAAATATCAAGCTTTCATTATCATATAGGGAATCACAAAATTTAAAGTAAACATGTAAAATGGTCAACTTCTGGAAATCTTTTTAATTAATCTAAATCGCATGCAGTCTTTCAATATACAGGAAATATTGTTTTTTTAATTAAAATTCTGAGAATTTTTTCATTACGGTCATCTGCATCATTTATGATTATTTTGATTGATTTACACGGGCTGTTACATTCAAAATTAATATTTCATAAAGAAAACACATTAATTTTTTTGTTTTACTTAAAGTTTAGGAAATTCTTTCATTGCAATTCCCTGCATCAATTTTGATTGATTAACATAGAATGGTAGATTATAAATGAATATTTTATACAGAAAATCATATTGTGTTTTTCTTAAAATTCAGAGAACTCGTTTACTGCAATTCCCTGCACCAATTTAGATTGATTTACACGGAATGGTACATTATGAAATGAATATTTTATACAGAGAGCATTGCGTTTTACTTAAAGTTCAGGGATTTCTTAATTGCAATCTCCTACGCCAATTTTGATGATTTTCACAGAAATGTACAAAAGTAAAAATTTCAGAAAAATTCATTGCAATTCTCTGCATCTTTTTGATTTACATTGAATGGTACGCCGGTGCATTATGAAATTATTATTTTATAAAGAAAATATAATTTGAAATTGGTTTTGGTTGATGAACACGGAACGATACATTATGAAATTAATATTTTAAACGACTTCTTTCGTTGAAATCATCATCCTTCATCGATTGTGGTTTATTTGGAATATTTTTTTTTCAAGGACTGGTACATTTTTAGATTGATATTTTATATAGATGTTTACAGGCAATTTGTGCGTGCAATCAAACATAGCTGTGCTATTCAGTTATTCCTAACATTGTCTGACATTCCAGTTATCATTCAGTTAGATGGATAATACAGGTTCATCGTGTCATCATGACTTGATTTTTAATAACATTTAACATAATTACATCAACCAAGACGAACCGGAAAAGAATGAACCGGAACCGGAAAAGAATGACGACAATCATAGATCTAACAATTTCTTATTGTAAGAATACATCCCCCGATACATATTTATAACATTTTGCAATATAACATTTTGCGTTGATCTCAACGAAAATATTATAACACAAAATGTGATCATTACTTATGATCACTCAAAACCTGCCAAAATGTATCATGATAACAACGAATAATACACCAGTAATCAAGACCTTACCGATACTGGTACTGTACCAGTATGTCTATTATGTATACCAAATTAGAAATAGTTTAAATGTTTGCTTCCTTATATCACCTCTTTCTATCAAGTTATAATATTATATCAATCATAGAGGACTTTGTACTTTTTCTAGTGCCATATAAAAATACTCGAGGGCCATTTTTCACCTATAAACTATTAAATGAAAATATTGCAAACATTAAATCAATATTCTGTCCCTGGACATTGGGTCCTTACCGTCAACTGACCTTGATCGTTTAATAAACTGTACGTGTACGTGTACGCGTACGTGTAAAACAATAAGATTCCACATTTTCAACATGTTCAGCATACTCTCACTGTTTATGAAATAATTCTATGACTTCGATGAAACCAAAAACACAGTAATTCTTAATTTATTCTCTGCTTCTCTTAGTACAACGTCTGATATACACTAAGTCTATATTTTTATTTAAAAATGCTACAAGTTCTTACCTCCGTGTACTTTTTGATTCTACACGTTTTGTAAAACTTGTAGAATTATGCATTAAATTAGGGGATTCCCCATGTTACACGTACTCGTACACGTACATGTTTAAATTCTTAACCTCTCTAACGTACTACATTTACTAGTTATTTTAAATATGACTGTTTAATCGGATGATGATATAATTTATTTATTATGGACATCATTGTACAATAATATGAGGCTATAAGGACCAATGTCAAGTGATTTCGCCCGAAGACACAGAAAAGTGATATCGGCCTCGCCAGCTCAGTCTATATCGTCTCGGTCAACATCACTTGACATGGGTCCTTATAACCACATATCGAACTACAAAGAAGTCCATAATTAAAACAAATTACAGAGTGCTGTAGTTTACATTTATTACGTTTCAAAGTCACAGTCACGTTTACATTGAAATTGTTTTGATGTTGCATGTGCAAAACACGACGTCACATTTTTATCCTGTTGAAATAGCTTTATTAAAAACGGAGAAAACCTGAACTTAGAACTGGTTTAAAGCCATACAATTTCAGATTTGACAACTTTGAGATGTGTTTTATATAATTCTGTAAAAATCTCAAAATGTGCAAAAAATATCATAAGCACCCTTTTCTCATGAACTCAATCAAATATAATCATATATTTCTACTTCTAAATATCAAACGAGAGACAGGGTGCAATGATATGATGAGAAACTGAAATGTTTTACTTCGATTTATGGGGTTCTAAATCATGGGTAAGGGGTGTTATAATTTATTATGTATTAAAGGCGTGTGTAAAGTTAGTATTGACAATTTTGTTTTAAAGTCACGCATATTCATATTCATGTTTTGAAGCATATTATTTACGAAACGCGAGGTTTTATGATGTAAACATTTTTTTTAAGTGAAATGGCTTCACAACCAGAACAAAGTCAGTATCTTTGCTGGTTACTTTGGAAACTGTGAAATGGAGCTTGAACTAACCTTATGTATATATTATCATTCACTGCGTGCTAATTTTTCCGCTTTTTATTTTTCAACGTGATTTATAAATGTACAATTTTGAAAACGATGCCATATAAAACAAGATATACGATTCACTTACCTAAAAATCTCACCATACTATTTATTTCATATTTATGCAATAAAGATTTACTTATGTACCATATTATTTCTTCGAACAATGAAACAAGGGTAATTAGAAATAAAAACTAACACATTTTTTGTGATGAGCTGACTTATTTTTTTTAATATATAAGCTTGATCTTCTAAGCAATTGGCAAGTAAAATAAAGTCGTATATCAAGTGCGCTATTGTTGATTATTTATTTTTGTTTTTCGGTTGCTACTTTTATGAATAAAAATTTATTGATTTATTTATCTAGTTATTTAGTATATCATTAGTCATCTTATAAATTGATTAAATGTTTTGAAGAATAATGAATTTACCCGCGTACCTTTTTTAAAATTTTTGTTCGTAAATTTAAAAAGAAAAGCAGAATTAAACGTAATTTTCAACCATTTTGATAAAGAAATATATGAGTGAGTGTGTATTTTTAAATGATGTTTTTACTTTTAAATGACCGTAAAAATATGGCGATGTGGTCATCTCTAGTTTTTGAGATATGGGGCCCTAAAAATACACTATTCATTATAATTGGATTTCAAACATCGGGCTCGGAAACATTAAGGGCCCCTACCCTGGGGATAAATTTTTCAGGGTCATCTACTAGTGGTATACCACTACCAATATAAAAATATGGTTAAGTGGTCATCTCTAGAATTTGAGATTCGGGCCCCCACTTATAGAACACTATTCAATCATTATAATGGGGTTTTAAACATCGGGCCCTGAAACATCGAGGGTCCCTACCCTGAGGGCTGAAATTTTCAGAGTCAACTACAAGTGGCAAACCACTGCCACTGTGAAAATATGGTGATGTGGTCATCTCTAGTTTATGAGATATGGGACCCTAAAGAATATGCACTATATTCATTATAATAGGATTTTAAACATCGGGCTCTGAAACATCGGAAACAAAATTTCTCTAAAACAGAGGTTTAGCCTGGATAAAATTTGCACAAACTTTTAACAGATAGAGACTGATATATTTATTAAAAAATTCTCAAAACATTTTTCACTTACAAATTCAGAACACAGAATTATGCATATAAGTGTATATCTTGTAAAACCAAGTACTTTTTTCAATTAATTACCTAAATTAAAAGTTCTCTGTATAATTCAATTACACACATGTTTAATTTTCAGCATTGTCTAAAAAAAATAATAAATCGGCAAAACGAAACTTAACCTTTACAGATGAATGCAGATATATGCAACCTGGGTATGTAGAAACATTGATTTTAATCCTTACTGGGTTTCCATAAATATTTTTTTATAAAATATGAACCAAAAACGTGAGGGAGAAACCCTACTATGGGGGAAAAGCTACTATATAGTAGCTTTTCCCCCGGGGGGAAAGGCTACTATATAGTAGGTTTTCCGGGGGGAAAAGCTACTATGGGGGAAAAGCTGCTATACAACACCGTACATGTTGGCCGTGTTTTGCAGCGATGGCATAGAACAAAATGTAAAGTTGCATGTACTCGTTCATTTCGTGTATATGAATGTATAATGTACATGTATTACCTACTAACTTACATGAACCATTCGAAGAAATAGAGAAGAATTTCTCGACTTCTACACATTTCGATCGGCAACTGACAGTCAATAAACGAACTGAACGATATGAAAGAACTTGAGAGGAAAGTTGGAAATGTACATGTACGTAGAACTGAGCCATCTTCGCTTGGTTTGTTTTCTTGCTACCCTACAACATTTCGTATAAATATCCTCATAAATTTTACCGCAGATGTCATTTCTTCGCTTGTCCCTGAAATTCTTTTAAACGCCATCATAAGCACCATACTATGGCGTTGTTTACATATAAAAATGAGGAATCTTGATCCGCTTTCCGAGGTCGCTTAGCCAATAAAGATTGTTTATTACAAGAAATTTTGGGACAAGTTAAGAGATATTTACATGTATGAACAGTAGTTAACTGAATGAAGAATATTTTAATGGATTATTTTCATATGATGATATGTTAATCTGTTCAAAACTAGCGATTATTCGTTCGCCGAAAATTGCAAGTTTTTCGTAAATATCGTATACTTGCACTGTAGATATATATAGTCTAACCCAAATTCTCTTCGTAGAGCTACAGCTATATGTACCATATGTATGTTTTGTCACAAGTATACACTTTCAAAAAATACCCCAATTCCGACACTCAAAAGTAACCCGATGAATTTTTCATTCTCTGATATATATAATTAGTCTGCAAGAGCAGCCAATCAGCGGTAAGCTGAATCCACCAATAAGAAAGTATGTGGTTTAGGAGCATTGTTTATGCATGACGTAGCTGACAGACTTGAACGCGACGCTATCGGAAAAACCACACCAAAGCCGTTCTGATAATACAGTGAACTACATATAAGCTTTTAATAGGCGGTAACTCCAGAAAAGTTCATCGTAATGTTTAGACTGATCTTTGTTCAATCAGATCGTAGTAGGGCGGAGTTAAGACATTGCCGCTCGTGACTTGAATGAGAGAGAGAAGAGAGAGAAGAGAAAGTTAATGGAGTAAATTATACATGTAGGTAATGCAGATGAAGAAATTATTATTAATTATAAACTGGCAAATAAATACATATAACATGTATATCCTATTTTGGTGTAACTTAAGAGCGTTTTAAAGTAAAATCGTAATTTTTTTGGACGCCGACAACAGCGTCTACAAATAGGGATGACGTAACAAACCAAAACTTTCATAGAGTCCTAGAATACAGGTATATATACGGGCATTAAATATTTTGAAATGCGAACGAATGACCATATGAATTGAGATATGGTGAAACGGAAAGGCAACGCAGTCGGGAGCTTAGTGGAAAAAATAAAATAATGGCGGATATATATAAAGGTGTTGAAGATGTTTCAAAGAGAGTAACCATGAAGAAAGCTTTATAGATCGATCATTACGTATTATTCCAACGTGTCTTCTAGCAAAATTACGACGTATGTTTAAGTCGGGGAAGATTCGGCATACTTTAATTAGGATACTACCGGTGATACTTGCAATGAAAAGCAGTTTCTTACATATTCGTACAATCTTCGATGTTTGACTATATCTCATTATCTATATATAGACATCGTTGTTTCCCTGTAAAATAATTTAAAACACTTTCAAAGTTACATAAATTTATAGGATGTACTAGACCTTGATTTATCACTTTATAACTGTTGATAGATATGTTGCTCATCCGTCTCATCTCTAATTTACTCCATTAATTCTCTCTCTCTCTCTCTCTCTCTCTCTCTCTCTCTCTCTCTCTCTCTTGTTAATGTGGTATAGCGTATTGTTTTAGGGGGACCTTATGCAATGTAATGCAAAATTAATCTATGATGCGTTCGAGTTTTTAGCAGTAAAACAATGTTAATAAAGAGGAATTGAACCTGCTTGGATATTGTTTTTTGTTTTCCTTTTTGTTTCTGTCTTGTTAGCTCACCTGAACGGAAAGTTCAAGTGAGCTTTTCTGAATATGTTATGTTTCGTCTGTCTGTCCGTCCGTCGGTCCGTCTGCTGTCTGTAAACGTTTCACATTTTTTTACTCTCTTAACATCTTTTTTTATAGAACCACTTGGCAAAATCTAACCAACCTTGGTACTAAACATCCTTATGTGAAAGAGAATATTAATTGTTAAAAAAGGGTACAGCAGCTTTTAAAAGGGAGATAATTTCGGAACCGTGAAAACTAAGTGCGTGTTTAAAATAAAATATTCTTCTTAAAAACCAATGTAACAAAAATGCCTAAATTTACATCAAACCTTGTATATGTAGTTGAAAGTCTAAATTGTAAAAATCGTGACCCCCTGACAATACTGAGACACGGAGAGGGATTCAAAGATTAACATTTAAACATATACGAAAATGTTTCAAAATATTCTTCTCAAGGACTACAATGTTACAATTTGTGAGATTATTGTGGGGGCATCTTGATATAGTGTAGATTCTACATTGTTAAAATCATTTTTATTTAAAGAATTTTCCAAAAAAAGAAAAATCAAGTTTTTTTTTAAAAAATAGAAACCGGTTCCGTGTTATTTTTTGTAACATGCAATATACAAGTTCACAATTGTCTACATATGTTTATTAATCTCACCTCTTTTTTTTTTTTTACACACGATGATTCTAGACACAAAGGGAGAGGTGCTGGGTTTCATATTATTTTTGGAAACTGATATTCAACTTATAGAAAAAAGCATTTAAAAGGACCTAATCCCGATTTTTTTGCAAAGTACAGTAAATATAAAAAAAACTTTCAAAAAATAAAACACAGGAAACTTAACAAATATATCAATATTTGAAAAGCCGATCTTTAAGGGGAGACAACTTGAAATAGAAAAATTATATTTTCTAGCTCTTTTTATAGCCGTTTCACAGAGATGGGTGTGTTTTAACTAATATTAAAAACAATACTGAGACAGTTACAAACTATAGATTTAGTTTGCATTACTTATACTTATATATTATAAAGTCTAATGTCCTTTACATAAATTTAAATTATTGGGAATTCCCAGTAATCTAAGTTTATGTAAAGGACACTAATATAGAATAGGGGATTGAGGGAGGAAATATGAAAAAAATATTAAAATAATAAATAAATGACAAATATTCATATCGTTTCATTTATGCATTTAAAAAAAATGCTGATCTACGTTTTTAGCATTCCTAAAACATATTGATCCTATTTACACTTATCTTTTTAAATCAAATTTACAACAAAACAAAATTTGTTCCAGAAAATTTAAAACACTATAGTAATTTATTATGTACTATATGTACAATCTTCGATGTTTATGGTAAAGAAACATAACTATTGCTGGACGAAACAATTGTTGTTACTCACCTATTAAACACAAAATTCTAAGCCAAAACATCGCTTAATTATGTTTTCTATTATGAGTTGACAGTGTTTATATATAGGATCTCTCATGATTTGCGATGGTATATGATTTTTATCCAACGAGTTGTGCGTTTTCTATCCCCGAGCCTTGGCGAGGGGATAGAAAACACACAACGATTCTTTTTATCACATGTTTTACCACGTTTTTTATTAATCTAAATTTTTTCTGTACAAATTATAATTGTGAGCCGCACAACACACGAGACGTCAACAACTTTACGCATGGAAAAAAGTTCCTTGAAGTTTAACAAACAAACATTTCATTTTCGAACAATTTCTTTATGAATTCATGAAAAATAAATAAAAAACATTAAATGCTTCACTTTTACAACTCAACACTATTCAACTGTATTATTTTTTAGCTTTTCATTATACGTCAATCAACCTGCTAAACCTACGTAATGTTTAATTATGACGTCAAGTGGCGTAAGAACACAGTGGAATATAAAAAATTTATCCCATGAGTGATATCCACCGCATATTGAGATAAACATGTGATAAATATATATATACTATTTTCAGAAACCTTTTAATTTTTGAAAGTAAATGCTGCGATAGTAAAGTTTTGGCTTTTCTAATTTTCTGTGAATATTCTTTATATCATAAATCTATTGATATTGACCTGGATGAAAATCAATGCAAAAAAAAAAAAAAAAAAAAAAATTAAAAATAATATGGTAAATTTAATAATGGATTGGCTTTCAAATATGTTGTACCATTCTATATCTTTCTCTGTATGTCACGTTGTCTGTCCCTCTCTCAATTTTCCCGTTTACTATTGAAGTAATGCCGTCACTGATCAATGCTTGAACATATTTCATTATCGACCTCTAATCATTCGGCAAATATATCAATGATATGAGGTAGTACATTTTCGATGTTTCATTTGTAAGATCTCTATTTATAACTTTTTATTAAAACTGAAATAGAACCAAAACGCATGTAAATTATTTTTACTTTTATATAAAATATCACGTTTTGCAATTGAACAGGTTGTGCGTTTTGAAACATTATGGATGAAGTTAACACCACATAAAAAGTAGATCATTGTGCTAAGTGCCATTGGGACAAAAACTTCTATTGTTTATCACGTCAATGTGATATGTGTCTCCAATGTAAAGAGAACCATGTCAAAGACCGAACCATAGCATAGACCATAATGCTGTGTTATTTCGTGAGAAATTAAAGTACATCCTAAAACATTTTATCAATATGAACCATCCTGAAAATATATATGGAAAGTAGTGTAGTCTTTAGGAAGTACAAGTCTGAAATCCTTTCTAAGAACTAGAAAAATTTGAACAAGAATATGTTAGAACATCATCTGAAACAAAGTTATATTAATGCAGCGAAACCAATCACACAACCAGACCTGATGCTCTCTTTTAAAGTTCAGTTCTCTTGGCAGGAATCAAACCTGATGTTAAAACCTGTCACACCGAATTCTCCCTTTTTCGATCAGTGTTGCTAACAAAAGCCAAAAGATTGAAGAATCGCCTTAACATTCGTTGCGTGATGTTGATTTTAAAACAATTTTGTTTAAAATTGAAGAGAAAAAATGAATATAGATATAAGCAGTCAGCAATCCATCCGGTACAATTCCTTTTACAGAAATATATGAAAAAATGACAATAACAAACCGTCAACAATCTCAAAAATCCATAAATCGAAATACAAATTCAAAGCAGAGCAACACGGACCTCCAAAAAGATAGAGGTAGGATCAGGTGCCTAGGAGGAGTGAGCATCCTCTGCTGACCGGTCACACCCGCCGTGTGCTCTTTGTCGTAATCGGGAAAAAAATGGAAAAGTCCGTAGACAATTAGGTATATAATACAACCCAATACTGATGTAATTGAGTCACTAATTGAAATACCAACTTCAGAGGCAGAAAAAACCAACAGGAAAAATGTGAGTGTCTGTTTAAACTGACCCCGTTGCCGACGTTACTTTACTATCTGATAATGAACGGGGTCTTTCTGTGTGGACACATTTTCTGAGTGAAACCAGACAAGTCATGTTTCATTTTCACGTATAATATTGCAAATAGAAGTGAAGTTGAACATTAAGTGATTATGATATGATAAATCACAAAATGGCTTTCCATTCGAATGGAGTAATAACCTTGTAATCATATCTGTACCACTATGTGTAAAGTGATAAGTCCCTATCTGTAATATGATGGGTGGACAGAATGTGTCTGGCGCAATCTGCTGTTATCTATCATTTGTTAAACGACACCCATTGCTTTGACAGGTCGGGATCAGTTTATACAGTTTAGTTTACGTCGTATTTATTTTTCTATTTTGTGATTGATTGATTAGGTGTTCTGCTAGAACTATATTCGTTCAAGCTAAAGATATATTCGGGAAAAGAGTACGAATTGTGAGTACAATTACATTATTTTATGTTAACAATTTTTAAAACATTTTAACCCAACTGATTAAGTAGCTATATGACGATGTGTCAATGACTAGAACGGTGCATTTAGTAACAGACGTGATTTACGCGTGGTCACTGATATGACAGCTCAACACAAATATATGCATATATATTTACATCTACCGAGTATTAGCTCAAAAAATAGTCAACTGGTCTTATATTAAAATTTGAGTTTGACTTCATTATGATTATGCCATGCCGTCCGTGAATTTTCTTAGGTTGCTGAAGGTTTTCATAAATTGATAAGCTGTTTAGAACTAAATAGTGCCAGTTTATATCAAATACTTTTATTTAATGCCTGTGCAGTCAATAGACCATGATTTTTTCCCTTGGTGTAGTAAACAGCTTAGTGTGTTCTATTGTCCGAGGCCAAAGGTCGAGGGCAATGTAACACAATGAGCTTTTCCCTGCCACAAGGGGTAAAATTCTGGTCTGCTGACTGTTCAGGCATTAAATATTTGTTTTAGTACCAAATTTCATTTCATTTTTGAATTTTATGTTTACATTTCTATTTTTGATAAAAGATATATTATTTTCTTTTTTAAAGTTTACAATTTTTGTTAAATAGAATGAAATTAACAAGATTAATGTATAACTTTTTAATGTTCTAATTGTTTTTATTCCATAGGTTTTAATTTTGAGATAAAAGCCTTCCATATCATGAAAGCGGAAAACATCACATATAGAGTTCATCAGTGTTCTAAGTGTCCGGGGGACAAAGAGTACTTTTGTACATCGTGTCCATGTAAAAAGAGAACCATGTAAAGGATTTAAAAACATTAGGCCATGAAAACGCCAACAACATCCCATTACAAGTGATCTGTGCGAAACATCCTAGCAATGTTTATAGAAAATATTGTCAACTCTGTGAACTTCCTTTTTGTTATCATTGCAGAAAACATAGAAAACATAACACATTGGATATTAGAAAAGCATATCAGAATAAGCGACAACAACACAGAGGAACCATTCACACCATCAGAAGTGATGCTCTCTTTTACAGACCTGTTCTCCTGACAAGAATCAAAGCTGATGTCATAACCTGTCACACAAAATTCTCTCTCTATTAATCAGAAATGTTATCAAAGGCCCAGAGACTAAAATATCTAATTAATTATGTTCTAAACGATGTTCGTAACGATGTATTTTGTGATTTTGGTTTTAAACACAGATGTTTAAAACAGAAGATAGAAATGAGCAGACATATTGTCAGCCTACAGAGGTATGTACACATATATGAACAAAGGAGAGTAATCAGACCGTTACTATTCCTCTCATCCATAAAGAAAGCCCTCCTCCAGATACATCTAAAAATCCACACCAGTCAGCTCTTAATGACTCAGTCCCTCGAAAAGAAGGATGTGATGGCGTTACTGAGTGCAATCCAAATCACAGAGAGAGGAAATCGACGCGTAGGAAACGAATATCTGCTGACACTAATGTCAGGTCCAGAGTTCCATCTACCTCTCACATTGCCAGGTGTTGATTGTTGTTGTCACATTACCTTTGTGACATCAAACCGGTTCTGGGTCAGTGATGATAAGAACAATCTTATTTTGTCAAATGCAGCAGGTGACATTCTACATCATCTTGATGGTTCAAGTAGAAACGATGTATCAACGAAGTATGGATCACACACAGTGAACATTGATGGTGAATTGATTTATATGAACTCGAAGTTCAACATGGACAAACTGTCAAAAGATATGAAAACAATCACCCCATTTATAGAGATAATCGATTCTACATGGAAACCAGGGTGTATTTACTGTTCAAATTTCACTGGAGATCTACTGGTCGGAATGTATAAAAAGACTAAGTATACATGGACAGGCAAGGTTACCCGGTACAACCAGAGCGGACAACTGACACAAACCATACAACATAACAAGAGAGAAAAGTAATTGTATGGTATACCTAGATATATAACGGAGAACAACAATTGGGATGTCGTTGTTTCTGTCTTTTACAGTGTAAATGATAATCCTGACCTTTTCTTTGTGAATGATCATGGTGCTGTAGTGGTGATAGAAGAAGGAGGAGGACATCGTTTCTCCTACAGAGGACCCCCATCAGGATCGGGACTAGAGCCAGCTGGAATCTGTACTGACGCACTGTCACACATCCTGGTGTGTGATGAAAGAACCAACACGGTACAGATGTTAGATAAAGATGGCCATTACTTGTCATATGTACTGATAAGACCAGAAGTAATGACAAATCAATACAACCTGAGTTACGATGGCAACACTCATTGTCTCTGGGTCGGATCAAAATATGACAACAACAATGTGTGCGTCTACAGATATGTAACCAGACAGGGCACCATAAACAGTAAGTTCAATCAATTTATTAAATGACTATATAGAAGTGTACGTTGCCAATTATCAGTTGAAAATGAGTACATCTCTCTCTCTCCCTCTCTTTCTCTCTATATCTATCATCTATCTATCTATCTATCTATCTATCTATCTATCTATCTATCTATCTATCTAAATCCAAAACAACCTAAACCTAATAAGTGTTTTGTTTTCCCGAGGACTATCAAGTGACACATTTATTCACAAAAGTGATGATCTACGCAAACCCATGTACAAGTTGCCTAACATCTCGTCGTCCAATGTAACTCATTAAACTCTTCAAAATTATCAATCTCACTTTTCAAATACTCTTTGAAATTCTTCGCCTCTCACATGTTTACTGACAATATTTTGTTGCTATTCAATTTTAAACGTTTTCCCCTTTCCCTCTGCAGAGATTTGAGCAAATCTTGACACTGCCATTTTGTTCTGCTCCAGACACAACAGTATGACGTCAATTCAAAGGGCAAATACTTTAATTTTAAAAATAATTATAGAGGGCAACTACTCTAAATACTTTAAGAACTTACGGAACACGGTTTCTGTGTTAAATGATATGAAATATCTACATGAGTAGGCGAAGCGGCGATCAACGACGGCCATATTGCCTAATATTAATTCTTAACGGACCTACATAGAGATATATTAGGTAGTCACTTTCCATGTTTAAACCAACGTAAGTGTGACATTTCAGTCCGAGGGAAAACAATTAATCTTTAGACGTTTTGAAAACAACAATAACATTCTTTGGTGACGTTTACAATACAATGACATCATAGTTGTAGAGGGATATTGTCGCGTAATTAATTTAATTAATTAATTTCTATTCAATACACAAAGTTGAATTAAATTGTAGCAGTCTGTTGAGGCAAGGTTTTAAAGTTTGAATAAAATGCTTTTCTTTTTCTTTTTTTTTTCTGTTGCACTCTCTGTAAAAAGTTTATAAACACCTTGAATTGCCCACAGCCGCATACAACAATGTACTCGCTGATTATATTTTTCGGTATTCTGGGTGGTAATCTGCTGTTAATGTAGTCCCCGTTTCGCTGATATATAACTGGTTGCAACCATCACATACAATAGTTTTTGGAATGACATGACATGTTAGAATTTATGCGGAATTGTTTTTCCCTGAAGTCAATAGAGCTGCCTTGTTTTAAGAGCGGACACGTGCCGTGTCGTATGTCCCACAATTTAGTTACAGCTTTTATTGACTTTTTAATTTTAGATAGACAGAGTACTAGTATCCTCTTTAGGTTTTTTTGGTTGCATTTTACTTTTAATAAAATTGAATTTAGATTAAACCCGAGCCATATCTTCATCTGTTTTGAAAATTCCATTGAAATTGCGGATAATAAGGGTTACATTCAGGTTCCTAGGGTTACGGTTGCAACCAGTTTTATATCGGTTATATATATATATATATATATATATATATATATATATATATATATATATATATATATATATCTGTCTATCTGACACGCCAATCATTGTATTAATTGTAATAAGTTTATTTCCTCAGTGATAATTAGACGATATATTATTTATTTACTTTCTACATATATTTGCACGTACAGTGTGTATAATGTGTATAATGTGTATAATAATAGTGTGTGGAGGCCCGATAAACCACCATACATGTAACACAAAAAGGGTTATGAAAGGGTTAATTTTGAGATTTCATTATGACGTCAAAAAAATTGAAAAATTGAAAAAAAGTGCAACGTCACATGCAAAAATGAAGGCACACGTTTATCGCTGTTACAGCGACTCTTTCATTAATTTGAACTTGCACAAAGGATAAACAGTTATTCTGAGGTTTAATTTCTATTTGCACACAATGCAAAAACCTTAAAAATAAATGTAAATATTTTCAGAACGCGCTAACGTGCGCTTCTCAATTTGTATGTAAACATCGTTACAGATATGACAGTATATCTTTAAAAAATAAGGATTCGGTGCCTAAAGGGGCATGGTAACGATTTTAGTCAAATTCTATTTTTCTGTTTTTGTTATTTACAATGCTTTAGGAATGCATATCTAATGATCAAATGAAATTTGTGAGAGTCAGTCGTAGAGATATAAGCAAGATTCAGGGCTATGTCATGTAAACAAGGCTCGTGCCTTGTTTTTGTTTACAAAGATTCGATATACCAGTAAAATATTTTAAGCTGATTTGTCTATCTTTGTATTCATTACAAGCATAGATAAACAGTTCCTTACGTTTTACACATTCATTTTAGGTCTGTAGCTCGCTTATAACTCAACTAATGACACTCAAATATTGGTTGCGTATTAAAAATGCCTCACTGAAGCGTTGTAAACATTAAAATCGGAAAATAATTTTTGACCAAAATCGTAACCATGCCCCTTTAAATAACACTTTCTGACCAACATATTTGGTGTTTTTAGATCTAAAACCAATCGCTCCTGAGGAGGTGGAGTCACCGAGTAGAATCCCAACAACAGGGACAAGAACCCCACAGCAAGGAAACAAATGTCGACTGAAAGTGAAATCTCCCCCTGAGTTGCTTTACTCTATTCCAGTCTTATTCTTACATGGTGGTTGCTGGTGTCTTCACATTTCCTGTGTGACACCAGACAGGGTTTGGGTCAGTGATAATGACAACAACTTAGCCTTAAAGGACATAGAAGGGAATACTCTACATAATCTGTTTGATGTTTTGTGTGACTGTAATACTCTTACTGGTAATGGATCACACACAGTAAACTGTGAAAGTGATTTGATTTTTATTGATACGAAATATAACATTAAAAAACTGTCCAAAGATTATAAAAGAACCACCACATTGATAGAGAAGACTTTACGCGAACTCCACGGTGTGTGTGCTGTTCCCCGTTCTCTGGGGATCTACTGGTTGGAATGTATAACTTTGATACACAGACAGGTATGGTAACTCGATACAACCAAAATGGGCAACGGAAACAAACAACACAACACGACATCACGGGCTTTAGACTATACAATATGCCAAACTATATAACAGAGAACAACAATGGGGATGTTGTGGTGTCTGAACTTAATAATGACCGTGTATCTGGTGCTGTAATTGTGACAGAGTTTAAAGGAAAACATCGTTTCTCCTACACAGGACATCCATCAGGATCAGGACTACAACCTCTAGGAATCTGTACTGACGCACTGTCACACATCCTGGTGTGTGATGGTTTAACCAACACAGTACAGATGTTAGATATGGACGGTCAGTTCTTGTCACATTTATTAACATATGTACCAGGAATGGATTTTCCAGGCAGCCTGAGTTATAATGTATGCACTCACAATCTCTGGATCGGGTCATGGGGCGAAAGCAGTGTGTATGTCTACAAATATCTAACGAAAGTAGACGAGGAGGGTACTTTGACAAGTATGTTTAACTGCTTTTTAATCATATTTATTCTGTCACAACAATATCTCTCAGGTCCGTTTGAAAGTTTATTTTGCCCACACGTACTAGTAAAAAGCGACAAGGAATAAAGAACACCAATAAAGTTTCTGACAAAAACTGCTTTCTGTACAGAGTTTAATTAAAACGTGACTTTAATTTTTACAATTCATCTTACATTCGAGAAATTGAGCAGGTTGTTAGCTGTTCAATTAATCAAGACAAATGTTATTCTTAAACCGTAATTGTGTGTCATCGGATTTATTCAATCAGATAAATATCATGACACAAATCATAGTAAATTTGTTAAAGATAGTATTATTTGTTTGATATTTCTTTATGTTGAATACATCAGACATATCTTTACTAACAATACAATAATATTTTTTTGTAGATGAGGATACTCATTGTACTGATATGGCTGCCATTGACCAGCCTGATAATGGAGCTTGGACGTTGACAAGTTGAAAATGTTTATGTAATATATTGTCTGGTGTTAAACTTTCTTTAACATATGCTGCTGTAGTTGATCACTAGTGTATAATTCACACTGCATGTAGTACAGACTTATGTTATCATCTTTTGTGGTCACCAAACATGGATGTATGTCGCCGAATTTAAAATAACATTAATAACAGGAAATGAAAGTAGATTAACAGCAATTCTATCATTGAAGATATCATTAAATAGAGTTGCTTTTATATATAATATATTTAATACTTGTATATATTGTTATCCAACGGAAGACCTTATAGTTTTCGTACTGTTTCTTATTATTATTATTAAGGTCTTCCGTTTCCAACGGAAGACCTTCTTGTTTTCTTACTGTTTATTATTATTATTATTTTTTTTTCCAAATTTTGTGCACGCGATTTCTCGAAAACTATTCGACTGATCACTTCCGGTACCGATTTATGGTGATTTTGTCGTTTTTGACGACCATTTTTGTGCACGCATAAACTCAGAAACTTTCAGAGATATGATTATGAAATTTTCAGGGTAGGTAGATCATAGTTTGAAGTTGTGTCTATTGTTTGTTTTTTTTTTTTTACGTCAGTAGCGCTATTTCTTGGAGCTCGCCTAGGATACTTGTAAACTCTATTACAAATAACTTAAAACGATAAAGATTTTGTAATGCATTATAGAAGCAAAGTTGTTGATCGTAACAATATCTATCTGAAAACCTTAATGCCACACCCATTTATTACGTAATTAGGGATTTGTAGGGGCCAAAGTTCTCAAACTTTGATACAATATATCTAGGGAACGAAACATATTTTGTTAAGCATTGTAGAAGAGAAAAAGTCTGTATTGATGATACTAATCGATTCCACTAATCAAAATACCAATGTATGTCCATTAAGGATCTAAAGGGCTGG
The DNA here is from genome assembly GCA_033439105.1 of Magallana nippona. Lineage (NCBI taxonomy): Eukaryota > Metazoa > Mollusca > Bivalvia > Ostreida > Ostreidae > Magallana > Magallana nippona. The sequence goes on along the minus strand of CM065917.1, from coordinate 3,086,861 downwards.
ACCCTTAAATATTCAATCATTTGTATCTAAAAAATGAACAACAATTTAAAAGAGGAGTAAGAACAACAAATGTTAGTATTTGTGAGACCTTTCGAATGAACTCAAGAAAAAGGGGCTGGCCCCTTAAATTAGGGTCCAAGGCACTCGTAAAGTCACTTACACATAACTTAAAAACGATCAAGATTTTGTAATGCAATATAGAAGCAAGTTGTTAATCGTAACATTATGAGTTTGTAAAACTTATTGCCACACCCATTGATGACGTAATTAGGGACTTTAGGGGACTAAAATCTTAAATCTTTAATGTGCTGTATGTGAAAAAGCAAAACACTTTGTTAAGCATTGTAAAGGATATTGACAATCGTATACATTATCTGAAAGTGAGGAGTTGAGGGGGAATTCTGAAATTTCATTGATATTTTAATCATATCGTTTAAAAAACTGAACGGAAGACCTACTCGTTACTCGTAACGAGATCGTATCTAGTTTAGTTATTATTATTGTTTGTTTGATACTTGTTTGATAGATCGCCGATGATTGTCCTCACAGAAGATAAGAGGGATTACAAGTGATGTTTGACAGCCGAATTTCAGTAGTGACAATATTTTAGGTGATTGTATAAAGTTAGAAATTGCTTCTTTGCAAAAGCAAGCTTTAGATTAACCATACAATTCTTGTGATATCAATATTAATCTAAAACCCGTTCTAAGCTAAATTGTGTGATAAGGCATAAAGTGTATAAATGAACTTCATATGAGTATAACATTATTGTGATATCTGCATAAAATGTTCAAAGGAAGAAATATAATAAAGACTCCTGATTCAAATCTAACCTATATAGAGGAAGTATTGATTCTGTATATTGTATATCTCAATTGAACCAAAACATCAGTTTAACCTACCCATTCATACGCTAACTTTTTCTCTCTAAAAACAATTAAACTTGATTTAAAACATATTTTCACTCATTTCCATTAGTTAATTAAGGTTCAAAAGTATTTGAATGGTTGGTGCATTTTCCGTCATAAGTTTGCTTTTATTTTTTATCATCAAAACCTTCATATCTGAATGAGTATATTTAGATATGTTTAAGTATGAAGAAAATGTTTTCGCTTTACTGTGAGTGAAATTATTTTGTCATATCTCTGTCATTACTTTTGGATCAATCTTTTTAATTTTACACTCGAGTAAAACGGTCAATAATGCTTGTTAATGGCAAATTCCATCCATTAGTTATGTATCATTTATAGTTCAGTTTATTTTGTGCTTGTAAGTTAAACATTATGAACATTTTTTTTTATTTCTGTGTGTTTAAATGATAGCTATTTGTTTCGTAACAAACATGTACAAGCTTTTTAAAGTGATGAAATGATAGTGTCTATGAAAATTGCTATATTCGATCTCGAAACGATTATTTATATCAGTTGTTGATATTAAAATCTTTGTTTCTATTTGATCTCGCTATTTTTTTTTTATATATTCAGCTGTTCGTGTGTTTTACTAAATCAAACAATTGAATAGGTAGATGACATATATGTGATTTATTCCAACGTTCTCCATGTAAAATAAAACCTCTCAATATGTAAGATTTATCGATCTTAAAAGTTGAAAGAGAGGGATTTGTATTTATTGATGGTTGTGTGGAACCCCAAATCACCGATTGAAGGTTAATACGTTCCGAAATACGTGCTTTCTAATAAGGGAGGTATATTTAATAGCGTCGAGTCCGCGTCGGTGGGTACAAATATCCAAGGATGCTTCGAATGAAAATGACGGAATTGAGTTTTGTAAGTGATATTAAAAACATGCTCAAACCCGTGCTTGGGTCTTTTTTTTGGCGCGAGGAATCACTGTGACCGACTACAATGTGTTTACTACGAGAGATTGCTATTAAAGCATCGGAAATGAAGTTACCGATAATATTGGAGAAAGACGACACCATCGAATCTTTCAGGAAACGCACTACAATTGCCGTCAACGATCGAGTGCTAAACTTTCCATTTGTGTGCGATGTAAGTTTGAAAAGTGTGCACATGATTTGTCATGCATGGCTGACGTGTTTGTGCATATAGTTTTGTCCATTTACTTTTTAACGCCCAGTGGACAGCACACCACATCAAGTGTTACACACAAGAGAGGGGTATATACTGTTTAAACGCAATATTATCAAGATATCGAAATTATATAAATTACTCTAAATAGGCTTGTAGCCAACGAATGGTGCCCTGTGGTTTTACCAGCTGTTTAATGTGGGGTTATCATGACTGATAAAAAGTGCACATCTTTTTAAGTTGTTGCAGGGGAAATGTATTGGTACAGTTTCGCCTCGGGCAAAGTGACGGGAACTTATTCTTGTATACTTAGTTAATTATTCTCGTTTGTTTTTACGCTTATCAGGTAAATAAATAAATAAATGAACGTAACATCTCTCATTCAAGAATATTTATCTTATTTCTGTAATTTTCGAAGCCGTACATCCTGGCACCCAACAGCTAAAATGTTGTTATATGCAGACGATGTCGATCGTATTTGCACCTTACGTAGCTAATGACGCACGACTATTTCGCCTCCAAACGCGCGAGTGGTGATTACGGTAGATAACTCTTCTAGAATTCGGGTAAACTTGCGTATTTAAGCTGAACAATATTTATAAAAGGCATTGTCCATAATATGTCTCTTTCATCACTGTTATCTCTAAAGCCCATGAGGAAGCCGCATACTTTTAGAGAGTTCAAACTATTTAGTTGTGGGGGTCTCACCTGTTTGGACGTACATCTTGTATGACCGTGTTACTTGCTACCTTTTAAATTATCAACAAATAATATTTCGTACGAGCATGCCTTTGAATATCCAGACTGTACAATTGTGCATTAGCTGATTTGTGATTTCTTTTTGGACTTCTTGTAAACTACCTGTATTATATTATTCCGTTCAGCTTGCTTTAACAGCCTTCTAAAGTCGTTGTTTACCCGTCTGAACAGCAAATATGTGGTTTAGAAATTGTGCATTTAAAAATACCCTAATATCAATGGTTGATCTATTTCGTATATTATCACAGCAAGCACCTTGAATAACTACATTACATCAACGAATTAAGACAAACTATCACCTATACTCGTGGAAATTTAAAATCTGTATACACTCAACGAATTTCATCGGATTTACAAGTAAGGTAAGGCAACATTTAAATGTTGATATAAATGTAAAAGACAAATCCATAATGTTTCATTCAAACATTCTCCCGTTAAATATAACAATATAATATCGCATGCATAGAATTTCGTTAAACTGTTTTAAGAGTGATTGTAGGTTTTAATATTATGTCTGATATTACTGTATAGTAAAATATATAACGAATTTAAATGAATGCAAGTAATTTACTTATTGACGTGTAGCAGATGAGAACAAGGTACAGTACCCGCAACGTTATTTTTTACAATCCTATCCTATCGTATCGTGTATCAATCTTATCGTATCGTGCGTGTATACTGTTCTATCGTGCGTTAATCCTACCCTATCGTGCGTTAATCCTATATCAGGTTTATCGTTCAATTTTAACAGTTTTTCCGTTTATCGTATCGTGTTAATCGTTTCGTACCTTTTCATAAGCAATTAAATTTATTCAAAGTTACATGTCGTTCAGTGCGCCGTATACGAAAATTTATCGAACACATCAAAATTAACCAACAACACTGTGCCGGATAATTATGCCAGTACCAAGTTGGCATTTTTGCACCCGCTTAAGATGCTGTTTCGGAAAAATCCATATATACCAAATGATAGACCATTGTATAGAGAGTATATAACCACTTTTGTTTTTAGTGTGTTTCACCTGACAGGTGAGATATTTACCTTTGAAATTTGATATCCTATAGGAAAATGATAATTCCCACAGGAGAAATGATTCTCCTACAGAAAATATTGACAATCCCATAGGATTTTTTAAAATCTTATAGGAATGATATTTCATATAGGAGAAAGGTATTTCCTGTAGGAATTTGATTCAGACAGGTAGTTTTCCTATGGGAAATTAAGATTTCCTATCAGATTTTATCAAATCCTATCGGAATTGAAATTCTTATAGGAAAAAATTGTTTTCCGATAGGAAATTTCAAATTTCCTTTAAGAATATTGTTTTTCCTAAGGTAAAATTTATTTTCCTGTAGGATTTTATTTTTGAAAGGTGAAAGGTGAGATACAATGATAACAAAGGTGGTTGTAAACTCTTTAAGCAATGGTCTATCATATGGCATATTTGAATTTTTCGATACATGCAGCTTAGACGGGTGCAAAAATGCCACCTTGGCACTGGCATAATTATCCGGCACAGTGTTCAATATTATATGCATATTATATCTGTAAGCAGTGAAAATGAAAAATTAAAGTAAACTATCGAAGTTCTTAGGAACAAGGTAACATTTTTACCTGTATATCGAATATATTAAATCGTACTTGGAGTGTATACCTGCGTAAACATTAACTTGTATGTAATATAATTCGTTTTTTTATGCATCATTTTTTACAGAAACAAAAGTATTTATGTTATAATTTATATAAATTACTTAAAGCAAGAGTTGTATTTCAATTGAACCCGCTTATTTTCGTGTGATATTTGATATCGGGCTGAAATGTTCTCAGCGATCCGTTTGCCCATTTGATCGGCTAGGGTGTGCGGTAATGAAAACAATGTTAACAAATCGTACACGGAATGTGTATCTGCGTAAATATCTATTTAACTTGAATGTAATATAATTCGTTTTTAATGCACCATTTTCTTATACAGAAAGAAATGTATTTATGATAGATTTTATATTTATTTAGAACAAGAGTTGCATTTTAATTGAACCCGCTGTTTTCCGTGTGATTTGAATCTTCGCGGCGATCTGCTAGGGTGTGCGGTAATGAAAACAATGTTAAGAATACAGATACTTGATCATTTAAGCTCATAATTTTTGCTAAAAAATAAACTGGTCGTTTTTATACATTCTATAAAAGATGCAGCGATGATTAACAACTCGGCAATTGTTAATAATAAGAAATCCCACGTAAATCTTGATTCGTACGTGTTCTTTCTCAAATTCTGCCATTATCAGCTTAATCTTGAGGATCGTTTAACGTGATTATACGTTTATCATGAAAATCGTTTACCCTTACTATCGTGTATCAATCCTATCCTTTCGTGCATGTATACTGTTCTATCGTGCGTTAATCCTATCCTATCGTGCGTGAATCCTATCCTATCGTTTTATCTTGTAAAAAATAACGTTGCGGGTATTGTAACAATTTTGAGAATGATAATTCATATAATCAATGTAAAAATTCAAACGTCACACATCTTAAATAGACATACACGTCATTCGATGATATACAAAATTTTATGCCTGATTTATGAGGACATGTGGTGATAACGAACAATGTTCAAAATCAAAAATACAAAATCCACTTATTTGTCAATAGCTTGTCTCGCCTTAGAAACTGTTCATACGTAGAGCATGTCCTTGCGTATCGAATTAACTGAGAGACAAAAACTCCATATGCAGGTGATGTTAGGTTACCGGTACCATCAATGTACTTTTCCATAAAAATCCAAATATGAAACAGATGACGCAGATTCAGTGGAATCTTTGATTTAAAGTTCACTGGAATATATCGATTTGACATAAGTATGGAAGTAACAGCAGTTAACTGATATTGCGTCGATATACCTGAATGTTGAGTTAAAGGCCAAAGCAAGTAAAATTTTTTTCAATAACAAGTTTTTAAAAAAAATTCTTCGTTATATGAATACAACAATAGGTCTGCTAACAATTGGGTACAATTAATACCCATGGAATTTCCAACAGATTATAAACTGAAGTATAATGTAATTTCATATGGAACCAATTTGTTTTAAAGCATCGATATAACCGCGAAATTATTTAACTTTACCAACGGTTAACTATTTTTTTATCAGTTTCCAGTCCGATATATCAGGTTTTTCAGTCATTTAGACTTTTCAATAAGTCCAAAAATAAAGCTTACAAAATAAAGCCCTGCTTTTCGGTCAAAATATTTCAAGACCTTTCAGGTAACAGTAATTCAGCTAAATAAAGTTTATCTTATGACTTCTATATAACAAGTGAAAAAATCAAAGCCATACCTATCCTATCCTATCTATACATTTAACAAACACTTGATTGATAAACAATGCAGCTCTGTTAAAAGTATCTTGAAGCAGATATCTTTTAACATATTGATAAATTTTACAGAAAGGAGTTAAAATAGTTAACCTTAAAATACGCTCAATGTCAGACTATTTTACGCAATAGTAAACAAACGCATTTAACGATGCGTGTGCACATGAAATCTTAGTATGTAATATTTTCTGTTATAGATATTGCCGTCATGTGTTTGTTTTTGTGTTTTTGATTTTAGGCAGCGTAATATTTAAATATTCTGTTGGGTTTTTTTTTTTTAAAGAAGATGTAGTGTATTTCTTTTATTTGCATCATTAATAATTTCGTTGTTGTAACCTACCTTTGACATTTATACGTTTTTGTTGAAATTATTACAATTATAAGGTAAATAACTTCATGTATAAGTTATTTGTATCGGATAGTCATTTTAATAATAAATTAATGTACTTAAGCGTCCGTGAAAAAATATGTATGCTTTATTAGCTGTGTTATATTAGCAATTTACAGACATCAAATAATTGAAATAAAGTTGGAACATTTAAATATCCAAATCACATTGTTAGTAGAATTAGAATTGATGTAGAACTTTTTTAATTAAATTAGAACAGTAAAAGTGATATCAGAAATTTTTTTATCATTCCTGTTTCGCACTTTAAACAGACCTACCTCATTTTTTTTCTTACACTTACGATAACTATAACAAAATGAATCATGAAATATCTGATGTTTAGGAATGAAAATATAATAACGAATAACGTTATAATAACGAACAGCTGTCGTTCAAATCGTGGTCTTGGTACTTTAAATCAGTGGACCTGTACTTCACGAACAATTTACTGCGCAGTACAGAAAAAGTGACGCTATAAAATAGATGTGAAATTCAGGGCTGAATGCATGCATACTTTAGTTAGCAGGTGTATTTACTTTATGTGGGAAAAAACACACAAATATACCTTGTTTCATAACGCCAAGTGTGATGCTGCCTTTTTTATATGTAAATTGTAGTCAAGTTGCATGGCAGTCATTCGGAAAAAGGGTAATCTAAATAGCTCAACATTGCAACGGCATACTCGTGTTAAAATTTACGATTTACATATGAATAACTAAAACTGTTGTCGTAGTGAATGAAAAGCATGAAACCAGTGTTAAGGATGGATTCTTTTCATATTTTATGTATTCAGAAAATGATGAAATTAAGCATGTAAAGATTTTAAGATATACACATTTCAATAACACAAAAAAAGTGTAGGGTAATCTTGCTTGATTTTACTTGAAGGTCAATTGAAATGTCAATGCTAAAAATAGATTTTTTCCATGTAGAAACAGAAATTTCATGGTGGTATCTTAAATTGATGGTTTAAGAAAAATAAAGATGATCAAATGTAAAATAGCAACTAAAGTCTAAAGTTCTATAATAAAGCATGATATTTAGTAGTAAAAAACCGAACTTTTATTCTTGAATCCCACAAAATATTTATTCCGAATTTCCTCTGTACACTCTATAAATTGATATTTGGTTGTTCGCTAACCCCCCTTTATCAATGGTTATTTCGATATTATCATATATGCAGAATTTATTTTTTTTTTAGATTCATAGTAAAGATCCATATTAAGAAAAAATATAACAGTAAAGAAATCATTGGGTATTCATGCATATAAGATTGTCAGATTAGCTCGAATTTCCTCATCTTTAAAATTTTCATTAAAAAAACTGAAAATATTTTCATGTACTTTCTAAGACAATAATTAATAAGGCCAGACAAGCAGTTGGATAATATATTCTTTATAAAATATGATATTATGAATTATATCTGTTATTACAATGTTTAAAGTCAATAAATAGTAAAATCCTCAGTCCGAATTTCCTCTGATATAAAATATATTAGATTAATTGATTTTAAAAAAAGTAACATTTTTTCTTACTCTTATTATGTTATATTGCAAAACAAAGCCACAAAATGAAGCTGTATAAAGAATTTTTTATAAATGTATGATCAAACATCTCAAAAATGTACACTGAACATTTGGCTGATATGGTTTACAGATATCAGTGTAAAAAACGCTAAAAAATGCGAAATATTATCAACCATGCAAATTTTAAATTTTGTTCTTAAAAGGTATTGATAATATATATACTTGTACATGAAAAAATAGTACACCCAAAGCACTCGTTTGAAATCTTAGCTTTCACAGTTTGATGCAAAATATTTGTTTATTAAAAGATGAATAGACTACATGGACCTTTTTTCACATATCCGAAAAGAGATGGTGTATATCATCTTTGCTGTCTGATCTGTTATAAACAAGTTGTAAAAAAATGATTCTTTTCACATTTCTTATATTATCATAATCTTGATTTATTGAATAATAATAATTGAGACTGTATATAATATTTTAACATCAAGAAATTAGGGGGTAATCTTCCTTGATTTTTTGTCAATGCCATTTGAAAGTCACTCCTTAAAATACTACATTTACACAGGTGAGTTTTTAAAATCTATGCATGTGAATTAACAACTGACTGACAGCGTATATATTGGTTTTACAGCGACAATACACATATATTTCATAAAAACAGACATCAGTATGAATATAGATATAAGCATTGAATGCTTATTTTTGGATGTCGTCTGTCCTGTAACACACCAAGTGGTGCAGACAAATTATCATACCGCTTGGTGTGTTACAGGACCGACGACATCCAAAACTAAGCAATCAGTGCTTAAATAGATATCAGTGAACATAACACAGAAAAAATAATCAAGTCAATAAAAAATAGTATCGTATTTCGGGAAAAGATACACGTGCCTGTAAGAATTTAAGAATTAGACATTTGAGAAATACTAAATAAGCATTTAATTTCTGATGTAGAAATGACACAAGATGTGATGGATTCACTGAGTAAAATTCCAACCACCGAAACTGAAAACCCACAAGACGGAAAAGAGTGTCCGCTGAAACTGATTTCTGATCCCCAGTTACATTGAAGGGCTTCTTTGGCTGTGTTCACATTTCATGTGTGTCACCAGACCGGGTCTGGGTCAGTGATGGTAAATGCAATCTCATCTTGATAAATACGAAAGGTGACACTATTCATCTTCTGAAGGAATTATGGGACGATTTATATTATAACGGGTTACACACAGTGAACAGTGAGCGTGAACTGATTTATATAAGTAGATATTTTAACATCAACTGTCAAAAGGATTTGAAAACAACCACCACATATATAAAGAGAACTGACATGGAGACCACAATGTGTGTACTGGTCCATGTCCAAAAAAGATCTACTAGTCGGGACAGAGAAGACATCAAAACCGGCAAGGTTACCCGGCACAACCAGAGCGGACAACTGACACAAACCATATAACAAGACAACACAGGGCTAGAACTCTATATACAACCTATCTATATAACAGAAAACAACAATGGGGATGTCGTGGTGTCTAACCGATGTAATGCTGTAGTGGTGACCGATCGTGAAGGAGGACATCGTTTCACCTACACAGGACATCCATCAGGATCAGGACTACAGCCATATGGCATTTGTACTGATGCCCTTTCACACATTCTGGGGGGGGGGGGGGGGGGGGTTCGGTCATAGTTTTTTATTTATTTTAAATTGTAAGTCATTTATTAATCAAACTAGCATTAGGAAATGTTTTGTAAAATGTTTAACAATGTATTTACATGTTTTAATATATTCATACGCACGATATTATTCAATTAACAGATAACAGCTAGTATTGACATGTTGTAGATGAACAAACACACTGCCCTAATAATGACGCCTTGACAAGCCTAAATCCACCATGAGAATGGCTTGGATATTGACAGGTAAATGTGTCTGTACTTATTTAGTCTGGTTACTGAAACCACGTTATTTGTAATTTTTGAACATCTTCCGCTGAATTTGATCCGGGTTTAATTTAAATGGACAAAAATACTGATTGTTTATTCCACACTTTGTGGTCATCCAAACATGTATGTCTGTTGATAATAGGGTTTCAAATACATCATATGAAAGTTTTAAAATAATTAAGAAATAAAACTCGTTTTGTGATTTTTAAACTCTATGCAATAAAATTTTATAAATGAATTCCATTATGTTTTTTAGACAAAACCAAATATATTGGTATTAATCATTTACTGTAAACGTCTTTAATTCCACGGGTCTAAATTTTCACGATTTCCTGTGTTATTACCTTTCACTGTGTTTTTAATTTCACGGATAATCGATCATAAAGTAAATAATCAGGATGATAAAATTCTCATGAATGATGAACATCCAACCATGCATTTACACTTTTTTCTTAGGAATCACGTAAGGTTATTGTATCAATGAAATTAAATGCTATGAGAAAAATAATTAATTAAAAGTATTTTGTCGAATATAATACGCACTTGTCTATAATGCGTACCTGTCATTTTGGACCTGAAAATAAGGATGAAAACATAGTCTTGGCCCTCTATTTGTCATTTTAAAAGCGAACTTATCAATATGAATACATGGGTATAAAGGGTGTTTATAATGTATTTTCTATAACGCGATGTCCTAGATAAAAAGAGACAATTAGTGCACGTGTTCACAACAATGGTTTCGATATGTTATTAGATAAAGGTGAATGAATTCCGTTATAATTAGTTGTTTAATTACATTAATTGTAAATAATCATACATAATATTCATGCTTATTATTTTAGCTGATTTTGAAAGTATTATGATAACCATAATTAAGTGGGAACTTGGGTCCCAATTATGCACACATTTATTAATAACATCTGTAATGGCGGCCTACACGGAGATGGTGAATGCACAGCTCAATATTCACGATGGTTTAATGTTCACGGAAAATTGTCTGATCGTGAACATAGTGAAATTAAAAACACCGTAATGTTTTCCATGTCTACAGTATTTTTTTCTCTTAAATTGTAGACTATCAATCTTTTCTTCGCCTACGATATGAGAGACGAAATTAGAATACGAACAAATTGGAGTACCAAAAGTTTCAAAATTCACAGAGAAATGCAAGAAACACTATAAATGTTAATATAATTTTGATACAAAAATGTTCCAATTATTGTTATCTTATCCCTCTTTCAGGATGTACTTCAATCCCGATGATTTTACCTGCAAAAAGCTGTTTCCAGCAGGTATTTCGACGTTAAAACAACATGGTTTTAGCGTCAGACAGTGAAATTGATTCAACTTTGAAATACGGTGAATTCTGAAGGCTGAAACAATTTTTTTCAATGTTAAATTCAACTTTTTTGGCATTGAAATGGTATTTGAATGTAGAAGAAAAATGATGCAGCTATTTCAGCGTCCTTACTCGAAAGACATTTAAAAACACACATATTGTTGTTTATCGAAGATCCCACCCAGAGACAGTGTGTGTTCACATCGTAACTTAAACTGAATGGTGATAATATACCTGATGTGCTTATCAGTAAATGTGTTAAGAAGTGACCGTCCTTGTCTATCATATGTACTGTTTTTGTTTTATTATCACACACTAAAATATGAAAGACCTCGTCAGTGCATATTCCTTGTGGCAGTAGTACTGATCCTGTTGGGTGTTCGGTGTAGGAGAATCGATGTCTTCCTCCATGATCTGTTACAACTACTGCACTAGACCAATCGTATATTGAGTCAAAGTCAGATACCACGACATCCCCATTGTTGTTCTCTGTTATATAGGTAGGTTTACTATACAACTCCATCCCATTGACATCATATTGCATTGTTTGTATCAATTGTCCAATCTTGTTGTAGCGGGTTAACTTGCCTCTCTCTTTATTCTCCTTATACATCGCGACCAGTAGATCGCCAGTGGACGGGGACCAGTACACACCCCGTGGTTTCCATTTTGAGTTTGCTGCCTCTATTAATGTGGTGGTTGTTTTCATATCATTCGACAGTTTTTTGATGTTGTAACTCCTGTCTATATAAATCAGTTCACTATCACTGTTCACTGTGTGTACTTCACAACCATATCTAAACAAACCTTTCAGATGATGTAGAATGTCACCTGCTGTGTTTGTCAAAAGGAGATTGCTAAGTAAATCGTTGATCCAAACACGATCGGGTGTTACAAAGGAAATGTGAACACAATTTTCAACACCTATCACTGTGAAGGAGTAGAGTAACTTGAGATGAGGAATATTAAGTTTGAGTAGACACTCGTTTCCATTCTGTGGATTGTCTGTCTTTGTGGATAGGATTTCAACCAGTGGCTTCTTCACATCAGCAGTGTCTACAAGTCAACCATCAGATATGATATATTGATCATATATATATATATATATATATATATATATATATATATATATATATATATATATATCGTATGAAAGTCTACAAATATTACATCATCGTTTTACGAAATAAGCATGTATTTTTATCAAATCACTTGGTTCAAAGTAAGACATTTTCTGGTAAATCGTTAATATCGTCAATGATGCATTCATTAAAAGGACATAGACAAATAACTATGAAAAAGGGGGAAAACTTGTGGTGTTGAAAAATAATAATAATCCAAAAATGGTCAGTCTAAAACAAGATTTGCATCTTCCCCAAAAATCAAAGTTTTTGAATGAAAAGATTTAATTATAAATATAAATTTCTTACCCTAAAGCTTTAAAGATCGGAATTCACTTTAACTATGAATATACAGGCTGCAAAATAATTCTTAATCAACTCTTTTTTTTTTTTTTTACAAAAGGAGCTTTTTTGGATTTACATGCATGTCCGGAGCTACATGGCTATAATAAAATATTATATTATATAATATATTATAAAATATTATATTTCACAAGCTTAAAGATACATATTTATTATGGATGTGTAGACTTCTCAGTGACCAAAACCTTGCTACAGTGAGCAATAAGTGATACGACACGTTAGGAGTGTGAAAGTCATATTTTTGATGATGCCAAAGCAGCTTTAATAATACATAACTGTATCGTATATATGATACCATATGTTTTGAATTGATCATATAAGAATTGCATCATATCATGAATGAATATCATATTATTTTAATATGACTCAAGTTTGTGATACATGTATATGATATATTGTATAACAGTATTGTGGTACAACCTATGATATATTGTATAACAGTATTGTGGTACAACCTATGATATATTGTATAACACAGTATTGTGGTACAACCTATGATATATTGAATAACACAGTATTGTGGTACAACCTATGTCCCCTTGTACGTAAATAAAATCGAATCAAAGTTGTTGCCTAAAATATTATTGAGTATTACCTGTCAGAGCGTCCTGTCGGGTTAAATACCTGTAGATACACATCTTGTTGTGGTCCCATGATCCGACCCAGAGACGGTGAGTGTTGATATCATAACTCAGACTGTATGGATAGAATATCCCTGATGGTCTTATCAGTAGGTGAGTCAGGAACTGACCGTCCTTGTCTATCATCTGTACTGTTTTTGTTTTACCATCACATATCAGAATATGTAACAATACGTCAGAACATATTCCACGTGGCCACATTCTCGATCCTGATGGATGCCCTGTGTAGGAGAAACGATGTCTTCCTCCGCGCTCTGTCACCACTACCGCTCCAGACAAGTCCGAGTCAGACACCACGACATCCCCATTGTTGTTCTCTGTTATATAGGTAGGTTTACTGTATATTCCGACTCCTGTGTTGTCGTGTTGTATGGTTTGTGTCAGCTGTCCACTTTGGTTGTACCGGGTTATCTTTCCTCTTTCGGTGTCCTCCTTATAATACCGACCAGTAGATCTTTTGTAGAAGGGGACCAGTACACACATTGTGGTGTCCATACAGAATAGCTTTGCTTTATAAATATGTCGGTTGTTTTTATGTCCTTTGATATTCTTTTAATATTATCATACATATCGACATAAACTATTTCCCCATCATCGCTAACTGTGTGTAAGCCACCGCTTAATAAGCCACAATAGTCATCACTATATAAATCATCTATGTGATGTAGAGTGTCACCTGTTACGTTTGCCAATATGAGATTGTTTCTATCACTGACCAAGACACGGTCTGGCTTCATATAGGAAACGTGAATACAACCTCGGACACTTTTCACTGTGAGAGATTGATGAAGCTCCGGGTTAGACATCAGTTTAAGAAAACAATTCTTTCCTACAAGTCTTTTCCGTCTTTCTGTGATTTGGATTGCACTCAGTGGCTCCATCACATCATCTTTGTTGAGTGGCTCAGCCATGGATAGCTGGCTGGTGTGGACTGTAAGATGAGGGCTGAATTTTATCTGCGGGAAGAGGGTTTTCCTTATAAGAAATTGTATCGGTCTGATTGCCGACTGTTCATATATGTGTTCAAACCTCTGTATGATCGCAAGACGTCTGCTTATCTTTCTTATCTGTTTCAAACAACTGTGTTTGAACTTAACATCAAGTAGGACATTGCCAAGGCGATCTTTTATTATTTGTGCCTTTTTAAGCACCTTTGACTGATAAATGAAAAACTCTTTGCGACCGGTTTTGACATCAGCTTTGATTTCTGTTAGAAAAGCGTGTCTGCAAAATAAAGCCTCACTTCTGATAATGTGAATGGTTCCTCGGTGTTGTTGTCGCTTTATTTCATATGCTGATAGGACAAGTGGTAAGTGTGTTCTGTGCTCTGTGTAATGATCACACACAGGTATATAGCACATTCCATATTCCCCATCAGTATCTTTCTCACATATATCTTGTTTTTGGATATAGTTGTATTTCTCACGTTTTATCAGAACGATATGGTCAACTGTTTCTAGATCTTGCATATGGTTCTCTTTACATTGATGGCCTAACTCACATGGACACGATACACAATAATACTCTGTGTCCCCCGGACACTTGGAACACTGGTGTACTATACATTGGGCGCTTGCTGTGTCCATGGTGGGATACAAAATACACAACCTGATCAATAAAAGAGAAATATATCATTATCACTTTGGGTTTTTTAAATTCATATAATCAATTGAATTAGAATTTTTTTAATTCATATGACATATAATAAATTAAATATGAAATTAAAAAAAACATAACAAACAGTTAACAAGCATATGAACTTGGTTGATCAATTCTTCTGAGAAGCACCTCGGGATTTGATCACATGACCAACCAAGTTCATTTAAGAGATAAACAACATGTTAAAAAGTTATGAGCTTGGTTGGTCACGTGATCAAATCCTGTGAAGCCCAAACGATCAAACGATAAGTGCGTGAGGTAATCATTGTGACGTCATTAATTTTCGCTATTCTATGGGTTCATATAAGGAACCATATTTGCAAATGTAAATAAACAGAATTGAACGTTTTTTCTCTGTTCTATAGGTTCATATAAGGAAACGTATTTGAAAATGAAAGTATATTGTTTAAAAATTTATGATAAAACTGGTTTGTCCCGTTTTTATAAATAAAGATGAAGATAGGCGAGACAAATCATTGTTATGCCTAACTTAAAGGAAAGTCAGTTTTTTTTGTTGTACCCGTATATCATAGAACATGAAACAAGCAATTTAGCCATGTATTTAAAGCTCGTTGATTTTTTAAAAGTCTAATGAAATGTCCCCATATTGAAATTTTGCACTAATTATACAATTTTTATCACAATTTGAATTAATTTTTAACTAGAAATACAAATATTTGTCCCACCGTCAGAAAGTACGTAAAAATTTTCGGTAAAAGATATACCTTTTTTAAAAGAGATCACATTAGTTTAGGATTACGTTGAGATTTTAAATGTCCAAATAAAGGTCCCTCTTTGTTTGACGCGCAATGACGCGACGTGAAAACGGAGTACGAAATGAAAAAAAGGCAACTGTAAATTAGATTTTGTAGAAAAAAAATTCTCGTTTTTTATGATAAGTATTTTTCTACTTTGTTTACATGCTAATCAAATAATTTTAGTAAATAATTATTGCAAATATTGTGTCATTTAATTCTCATCATAAGATAGATAATATTGAGTATTAGGTCTAATAGTTGGGTAGGATAAATAACAACTGCTACATGTATTACATGTAGCTTTTCAGCATAAACATGTATATATAATGTTTACATAAAAGTAATTTTTATATATATCTATTTAATTAAGTGTAGGATTCTCTTTATGTACGAAGTACTGCGTCGGGTAACTTACAGGCGTAGTCCACGCTGGTCCATACGAGCATTGGTACGAATCCATTTGGGGGAATTTAGCTGAGAGGTACTTCATGGGATCGTGTGTCAAGCTGAACAGTTCATACGCCGGATTCTAACACCATTTGTGACCCATGGAAAGTGCACAAGTCGGTATCCGTTTTATAAGATTTATTAAAACTCCGCAAACTTATGGCAATATTCCACGAGGTCGGTAGTCGGTGGTACAAGCGCCTTGACCGTCGCTCTCCAACTACCGAAGAATTGAACATGGCTAACAATTACATATAAATAACAAAACAGTTTTAGCAATAGAGAATAATAAAATAGTAAATATAAAGAGTTACTTCAATTAACGGATTACTTAGATAAACTGAGAGTCAATTTAGAGTGTCCGGATTAAAGTCACTCAACGCCAGTGACAGGGGGAAAATGTGTCCTGTCCAAGGGGAACATTTCACACGGTGCTAACAGAACCAGTAAGCACCGGGCATTAAAAAGATTGAAAGTTGCGTCACCCCAAACACCAAAACGGCGGTCGGCTACACTTGCTGCATAGTTTAAAAATTTAACATCTCCTACAACAAAGCTCCTACTTAATGTCGATATGATAAAATCACCAGAAGAACAAAAAGAAAAATCAACACAAAACGCGGTCATGCGGGATTTGAAAACAACAATTAACTGTTGCAAGATGAAAAGACCTAAGGATTCCGTTACGTCAATGAACGTACTTGTCGCCTCTATAAGTGGGGAATAAGTGACCAAAAGCAAATGTCGGAAAAGTCTAGCCAAGGCACTTGGTTTACCTGTTGGACAAGTAAGTAAGGGAAATAGAATCCGTACCACTGTAAAATCCTGTTGGACCTACACCTCAAAAAAAGCGCGAGCTGACGCCATTTCAGCCGAAACTAAACGACAAGCTTGCGACTTTTGGCTGCGACCAGGTATTTCTCGACCAACAGGGAACAAAGGCGGTATCACACAGAACGATTGGACCCAAGAAATACAAAAGCCACGCAGTACATGTCCTGGAGAAAACTCAAACTGAAGTTTACCTCGACTTTATTTGCGAAAATCCTGATGTCAAAATTTGCCAGAGATCGTTTGAAAACTGCTAGCCTTATTTCGTTAGGCAGGCACGGTCAAAAGACAGACATATGTGTTGTTGCAGGTATCTGCATGTCGAAATTAAGAGTGCTTTTAAATCATGCATGGAAATTCGTAAGAAGATCCTTAGGACGAATTACACAGACAACGAAGTTCAAATATTCGAGTCCATAAGCGATTTAATAAACGCTGCACTCTGTCTGAATTATTCATTAAAATGTCTGAAACGACAATGCACCGACAACGTACCGAATGTGGCATCCACAAACTACGTTTACTTTCTGAGGAAGGTGGAATTGGACGAAATTCTTAAGTGGGGAAAAATTGAAAAAGTTGACATTAAAGCAAATGGCAACAAAACAAAACAGAAACTTGTTTTTGTAAAAAAGGAATAAAAAAATCCACTATCTATTTTCCCACTTGTTGCAACTCTTGAAATCGTTCCCTTTCCATCAGCATCGAGCAACATGGCAAAACAGCCAGTATCAAACACTTGTTTCTAATCTTCCACTAAATCAATGCATTTGTGTCCATGATTTCTCTGAAAATTATCGTTGTACAGAATTGAAGCAACTACAAAGTTCCAATCCACGTCATCATTATACATCACCATTATACATCGTCATGCTCTGCTTGATATAGATGGTGTCGACAGTTCAAAGGTGAACCCAGATATTGTCACTGGACACTTCTTTGTAATCAGTGATGACAAACAGCATGACCAGCACTTCGTCCATGCGGTTCTACAATCTATTGCCGAATAATATTCTTCAATCTCCTACCCAGTAGAAAGCATGCACGAATTTACGGATGGATGTGCAGTATTTAAGTCGACATTGCTTTGGGGATATCAGTAACTCTTATAATGACTTTGGTTTCCAGAATTTCACCCGAAATTTTTTTGAGACTGCACATGCTGAAGGTAATATTTTTTAAAAGTACAATTATCAAATATCATATGTACAGATTTAAATATGTACGTTAATACTATTAATTATTAGAGTCAAACTGAGCATGGCCTTCAAACCTTTTTTTAAAATGTATGTTATAGGCACATAGCTATATAGAATTGGTAAAGGCCCCTCTCTACTTTGAATACGAGGCTGCGTAAAACATGCATCATGTTATGCAAATGTAATACAATCTCGATTATTTTCAGAAAATTTTATTTCAATCAATATATAATTTTATAGACGCTTTTCTTTGCAGGGTCTCAAGATGCTGCTGGAGGACTTTTAAAGAGACAGGCAGATATGGCAGTTTTGCGCGTACCACTGATCTCACATCCAAAATGCGCGGGGCTTGTATGAATTTGCGGTTTCAAATTTGACAAGGACCAAATCTGTTTGTCGTCGCAGGCTATTTCGTTTCCTTGACAGTATACCAAGAGATGGTAGTCTAAAATTCAAACCAATTCCTACCATTAGGTCCGTTCACCGGGTCATTGTCAATCAAACCTCTCCACAAATTATCACGCGTGAATTGTCTTGTTTTTTGTGAAAAATGTTGGTCACACATTTACGACGAATACCTAAATGTTCCGAAAACTGGACATTGTCAACAAATACTAATGGTGAATGAACCATCTATAACAAGTGATACAGTCGCTGCGGAGCCAGATGACAAAGACGATTCTATGCCTAACGAAGTCATTATGTTATAGATTATAACACAATGTGCATGCTGACTTTTCAAAGTGTTGTTTGATGATGTAATCCGCATGTACGACATTGGCCTAGCTGTTGCATAGTATGCATATTTTCAATTTTGTTGGTGGAAAATGGAACGTAATGTTTATAAAATTGCCTTGCAAACAAGTCATATTTGGAGACATTTTTTTTTAGATTTGTGTTAGGAATAATAATTCTTTAAAATCACGTTTTACAGGAATTCAATTCATTTATTCAATTTCTAATTTGAATGCACTCGTTGAATTCGTTGCATTAAAAGTATTATTTGTGCGTAATTATTGGCCCGAGTAACACGAAGCTTAGTTTGCGTTAATTGCACTGTGATTGGAGCATGTTTAAGATATAAATTTTACTGTTAAATGTATTTTATAACGTGACGTTATGTTTTATACGTTTTAAGCGTAACGTTAAGTGACACCAGTAGCGAAATTCCATGCAGCGGTTAAAGAAGAGTTGCACTTCAAAACTGTTCATTTACTGTCTGCAATATATGGCCAAAATTCTGAGTTGAAAAAGGCCGAAATTTGCAGATATCGGAATTTCCTGGTAATAGGCACATCTACACATTGTGTCCTAAATACCTTCACAGTTTTACGAAATTTCGTGCAGCGGTTTAAGGGGAGTTGCGCAATCCCCCCCCCCCTAAAAAAAAAAACAAAAAAAAAAAAACAAACAAACAAACAAAAAAACACCAAAAACAAAAACAACACAAAACGAAAAAAAAACATGCATGACTGGGGGACGGATCTTCCCAAGTCAAGGGTTTCTGATCCGCTCCGGAGAGAGCGGAAGTCATGACTTGGGAAGATGGGACGGATCAAAAATATACCCCGTGCAACTAGTTGACTCTGTCAATTTTTCGAAAAGTGTATTCCTACATGTATAAGAACAAGTTAAGAAAGCTTCAAGAAAAGTTCCGCCATAAACGCAAAAGGGCGTGGTTTGCAATGAAAAAATTACAAGGTTTTGAAAAATTGAGATTCAGTAAAAAAGTTTGTAAGCACGTGATTACAGTGCTTCAATGTTGCTACGTCAATGGGGCATACATGTAAATTCTTACTTTGATAAACAAGCATGTTTAATAAAATTTTTGGGTTTTGGTTGATTTTTTTTTTTAAATGCGGAACAATATAATTTAGTAAGTTTAACTTTGAATAGAAAGTACCTTGACACAAAAAAAAGGGTAAATTTGAAAACTTTAACAGAAAATGGGGGAAATGGTTATTTTTTTTTAAGTGATAAGTTGGTCATTTAAATTTTTATTCTTTCCTCTTCTCTCATTGTGAAAACCCTGATAGTTTTTGACATGTTTAATAAAAAAAACCCTGGCGGGAACACGTATATTCCACATTTGTTGTTCTGTTTTTAATCACAATTATTCAGCCCTTCCATCTTCAGCTTCAGTCTCTTATTTGATTGTAAGTAAATACATTTTTGACATACTTCTACAAACCTTGCTTATTTGATATTAAGTAAATACAATTTTATTTTACATATTTCTACAAATCTTGCTTAGTTCTGTTTCAGGTGCGCCCTTTCTTCTCTTCTTACCCTTACCGATCTTATTTCTCTTCTATTCAATAAATGTTGTGTAAAATGTTCATGATAAACATTTAATATTTTATTGTTTCTCAATTATTCAAAACTATGATGTCATGATCATCAAACATGTATGATCAGGGACGTATATAGTAGTATATACGTCCCTGATATGATTCTATTGGTTGTATTACTGTTAATAAAAATAGAAAATAGAAAAAAAAAACTTTGATTAGAAAGTACATGCATTTCTCCTGTAAGAGGATTCAGTTCGACATATTATAAAAGGAATTAAGTCTTTTTTTTAATATCATCGAAGATCGCGACTCATTGCATGGGGTGGACTTCACCATTATCAATTTTAATTAGCGATCACCGCGAGCATTCCTGTTATAAATACTTGTTAACAATCCCTTAGTCACAATAACAATAACCCCGCAACCTGAGACAGGTTTTCACCTCACCGGAAGTTGTGTGACGAGTAGCGCCCCCTGGATCAGGTAAACAATTTTAAAAATCTGCAGTCATGGTGCGTTGTGGGGCGATCCTGCGACTTCTCTTTTCCATTTATCTAGTTAATTATGTGAAAGGACAGCTAATATCTGGGAATGTTTTACAAATTCTGCAGCGGACCTCGGGATTTTCTAAGGTAAGGTATTTCGTTTCAACCTCGTACCTGTAATTAGGTCAAGGTGTGTAGATTTTTGTTTTCAAAACGCGGAAATGGCGCAGACCGTTCAATGAAAGTTTGTGTACAGAATTACGCTTCCTAAACGACGGAGGTGTATCCTCTAACACGTTGATAGAATTTCTAGAATACATTTCATGTCATAATTATATATATTTCCTTTTTATTTGTATTTCTATATAGGGTCAAATATGCATTTTTATCACCTGTGATTCATAAAGATAAAAATAGCAGCTTGATATTGACATTCTCAGAGATAGGACTGCGAGGTTTATAAATTGCCCTATCTTATTAATCTTATCAGCTTGTGCTATCTATTTCCATAATACATAAGTTGCTGATTGATAAGATATCAAAACAATAAATACACAAGACATTTGTATATGGCCTATAAACAATATCTATCAACATGTGTTAGTGATTATGCAAGAAATGAAATGTGATCTTAACAAAGAAATAATCGATATATATAGGTGATATGTTTATTTAATACATAATATGATATAAAGATCACTCATTTTAAACATCTTCAGAATTTTATAAGATTAGATTTATTAAATTAAAAGTGGGTGTGTGGAGGGAGCAGTTGTATACTGCCTAAAACGCAGTCTCATCAGTTAAATATACACATTGTACAAATTAATAAGTACATAAACAATGGCATAATGTTGTGACATTATTGCATGAGATAATTTAAACTGAATACTCTGTCCACCGAATTAAGGATGAAATGGGTGAAGCCTCAGAAACACACTTGACATATATACTTGTATCATAATGCAGTCCAATAAAATGAACCTTTTAGTAGCTGGTCCTTAATTCTGAAGCTGTGAAATAAACAACTTTTTTATTATAAGGGTTAAGGTTGCCCCCTCACCCTACTTACTTAATAAGTAGGGCGCTACTTTTAGTACAGATGTTCCTCTATGGTTTCACTCCTTCATAAAATTGTATTTTAAACTGTATCAGAAACAATTACATATTTAGATAAAGTTCGAGGGACATTGCCCGTCCTGATTATAATTTAGAGGGTTTTTTTTTATTTTTTACCTCTTACCCCGGGATATGATGTGTTTTTAAGCTATTATATACACAAAAAAGTTCAAATGTACCCCTGATCCACCCCATTTTATGTAAAACCTTTGGATCTCAGGATGCAGTTCAAATGTACCCCTGCTCCACCCCCGTTTTATGAAAAATCTTTGGATCAGCATGCAGTGTCATATTCGTATGCGTCTGTTGGTACAATTATACATGTATACCAGCAGCTATTCAATTAACAAGTTTTTGTCAATTAATCACAGGCTAATTGTTTAATTACAGACCATCAATCAACTTTTTACTGATTTATTTCAACTAATCGCTCACAGCGTTTCTTTTGAACTTGAGGTCATAGCCACATAAGAGATGACCAATGGGAAACACTCGTTTTTTTGTTTAGAAGAACGGCCAGGGGGCATTTTTCATCTCGTAAATATGTCGCAAATTTGAGCGCGTAATTTGTAACTGGTCTTGACGTTTTGTGTGTCACATGTAGTTCATGCTGTAAGTAGGACAATTGCTGACCAATGAAAAACAGTTTTAAAATACCATTAAATGCGTAACTTTGATAATCATTTATCAATTACAATAAGAGTTAATTTCAAGAATTTATTTCAACTCATCAACTCAATCAATCATGTTAATATATTCTTATTTGAAGTCTGCAGAAACCGAAGGATCAATTAACAAAATATATAGCCTTGATCAAATGATGGTATAGCTATTGTTTTAATAGCAGAATTCAATCACATTGGTCCTTCTTATAAAGTCTTTATCATGTTTATGATGATATCTTTGCATATCAAGGGTTTCCAATCTGCTCCTCTTTTAGAATGTTTTGAATCTGCTCTTCTTTTCGCAGATACCTTAATATGCTTCTCCTCATATAAAATGTAAGACGCCATGTCCTGCTCCTCATAGTCTCCTCACAAACTGTGTGTGAGGACTGAGGAGCTAGAGGAGCGGATATCAGAAACTAATTATGAGTGTTTTAGTTTGACTGAATTAGACGTACTGATAAATGGATGCTGACATTGAACATACCATACTGTTACAGTGAGTTGATATTAGTCACACAATATGGTGCATGATCAAAGAGAGAACGGCTCATGATATATAACTGTAACAGTCATTGAGATATAGCTACGTATTACTGCAGATACAATTTTTGATAGTGGATTCAGACTTTGTAATTTTTTATAGTTGATTCAGACTTTGTTGAGTTATCCATAATAATTTTATTTCAAAGTGGCAGAATGGTGGAGAATATTTAAATCAAGTCAATATATACGTACCTGAGTAGAAAAAAATTGCTTGAGATTGAAATTGAACATTTAAGGGTCTGGTACATATGTATACCTGTATGTAGATTGATGGCCCAGTATAGTTATCTGTAGTCCAGATACAAAGGTGTTAATCAAGCAGCCCTGGAAAGGAAGTTTATTTTACAAACAAATCAAGAAATTCTGATTTGCATTATATAACTTATGTTTATATATTCAGTAGTATTACACACTTGTTTGTCGCAATGTTAAACCTAGGAGATCATATCTCTATATGGTTTACTAATAAAAATTTAAATGCAATTGTAAGTAAAAGTTTATAACCTATAAGAATGAAAATACCCCATTGGTTATTGTAAGACTACGGGGGTCAATAATGGAGTGTGGGAAATACTGCACTTATTGAATCAGACGGCCATAAAGGTGGGCATAAACCTGCCATAAAATACTGGAGATTACTCGATTTGATCACTTTATGACGGTGCCATTAGTACATAGTGATTATAAGTAGTGAGGGAGACATATTGGTCTAATGTATATATACCGGCTCAAATGTGGCCATCTCTGTTTAAACTTCTCAGATGTATAATCATCTATAAATAGTGAATCTGTCATGCAATACATCGACACAATTATAATTTTTATTTACAATATGCTTATTTACATATTACGCTTATTTACATATTACGCTTATTTACATATTACGCATAAGTTTACTGGTTTTGTAAGAAGGAAGTTCAACGGGCCCCAGAGTCAACAAACATGCTAATGTACATTTTAAAGAAATAATAGTAAAGAAAGCAACTCCTTTTAAAAAGCTTTTAAATCCACTTTCAAGAAATTAAGAACGAAGTTACACCCAATTTCTCCTCCTCAAACATTTTAACACTGAGAGCTCCTTCATACTCTTCTCTTTATCAATTGAAGCTTTTTTCCTCCCTCACAAATTTTCTCTCTTATTTTCTCTCTCTCTCATTTTCTTGGGTTTTGACGCGATAAATCATATGATACCGAGGGTTTGACTATACAGTTTATATTCTCCCCTCACTACATATAATCACTATGTACTAATGGCCCCATCATAAACAGACAGGGTTCGACACTAACCTTAGTCCGTTAGTCACAGACTAATAGATTTTCATGCGGACTAACAAAATTTCTGTCTAGTCCAGTCGGACTAATAAAAAGTTTACACCATGTACACGGAGATAGTGAATACGCAGCTCATTTTTATGTATGACATAGCACAACACAACTAAACCAGTGCAACACCTGTAAGAAAAACATTATTGTATATATTACGCACCCATTTCTTACAAATTATATTTAAAAAGTGAGTATTATATAAGGCAAACACGGTTATGCATTTTAATTTATTTTTGACGGGCAAATAAAATTGCCTGTGGACTAGTTAAAATTATCAGGCACTAGTCCGGCTGGACTAATGCATAAAAAAGTTAGTGTCGAACCCTGACAGATCAAACCAAACAATCTCCAGTATTTTATGGCAGGTTTATGCCCATATCTAAACAATCAATACAGTTATATTAATATCATTATAATTAACTTAGTGTTTTGCTATAGAATCATTGTTATTCAGGTTTGAATTTTGTTGATTAATCTTACTAACCACCTCCCCCCCCCCTTATAGTTCACCCCTCCCTTAATATAAAGCTTAGAATTGTTATAATTTAAGTGATCAATTGAGGAAAAAAGGGAGGTAACTCTCTTGACAAAATGTTTAAAATTTAAAATAGTAAGTCAAACCCTTGGTATCATATGATATCAAATGAGAGAGAGAGAGAGAGAGAGAGAGAGAGAGAGAGAGAGAGAGAGAGAGAGAGAGAGAGAGAGAGAAAGAGAAAGAGAGAAAAAAAATGAAAGAGAGAGAGGATTTGTGAGGGAGGAAAAAGCTCCAATTTTTCCAGTATAAAGGAGCTCTCAGTGTTAAAATGTTTGAGGGAGAGAAATTTTTTTAAGATAAAGAATGATTGGAAATAATGTTTAATTATAATAAAGTTACGAAAGAATGAGAGATCGTGTAAGAGGAGATTGAGAAATCAAGTGAGTGCATGTGTGCATGGAGGAGAGATGTACATGTTATAAAGGTGTATTAGAGAGAGAGAGAGAGAGAGAGAGAGAGAGAGAGAGAGAGAGAGAAGAAAGAGAACAGAGTATGATCCCTTATTCATGTGTACAGTACAATATGTATCAAATCTGCTATAATTATTTAATATTGATACACATGCAGATTTCCTCAACCTCCTTAAATATTCTGTTACTAACTAAGTAGAATTTTAAATTGTCCTGTGGTAGGATTTTAAAATTGTCATGCGGACCCAGTGATGAGAGTGTAATTAAGTGTCCAAGGACAAAGATTATTCTCCCTCATAATCATTTTTGCAAAATATTGAAAACAGCGATAGTATCTGTATTTATAGCCAGCTGTCATAGCATCAATTCAAATTCTTAATTGTTAATGTTACAAGTTTAATAATATTTTAATTTCTCTACTTTCACTTTCAGTTTGCTCAGCTGGTGGTCCGGGCCCAGTTAACCCGCCTCTATGAATCTCCGACCGCACTCACGTTGTTTGCGTTTAACGACACCGCCTACAACAATTTGCCATACAAAGAACGCAATGTTATTGACAGCTATAGCGAAAAAGAACTCGCTGACTATATCAAGTTCTGTACAAGTACGTATTTAATTATCATATTTTAAAAATTTATTCTTGAGTGAGTTAAGACTACAGATGCGTGATC
Organism: Magallana nippona; assembly: GCA_033439105.1. Lineage (NCBI taxonomy): Eukaryota > Metazoa > Mollusca > Bivalvia > Ostreida > Ostreidae > Magallana > Magallana nippona. Next base: position 3,060,412 of record CM065917.1, on the reverse strand, counting down.
AAGAGTTGCAAATTTTAAAGAAAAGAGTTTTTGGTTGAGTTTTGAATTTTTTTTTAAAAAATGTGCAAAAGAAGACTAATTGATTTACATGGGTACTGATTTTAATAATGCTCATTATGACATCATGCTATGACATCATTAGGGCTGAAATGATGCATCACAACACTACCGAATCACAATTCCAGGCCTTCGATTTCTGTAATTCATTCCGTATAATTTTTAGTTTCAAAATAGTGTACATGGTTCCAAATAGAACAAGCTCTCAACTTATTCAATTAAAACCCATGTGCCATTTTTAAATGATCAAAATTGAGGTAACTATAAACAAGCCAGTGTCTGTACTATATTGAGGTTGATTTACGGTCAATATTTTAAAGTTTCCAGTGCAGCATAAGTTTAATCAAGACTTTGTTATTGACATCAATTCAAATCAATCGAATCAAGGCACGTATATCGTAAATCACATCAACTTGTGATGATCCATACATAGTCTGTATCATTTCACCCTACATATCACAATGGTTTACTATCAAGAAGATATGTTTTGACAAAATAGCCACCTCTTGACCCTCAGTTTGTAAGCATACTATGTCTATGTAACTATCTAAAAGTCATAGATAATCTATTGTTACAATAATGTTTTTTTTGGCTTTATATTTTTGGATCACATTATGAAGGCAGCCTTAACTCACAACAATATACACAAACTTGTATAAAATGTATGCATTAAAAATAATGTATGAGTTTCATATTACATATAATATTTAAAAGCCAAAATGTAGCATTAAAAACTTTAACTGGTAATTAAATCTCATATATTGAGGATCGTCATGTACAGTCAAACTTCGTTATCTCGAACTAGATGGGACTGTTTAAAAACTGTGAGATATCCGAGTATTCGAGATATCGAGGGTAAAATACTTAAAAAATAAGTGGTTCAGACTTACAAATCACTTCGACAAATCAATTGTATTTGAGATATCAGTGTTCGAGATATCGAAGTACAACTGTAATTGGAGTGTCATATATTTCATATATGTTATAATAATCACGTGTCATCATGTGAACAAGTCACTACATATCACTGCATATAATTAATTATAATTAATCAGAAATTGTTGAAACTTTGCATGTTGATATATTTCGGTTGTTGAATATCACATCATTGGAAGCTAAAAACATTCTAACAATGAAAACAATAAACACAAAAAGTGTGTTGAATTGTTGGATTAAAATTCAATCCCGATTTGATATTTCATTACAGAGAATTAATTAAATAAAAGTTTATTTCAATCGAATTACCGCTTATCCATCAGATATTATAACAAAATGAACATTACAGCTGAGATTTCATTGTTTTAAACATCTTCATATTCAGATACTGATTAAATGAATGTTTATTAGCTTCATGAATTGCACAGACATTGTATTAGTATCTAATCCAAAATGAATGCTATATAATATTAGCTGCTGAAGGACTTAATCAATTAAAACGAACTTGGTCTCAATACGCAGATAGGTAATTCACATTGTCTACTTAGATGATTTTTTTGATAATGTCCATATAGGTTAGATATTAGACATTGTCTGTATATATAATAGGTTGTATCGATATTGGACAGTGTGTATAGATGTTAGATATTGGACAATGTCGATATAGGTTAGTAATGAACACTGTCTTATATATAGGTTAGATATTGGACAATGTCAATATAGGTTAGAGATTGAACAATGTATAGGTTAGATATTGGACAATATCAATGTCCTTATATATCATAATTCTATTCGGACAATGTCTATATTATAGATTATATATTATTTAACAAAATGAATTGTAGGCTAAAAATATATATCAATAGCTTTATACCTGTATGCGGAATAATGAAAAAAAATTGTCTGTGTAGAAAAGACTGTATTTATAAACAGCTCAAAATGCATGAAATAATCAGAAACTGTAGGCTCAATATTGGACGGTTAATGTCTGGAGATTTTCGCCTCATCTTTCGTGTGGTTTTCAGTCCCTGGAAATCGTGTCCAAACCAGTGCAATCCTGGACAACCAATACATGCGAAGCAGCGATGCGAATGGCGACCGCCTCTTTTTCAATCGCATCCAACGGATGGACACGGTGAGTCACCAGTTTATTATTTTCTTGTACTCGGACCAGTTTAGTGGGCAGCGTGTCGTATTTGAATTTTTCAGTATACGGATCCCGCCTCACTTCGAGTGAAATGAGGGACAATTTACAATTAAGAAGCATGGATTCCAATGGTGACAAGCTATTTATAAATCGTAAATACAGATCGTACACAGTAAGTCTCGGGTGTGTTTACTTCTGCATGGGGTGGTGACTTCCATAGTTTTGTGTCAGCACACACGAATTATGCATTCCATTAATTAATGCATTTCTAGCACTGAGACCAACTATAAAAAATTGTTTGCTTACCCCTCTATAAAACTTAAGGCAGAAAAATATGGAAAAAATTTTCTAAGTTGAATAAATATAATTTCATTTGATTCAGAATTAAGTCATTTTATTTAAATAGACATTTCATCCATCAGCAAACAAATGTATTTTCAAATTAATGTGTAAAAATATCTAAAAGGGTTAACTTTTCAATCTGTCAGTCTAAATGAGAGCAAGCAAACATTTTTTATAGGTGGCCTATTAATCTGGCCAAAAGAACCATTAGATATTCATCTGATGTACAACTCTGGTACACCTAAAAATAGAAAAAGTTGTTTTCTTTTAGTTTTGGTAATGAAAAGCTTAGCACTAGATTGATTTGATCACTATATACTCTGTCTCTTTTTCTCCAGCACTTATTTTTGGTAGTATTGTAGATTCCTTATTTTGCGCGAGAACTGTGGTAATTTTGCGATTTAACCGTTTTGCATCAAATCATGAGAACATAAAACTGGTAATGTGAATTTTTTATCTTAGTTTCATTAAGTTTACATCTGTCAGAAAAATAAAAGCGAGATATTAAAATCCGCGATATGTGCTTCTAGAGATTTTACGCAGTTATATATTCCTCCATTTAATGAGGAATCTACAGTATTTAAAGATTCCTAAATGTAACCTCTGTCTCAAAACTATCATAGTATTTCACTGTAAAATAAAAAAAATACTGGTCCAATATATTTCTTCCTTAAAACATCTCTTTCTCATCAAGTTGAACAACATTAATTAATATTACATTATAATAAGATTCTGAGGAGATCACCCTTTTTATTTAGAACTGTAAGCATCCTCTAAAATTGTTCCTGTTTTTAAAATGTTGATGTCAATTGGAATAAGAAAGATTATCTCTTTGTTTAGTGGCCAGAACTAGCTGCTTGAAATGTGAACTTCTTGAACACTAACTTACTGAGATCTTGCTGTCATTTTTAGTTAGATACTAACATTATAGAGAAACAGTCATATCCTTAATACCCTTATACCATATATATATACCTACACATATAGTAAACTTATCAGCCCTGGCACACATGTTTTGGACAAGGTGAGACAGCAACTGGAAACTATGGGCTATTATAAAGCCCTCTGATAGTGAGGGCTGAGATGTAATTCTCCGTCTCAGCTTGTATATATATTGATACCGTAATTAAAACAAAGTCAATGGCTCATGTGTTACCTTAGTTACCATGGTGATAGCTGCAACAAGAATGCTGGCTGTTTACTGGACTTATTAATTAGGTCCAACATCAGTAACACTGTAACGTCAGATAGTTACTGTTGGGTTATTTTGATGTTTTTGGAATTGTTCGCTTTGTTGCATTTGTTTGAATTGTTTATTTGTTCTGCCAACACTTTTTGTTTTTGAATGAGATATTATTTGTTTGTACCATTTGTAGTGACTATCTGATTAATTTGCTATTTGTGCGATCACGTAAACAGCACAAAAAATATATTTTTGAGATAATTAAAAAGAACGAAAATTGACTTGTGCAAAGAAAGTCATAGATTTATCCCATTTTGCAAAATGTACAAGTTATCTTAATTACTGCATTATTATCAAATTAATTATATGCATGTAAACTATATATTTATTAATTACCTGTGTATATTTCCATCATAATTTGGTTAACATACTTGTACTTTGATTTATATTTGAAAAAAAAAATGATATTGCATGGTTAAATTTTAGTTTTGAATTTGCATGCTGACAATTATAATGCTCTCCGAGAGGATAATGGTTCAATCTATTGCAGCCTTCAATAGTTTGCAGAAAATGATAATGCTATCATTAAGGCTTAATTTGTTGTTTTAAGTGACTGTTTACAACCTAAATATTCTATAACGATGGAAATCAAAAACAAGAATTGATAAAAATAGACAGATAATATAATATGCATCATACTAAATTGACAACTACATCAAAATAATTGCATGATGAATTGTACGTAAACTAATATGTTAGAAACCATGTGAAATGTTGTTTGTTACAATGTTGTCTTTGTGTTCAATATTTGTCTGACAATCTGTCTGCATGACATTGTCTGTCCTTCTGTCTATCCCATGGGCTGCATGTAGTAAATCAACCCCAGAGACATTGAGACCGAGGCTATATACGTCTATTACAATAGCAGTGTAATACGTTCTATTAGCAGTGTGATATTTCATATTGATATTCATAATGTATATTTACACTGCCATATCTACCATAGGACTCTGCTAGCAGCTATGCACTGTATTTATACACCTGAGTCTTTGGCAAAACTGTGGATTTCATAATTTATGAGTATACTGCCATTTTGTATCAAATTGTGGGAATATATAGAATCATCAAGCACCAGATTTTTGTTGATATTTCATACACTGGTAGTCAACAACTTTCAGAAGAATTAAGGGGCAAGATTTTGAAATCTGCTAGGATGTTTTTGCAATTCTACACAGGTATTAAATAGGAACTTTTGGTATATCTGACATTAGCACCTGTGTGAAGAGCTTTTGGGATTACAATTTCAAAACAGTTATTATATTTTGATAGTTTGATTTTCTTTAATCCTCAATCAAATATATCTCAAATTGCCCCACACCACCTTGAACTATCATCTCTTGTTTATGAACATCAAGATATACAGATGTTGACGTGCACTCTTTGTAGTAAAATTGTATGGTTAATTCACATATAAAGGAAATATGGGGGTGGGGGCAGGGTTTAACTTTTAAAATTCCTGAATTTTGTTTCCCTCATGTTGGTAAACTTCATGAACATCAAGCTGACTACTGGAGTGAGCGTGTGAGATACTGTCATCATGTTACATTTAATAGTAGGACTATTGAATGTTATTTTACAGAAACTGATTTTCCAATGTACTTAATATATATACTGTATGCTTACATTTATTCATTTGCAAGAAACTGTAAGTACATGAGGAACTCATAGTCCCAAAATAATTCTCATTGAGGACCAGTCTTATTTTACTTGGTACAAAGCCTAACATATTTGATTTATATTAACGACTATGAACTAATTAAAATTATGTTTTATTCTTATTAGACTTCCTCAGGATCATTCGGGCCTGTAAAGTTCTATGTTAATGGAGTGGAAATTTCGGAGGGAATTAATCGGGACATTTCCGCCACTAACGGAGTCGTGCACGGATTGAACGGAGTGATGCGGAAGACGAGTCAGAGTACAGCATACGGATGGATCCAGGAGCCAGAGGACTCAATTCAGAGATTTACGTATGTATTGCTTATTTTTATACTTACCGGTATATATTTACACTCTACTGTGTTTTTCCATTACATTCCGTGATCTTTAAATGCCTCTAAATGCAACAACCTAATCACCGCGTATGAATTTACATGTAATTTACATAAGAAGTTCCCAAACATTGATTTCTATGTTATCGGTTTAAAAATGTATTTTATACATATTGTTAAAACACAATGTTTTACAATTATTCCACAATTAATTTGATTTTATTGTTGAAAGCAAAATTTCAAGAGTTATTTTTCATGTATTATATCTTTATGTTCATCTTAACCGTCTATGTGATAACCAGTTTAAACCGGTTTTAGAAAACAGCTGTTCTTGCTGTTACTCATTTACTCCCTCCGTGATCTTCAATTTATACTGATTTATTTAATTAAATGATTGAATTCATCAGTAAGGGAATGTATATATAAGCATTAAATGATTTATTTTTGATGTCGTCGTGTCAATAACTGCCGTCAGTTGAGCAGACAAATTATTTTAACGCGCTAATGCGTGTTATTCAATTTGTCTGCTCACCTGACGGCAGTTATTGACTTGACGATGTCAAAAATAAATCATTTAATGCTTATGTATACATGATATGTAAAATAAACATGACCACTGGTGTCTGTGTATCAACAAACCATTCAAACTTTGGAGGTGAGAAAATCTAACAAATTTTGGAGTGTTAATGAAACTTTTGAATATTCATAATAACTGAACATAGATTTATACTATAGAATTTTACAGACGATTCATGGATCTGATGAGCTACAAAAGTGGTCAATCTTTGCTATTAGCGTGTTTCACAGTATTCAGTTTATAATTTATGTTTGATTTCTATGGTAACTGTTTTACAGTAGATTTTGAATTTTACAGACAATTCACCGATCTAATGAGCTACCTACACACATTTGAAAATATCAACGATCTGTCCTCCCCCGACAAAATCACCACATTCTTCGTTCCCAATGACAACGCCATGCAAAAGATACCCATAACTCAACTCAATCGACTGAGGAACGACCCGATGGAACTACAAAGGGTAAGGTTTACTAAACAAAATTAAGTGTACATGATAGGTTGCACATACAACAGGCTCAGTACTGCCACACTCTCTGACAACCCATTGTAGAGCTCTAAAGGGTAAGCCTTACACAATGCAACTCAGTGTACAAGATTTTGTGTATACATAAAAGGCCTACCGGTAGTACTGTCTCACTTCTACTAGAATAACACTAGAAACAACTTGATAGATCTCCCAATACTTAGCACTTCTATGCTAGCTCTCAGAGAATTGAAAGAACTCCAAAGGGTATAAGGCTAACAGTGAAAGATGAAATAGTTAGAGTTATCTATCTTTTTCTAGGGATGTTCAACCTTAACTGTTCTTGGTTATGACTAGCTATAGTGAGTTAATCCTTTAGCTCAGTTGATCAATAGAGAGATGGTTTTTAGAACCATTTTAACAAGAGCTTGGACTTTCGTTAGGACGTAACCATCTATTTCTTGAATTAAAACAGGTTAAAAACTGATGCTGGTTTCAAGTGAAAATGTCTTAGCTCAAAAGTGGCCAGCAATGAAATAGACAGGCCTACGTCACACTGCTGTTTGACACAACTACCCAAAGTCCAAGCTCTTGTTAAAATGGTTCTAAGCTGAATGGTCTTGAGTGTCACCTGTCGTTTTCATTTTCAGAATTTGCTAACTATTTAGAATATAGTGATGTATGAAATGAAAATGCTAAAAAACAACAAAAGAGTCATTAAAGTACTATAAGTACATGTTCATTTAACATACACATTAAAGTATTAAAAAGACTGGTAAGTCTTAACGCTCGATTAACATACATCGTGATATATCAAAGTAATGTAGGTCTTCTGCTACATTTCCCATGTTAATCTTTGCTATTAGCCTGTTTCACAGTATTCAGTTTATAATTTATATGTTTGATTTCTATGGTAACTGTTTTACAGTTTTTAAGTTTTCTTGTTTCTTTGACAAATTACAATATCCTAACTACCGTATATCCGGTAATTTTCGCGATGATCTAATTTTCGCTTTTTTCTTGTCAATGATCACTTTTATACTTTGAATATTGAATACGCAGATATTATATCCTGTATTATTTTCTATAAGATACTTTTCAAATCGCAAAAAGTGACTGATGCAAACTATAAAAATGTTACACATTTCGCCCATTTGCACAAATTTTGTGACGCGAAAAAAACCCCAGATATACGGTAAACTGTGTTTACAAACTGTTTCTCAATAAAAATTATCTCTCTTTTTCGAAGGATGTTCCACATTTAATTAACTTTTCTTGATTTCTTTAACAGATTCTTCAGGCCCATTACATCCCTAACCGAGCTGTGTTTACAAACTGTATCTCCCACAATGAGGGCGCCACCAATGCTAAAGGACTTCCTATTACCTTCAGGAAGCCATCAGGGTACAACGGTAAGTAGCCTACTGGTGAGCTCTTTATAAATCTGCAAAGTTGGGCCAAATACTGTATAGAGGGAAATATTCGCCCTCGTTTTATTTTCGCCCCTTTCGCCCTGGTTGCCAGTGGGCGAATTTATGACTGGGCGAATCCCTGTGTCTCAAATACTCTCTCTTTAAACACAACTGTGTCTGGGCAAATTCAAGATGGGGCGAAACTGCAAGTGAAGAAGGGTGAAAATTACACTGGGCGAAAATAACCCTGTATACAGTATCTATTGGTTACCTTGAGTGATCTGATACCCAATCTCTCTGGGTATCTGTAGGGAGGTAATTTTCTATTTGCCAATGGTAATTTAAACTGTTTGATTGTCATCAGAGATATTTTCACACTGCAAAGTTGAAAATTTTTCTTTCTAATGTTTTTCCCTACAAATTGAATTTATTGACTGGATCTTTTTCCTGCAGTGTACGTGAACAGCGACGGAGTGAGTGCGGCCATTATTGAGGGAAACATCACCGTGTCTAACGGAGTAGTCCATGTCGTGGATCAACTCCTCGGATTCGTCTACAACAACATCCGTGAACAAATCCAACAGGAATCCACGTACGTTATCTGTGAAGTGTACTCAATTTAAAGTGGAGTAATAATTTGATTTCAAAATATATACCATATATCTCATATGCTGCTAAACATACTCGCAAAAGTTTGATCTTGCTATTCATAACTGAATTTTTGGAATTTTCAATTATAGCACATTATAAACTACGGTAAAGCCAGTGTTATATATATAAAATAGAGAGTTAGATTTGAGAGAATTTATACATAATCAAGTGCTATATATATTTTTATTAATAGGAATTTTGTACAGATGGTAAATTTTGCCGAGGACTGTTAAACATAAGAGTAGGCTTTTTGTGTAGATAAACTTTGGCATGGAGACTGTTATATATAATGGAAGACTTTTTGTGTTAGTAGGAAATTTGAGGAAAAGATAAACTTTGGCATGGAGACTGTTATATTTAATGGAAGACTTTTTGTGTAGGAAATTTGAGCAGATGATCAACTTGGGGACAGAGACAGTGAAGAATTCCCTGGTCCAGCCGTCCGGAGTGACCGTGTTCGTTCCACTGGATACAGCCTTCCAGAAAGTGGCCAACATCCGCTGGGCCAACCTTAACTCTAACCAAACCCTGGTGGATATGGTGTGTATATTCCCATTGTGGATATGTCTGTACAAAATCCATTGGCAAACTACTTCACATTCAACAATTTTAACTCGCTGTCAATGTAGCCTGCCAATGTTGAATACCGCCGTATGATATGTATCAATATTCAGATAATGCAGTGACTATGGACTAGACTCCCTCTTTTGTTGCAGGTTCTTCGTCTTCACATTCTGCAGCCTAACAACATGATCACGATCTCGTCACTGCCGGGAATGAGCGGCTACGAGAGTCGTATGTATCGACAGACTCTGTACAGTAACGAACGACTCACCATCTACAACGAACGCAACGGTACGTCTCTGCCATTGCAACACCTTAATGCTAGATACTGTCATATAGATTGTTTAATATTCAGGAAACATATAGATGGTGGAGATCACAATACAGTGGTCTAAGGTGTAAGACCGGTTTCTAGAAGTTGCTGGTTCGATCCTTGATGAGGTTACTTGATGTTGGCACTGCCTGTTAATGCTGGATACTGTTTTAATTTATTGTTTATCGTCCTTATTTAGAGACCTGGGTGCAGGGTGGCAATGTGAAGGCACGAGTGATTCGTCCGGATATCAAGACAGTGAATGGAATGGTCCACATTATTGACTCACTGCTGGGAATCCCTTACCTGGACCTCCCCATGCTGATCTGTAGCGATGTCTGGCTGCTGTAAGTACACATAGGTCATCTTGCTGATATCTGTAGTGACATCATCATGCTGATATTTGTAGCAACATCTGGCTACTGTCAGTCTACATAGGTCATCTGTAAGTACACATAGGTCATCATGCTGATTTGTAGTATTGTCTGGCTAATATAAGTACACATAAGTCATCTGTAAGTACACAAATGTCATCCGTTTTTACACAAACTCCCTACCTGGATCACTTGATGGTTGATTCATTAGTACTCAAAGGTCATCCAAGTCTCGCATTTCAGAGAAAAAGATCATTAGCAATCAGCCTCGATATCTTTTAGTGATAGGTCTGATTAACAAGCCTTTATATGGCCAACTCATTGGAATGACATCCCTTGTAGAGGAGGGGGTGGAGTTTTCTTGTCATGTGATTGTTAAAACAGATTATAAAGTGAAATATGATCAAATAATGTTCTAAAGGATTGTATTGTGACTTTTGTAACTTATAGGTTTAAGCTGTCAAAAGATATGAACTGTTACAAAAGTATAGAAACCAAAAGAGCTCCTGGTTAATACACAAAGGTCATAGATTAAATAATAATATTTCTTGATGTTGGGATGTAGGAGGACGTACGACTACATGAGAAGAGTGGGCCTCAAGAACTACCTGACCGACCGACGATTCACGGCCGAGAAGTGCAGCTTTGAGATCTATGGGTACCCACAGAACTACGGCTCAGCGGTCAATCAGAACACCGGGTCCCAGAGCCAGACCCAGTGCTCCAACTGTTACCTGCCTCAGTACCAGAACTCTTACCCCTGTAACACCGCGCTGTGTGCCAACTCCAACACCGGGGGGGGTACGACGTGTCCCGCCTACTGCAATCAGCAACAGTACGCCAACCAGCAGGCGTGTCTACAGTGTAATACTAATACCAATACCAACAATTGTCCAGCCTACTGCTCGCAACAACAGTACGCCAACCAGCAGGCATGTCTACAGTGTAACGGAGGGGGCACCGGTCAGTGCCCATCTAACTACATCAGCTACTGTAGCAACCCCGCCAACGCCAACGTCAGCCCGTGCAACACGTACCCGTGCAACATGCTAAACGGCATGAACACCGGGTCACAGAGTACCTCGACCTATGACCTCGGCTTCTGTGGCACGACCACCGTGGCCTGTGATTTCACAGTATTCGTACCTAACTCCAGTGCCATCGACTACTTCTCTGTATCCAACAATGGCTACCGAGTAATGAGGGACACACCAAGGTTCCAGTGGGTGAGTCCATCATTCTGTTCACCATTGCTGCTTGTTGTCGGCATGATTTAGTTGGTTCCTGTCTTTATACAAAAATAAACCTTGACCATTTAGTCATATGAATGTAATTGAAAGGGGGAGAAAGATGACTGAATGCCTTAGGTTTATCTTATGACGACATACTAAGGTTTCAGTAGGTTACAATTGTTGCTTGTCTTCACAAGATACACCTGTCGTGAGCTAAACAGTAAATTGAATGTTAATTGAAATGTATGTAAAACTGTCACTGGATGGGAGCAGGGTACACAATGCAGTATGTTTACACAAAATATACATCATTCCCGTCATTAAACTCCTCCAAAATTGATTTTGTAATTTTATGCATTTATGGCATTAGTCTAATTGTCCTCTCCCCTTGTTGCTTCATTTATTAGATATCCCATTTATGACTATTTATGACTACTGTATTGATAATCTTTTCCTCTCGTTGCTTCAGTTATTCAAGCGGCTCATTCTCCCAGGGCGCCTCTACATTGAGAAGATCGGCAACGGGAACCACCAGATGAAGATGATGAATGGAGAACTCGTCACCCTGACCAAAAACAACGATCGAGGTAAGGACAAACTCTGGATGTGTCGGGCATTCTGATTGGTGATGTCAATTAAGCGATGTTCTGAATTAAGTTAATTTTAATTTTTAAATATAAATGATAGATGAAGCAGATGTTGGGCTATTGAGGCCTTGAGTTGATAAAGTACTGATTATAGGCTTACATGTATAACCAGGGTTCAAATATTTATGTTTTGTGGGGGAGGGGGTCATTAGAGGCTGTCTTCGTATACCAGTATATCTAAGCAATGAAATGTTTTTAATGTTTCATTTAAGAAATAAGATATCATATTTTAACTGATTTTCATCTTAATATATTGATATGTAATATACGGTTGGTCACACAATAAATTAAGTCCTAATAGTTCTTGCCCCCAAAGGGTGATATTATTTTACTTATACTGTATATCCGGGTTTTTTTCGCGTGTCACAAAATTTGCGTAAATGGGAAAAATGTGTTACAGTAGCATTTTTAATTTGCGTCAGTCATTTTTTGCGATTTAACATGTTTCTTATAGAAGATAATACATGATATAATTTCATCATATTCAATTATTTTATAAAAGAGATCCAGAAACAAGCGAAAATTAGATCATTGCGAAAATTACTGGATATACGGTACCATATTTAATTGTTAACCAGTTCTTAGGTGTATGAATTACCAGTGTTGTATCAAGATTATCAATGACCTTGACGCTCTTATATTGTTCTGACTGTTTTCAATCCTTTATTGTAATAAAATATGTTCAATCCAGCCGTCTTGAATGAAATAAACCATGAATCCTTTATTTTATGCAGATGTGAGGATTTATTTCGGCGGAGCCTCGTCAAACGTGATTCACATGGATGAAGGGGCCACTAATGGGGTAATCCACATCATAGACCAGCTACTGTTTGTGAACGAGGACCTCACGAGGGATGTGTCGTCCGCGCGTCATGTGACTTTCTCTCTGTGGTTCTTGTTAGGGACGATTTTAATGGTGCGATGGTTGTTAAGATTTACGAGATGATTTGGATGTTGATCCTGCTCTGGGTCGTTGCATTCAGAATTTTTTGATACCCATATTTTTCATTTGTACATAGTATAGATATATCTAATATATTATATTATTTTCTTTCTCCAATTAACATATTATATATGTGTAATGGCATATCTTCTGATCACTTTATGATCAAACCAACATCCTCTCCTTTCCATTCTGTGACATTCCAATTGATTAAGAGGTTTATATTGTTCAAGTTTTTGTCCTTTAAATGTTAAGTTCGTGGTTTTTGTCCTGCATACAATTGCATTATGTGTCTAGTTGCCCTCACCCCTTTTTGGTGCTATTATAAGTTTTAACGAAAAAAAGGAACATTTACAGTCAAAGTGAAAAACTTTTTAAGATGAGATTTTTTATGGTTTTATCTCATTCTTAAGAATGATTATTTTTGATAACCAGGGAATAAATTTAAAAGTAGAGCGATATTCAGAGACTATATATGTATACATAAAAAACATATCATTATAACTATTTAACGTATTATAAATTTAAAGCTCAATCGATATATATTGGAATTAAAATTCCTTTGTATCCATTTATTTAAATAGTTTTGACTAGTCAAGAAACATATGCAAACAGAGAAGATATAATACGAAGTAATTTATATTCAAAAGAAGTGATTATACAGTTTAATGTACCTTCATACTCCACTCATAAGAAAATAAGTGTGTAAGGAATGAAAAATTTTGAAAACTGACATCACATCACCCATGCCTCCTCAGCTTCTGTGTCCCACGATTGTCTTGTTGTTAAAAATCAAATCAACTTTTGATCTGTGATATGAATCATTCCATTTCTATTTGTAAATTAGATCATTCCACTTTATCTCCTCAAAAAATGATGTCTTAAGTAGTAACATGACCAATTTTTTTTTAATTAGGTCTTATACGTTTTTATCATTTTAATGTACATGTACCAGGGCTTCGTTTTCTGTCCATTTGTCTGATTAGACGTACATCTAACCTATTATTTACGTTTTGGTCATTGTGACATGCTCCTAATACTGTAGACATACTATATTTTGCCTGTGTATTCCATTGAGCAAATTTGACCAGAAGACTGGCTCTCACCTAATTAAGTACATCACTTTATGTCACGCTTATGGTATGTATAGAATTACTCTTATTCAAATTCAAGCTTGTTTTCATTTAGCTTGTTAATAAAAAAGAGATTTCCAACAAATAATGTACATGCTAAGTGTAATAGGTTTACAGTATTAGGTCGATTTTTCTTCAGTCTGGCAGGGTTTACAATTCTCTCCCATATCATTCCATTGGCTGTCGCTCCCAATATTTGAGTGCCATGGTTATTTTGCATTCTCTATTGTAAGAGTTCTCTCCCCCCATTCTCTTTGCTGTAGCTGTCAATCATCTTTGAGTGACGTGTCACGTTGTGATTGCCATATATGTACATAGTGAATGCATGACTGAGTATTTGTGATGTAACTGAACTGTGATGTCATCAATGGGTATTTTGTCATTACATCCATGTAGAATGCTAGTAGCTAGCCGGTGTTTAATATGAATGCATGTAACCATTTTAACGACCAAGCTTTTAATTCCTCTAATTACTTCTTATATACATTTTTATCAACCTATAGCTGTCTTTAATACAGCATCTTCCATATCATGCATGTTATATAATCATAAATAGAGTGTCTTAATCTTAACATTACAATGATTTTCACATTTACACATGATTGTATGTTTTATCTATAATGTAAATATTGTACTAGATTCAATGTTTATTTCATTGAATTTTTAATGTTTTTGATTTTTTATACTTGTATTTGATAATGATATGATATTGAAGTGGTGAATATTTTGAATTTTAAATCAAAAAGCATATTCCTTGTCATAATGACAACTGGGGGGGGGGGTAGTTTAGTTATCATTACACATGTATCTGAACTATAAAGTGCTGACATTTCATTTAAAATTCTAGGTTTTGGGTTTTTTTGTTTGTTTGTTTGTTTGTTTGTTTGTTTGTTTTTTTTTTTTTGGGGGGGGGGGGGGGGGGGGCTCCTGACATCTGTTTAAAGAAAATATTCTTAGCTGGTAGTTTTTATGTTAATTGAATGACACAGATTTCTACATGTTTTTAATATATGTATATTAATTAAGATGTGTGCCATATATTTACCAACTTGCTAATTTGTACAAAGACTTTTCTTTAATTTTATACAAGTACTCACCTTATAATTTTTTAAAGGAGCCTAGTAAGTTAATGACGAGATTTTTGCACTCAGTTAAGTAGGTGTACTACAATTTGTTGCCATTGGTTACAGTCTGTACTACTGTAAATTGTTGCCATGGTAACAGTCTGTACAATACATTTTCATTGATTTCGATAAAAATAGGGTGATAAAAGATAAGAAAAATGCAAGAATCCTAATGTTCCTGGCATTTCAATTTTCATTATTTCATTATTTACACGTGAATTCACTACCAAGTTGATTGCTAACTAAAGTGCTAATCAATTACTTATTCCTGAACCGAGATTTATATTATTACATCAAAGTGTATTTTAATGAGAATTTTCTTGTATGAATAGAACTAAGCACTTTCACAAAATATATTGAGCTTTTGATAAAAAGATATACCTATTTATAATTGGAACACAAGTACATATTATGTACTATGCAAGAAATTAGCAGCCTCCATTTATCTATGCATGTATTAAAGTGTCATATTTACAGAATTTACACTAGAAATGTATCGTATTCATTCCATTTATGTAATAAGAGCCCATAGAATTGTTTTCTGACAATTATGTGATTTCTATTTGATTAAACCAATACATCCATTATTTCAATGTGAATTGTTTGATCAATAAATTAGGCATTGGACTAGGGAGAAAATGAAAGTGACGACATTTAATGTTGATACAAATTGCATTGATCCATACGTGTGTATACTCATGTAGAACAAATAAAACTGGTAAAAAATCTAAGCTCTTTTAGTCTTTATCTCTGTGTTAAACTTGAAACATTCAACGCAGTAAAATCCCACGGATTACACAGGCCGGGAATATTAAGTTCACGAGGCATAGAGGTCAAATGCTATGCAAAGGAACTGAAAGGTTACTGGTTCAAACCCTGCTGTGGTTTCTTGTTGTCTTTAGACAAAATCCTTTATCTAAATCGTCTCAGTCCACTCAGCTGCAGTGAGTACTGGCTTACACTGGGGGTCAACCTGTGATGGACTGATGTCTTATCTAGGGGGAATCAATGACTCACACCTTGGGGTTAACCTGCGATGGACTGATGTCTTACCTAGGGTTGACTTACACTGGGGGTCAACCTGCGATGGACTGATGTTTTATCTTTGGGGAGTCAATGACCTGCATCTGCTAACCAACAAAGAAACCGAGTGCTGTTATAAACTCGGGACCCTACAGCCAAAACTGGTTTAAAAAGGATAATTTCAAACGTCAAAAGTTTCCTTTCATTACCACGGGCACATTTTGCTGCATACATATTGTAGTTCAACTTTATACAAACAGTACACTAATTTCACCCATTACAGACAGTTCCCGTGTACTTCTATGACCGCGGCATGGAATGATGTGGATTTTATATTTGTAATCAATTGAAGCAAACTCTAAGTTAACACCAGAAATTTAGTTTTTATACTCTTATTTATTGTTTCACAGATTAAATATCTTGTATAAATGGCATGATTTACACAAACATGGGTTCTAGAAAGAGACAAAACATCTTAATCCTTTCTTCAAAACATGGAGAGTTTAAGAAATTCAAACGTGTCAATTTAAAAAGAAGACAGACTTACTGGAATTCAACTTCTTCGACATTTTTCAGATAAGAAAAAAAATATAGTGAAACTAATAGCACTTGATTATAGAGAAGAAGGTAGTACCTCTATAAACATCAATACATCGCTAGAAATCAGTATATATACACAAACACTGGGGTTTTATCATCAGTTCACCTGCATAGCAGAGTAAGAGAATTGACATCAAAAAACGCAATGTATGATATACCCAGAACATTACTAACACTTCAATCCGTTTTATAATACCAATCATCAAAATGCAGCAAAGGAGTATACAGGTAATGTTTTACCGGTACATGTAATAAAGACTCTACACTTCTGTTGTATCAGGTATTCAAACATTTCTTTCTTACTCAAAACTCACAAACTCTCACTCTCTCTTCTCTCTTTTACACAAACACACACACATATACACCGAGAAAACAGAATTCATGAGAAAGTAATGGCTTCCATCCAATGCTGACCATTATTTACACAAATTGACAAACCATTAAAATAGTTCAATACCATACAAGTACTGCAATTAACATCACCCAATAACATACATGTACTATCAGAAACATTGTACAGCTATCCAACAATGGGACGGAATGTTAGTTTGTT
The DNA here is from genome assembly GCA_033439105.1 of Magallana nippona. Taxonomy (NCBI): domain Eukaryota; kingdom Metazoa; phylum Mollusca; class Bivalvia; order Ostreida; family Ostreidae; genus Magallana; species Magallana nippona. The sequence continues at coordinate 3,043,084 of CM065917.1, read as the reverse complement.
TTGTAGAATTTCGTTATCACAGATGCCTAAATTTGATTGGTCGGTTCCCTACCGACGCTGGTCCCATGCCTCCTCGTCAAACGGGTCGATCTGACGCTTACTGTATGCGTCCTTGAACTCTGAACCCAGCATGTTCAGGTCGCCTGAATCCCGGATAACTCCCTACAAGATAATAACAACAGTCAATGAATGCAGCCTTCCTGAGGGCCATGGGATATCAACATTATATCCTAGTCCAGTGTATGACATGTTTATAAACTTCAGTCTGTTATGTACTGCAACGGTGCTAAAACTTGATCTTGAAATATGATATACTACATAACAGACAGTTTTATGTGTAGAAAGATTTACATTATACCAGTATCGTTGTTCAGATGAGCCCATATTTATAAAATATGATAAAAGAAACAGTTTAAAACAAATTCTGTGACCGATTTTACTTGAGTCAACTTTACTTGATTCAATATCCATGTTTGACCTTCCCTTGAGTAGATATATCTGTTTATGCATACCTAAGGTAAATACTTCCATATGAATTATGTATTAGCCCCTACCTTGGGTAGATATCCCAGCTGCCTTATAGTAGATATCATTATTAGCCCTTACCTTACATAGATATCAGTATTACCTCTTACCTTGCGTATATATCACTATAAGCCCTTACCTTGGATAGATATCAGTATAAACCCTTACCTTGGATAGATATCAGTATTAGCCCTTACTTTGTGTAGATATCAGGATTTGCCTAACCTTGGGTAGATATCACTATAAGCCCTCACCTTGGGTAGATATCCTAGTAGCCTCATGGCATGCTCCCTGAGCAGTTTCTGTCTCTCCTCCTCAATGATCTGTTTCCTGAACGCCTCCATCCTCTCTTCCTCGCGGCGCTCCTCAAGCTCCCGCTCGCGGTCTGCGGCAAACTGAGACTTCCTGTCCTCAATGAGCTTCTCTACAGCTCGCTTATGCTCGAGCTGCTTCATGCGGCGTTTGTTAGCATTCATCTGCTCGATGCGGTCATCTTCCGCAAATTTGGCCATCATCTGGAATGCAGTTATGTCAGCGTGAATTCAATTGTAGAAGAGAAAATCTCACGAAATTATTGACACTACACAGTTTAACCCCTAGATTGATTGTCAAGTAAATAATAATACAGAGTGCCCCCTTTTACATTACTTCCAGAGTTGCCCCCGGTCCACCTCTCTTTATCACATTATTTACAGAGTTGGCCCCCTTTATCACAATAGTTACAGAGTTGCCTCCCTTTTTCAGTGTAACAATAAAGTTGCCCCCTTTTATAACGACTGCAGTTAAAGTATTACCCCTCCCCCCTTGTAACTATAATCACAGAGTTGTGTCCCTTTACCTGTTGCCTGAACTCCTCCTCCTCATCTTCCTCGGCCTTACGTCGGAGATTCTTGAAGTGCATCTGTTGGGCGTGTGTACTCTGTAGCTCCAGCCTCTGTCTGATCCTCCTCTCCATGTCATCCTGTGTACAATAATAGCAGCCAATCAGAACCACCAAAACATTTGTCAATCATAACAATACAAATAGCAGCCAATCAGAGCCACAGAAACATTTGTCATTCAATCAAGAGCCATTGAATTATTATTTATGCAAGAGAAACTTTGAGATCTATTTAAACAAACAAATTTGTATTTTTTTCAATTAGTATACATGATACCACAGAAGATCTTCCATACGTGAAAAGTTTGAAACTTTATCATTTCAAAAATACAACATCCCTCTGATTGCATAAACTTAGGTCCATCTCAGAAATAGCACACAACTTATGATACAAAAGTTGGATCCACCTTAGAAATAAACCACTGATTGTAATACAGAAGGTTGATCCACCTACCCTTTCTTTCTGTCTTTCTTTCTCCTCTTGTTCCTCCAGATATAGCTCCATTCGGATTCTCTCCATCTCCTCACGGGCTGCGTCCTTAGCCGCAATGTCTTCTGCCAGCTGCAAGGAAATCAAACATCTTATCAATTCTTTCATATTACCTCTTTCCCCATTCTCCCTCTCTTTCTTTCTACTTTAACCCTCCCTTGAACCCTTGAAGCTTCCCCTCATATAAAAGTCAACCTTACTCATCATAGCATTCCCCCTTCTCTCTCTCTAATTTCCCTTTCCCCTACTATATAAATCTACTCACAGCGTTCTGTACGCGGGCCATGGCCTCTTCCTTCTGTTTCTTGCTCTCCATGCGGGCGTTCTCCCGCTGTTCCTGGAGCCGGGAGAACTGTAGGATTTTCTGGTTCTCCTCCTCCATCCTCTGGCGTTCCAGGACCTTCCATTCCTCCCGCGCCTCCTTGAACTCGGAGATGTACTTTTGGGTCGCCTTCTTTTTGGCCATCGTCAGCTCCCTCTCTCTACAAAACAATTAAATGAAATATCTGTTAGTTTCTTGAGGCAGGTCATTGCCATCGTCAGCTCCCTCTCTCAACAAATCAAGAGGGATTTCTAACATTGAGGAACACAAAAATCCGCAAAACGTGCTTCTTGTGATTTTACGCCGATATATATTCCTCACATTTAATTAGGAATCTACAGTATCTTTCCCTGCAAAACACTCAAATTATAACATCCTTTCTAACGAAATATAAGAATCATAAATATCTGTTTGGAATTCATTTCTATTGATGTTTGAGTCAGAACCTCACATGGTGAGCTCTCTTTTCCTACCATTACAACAAACTCCTGAACATTATGAATTCATAAACATAATCATTCATATCAAAAACAAGACAAAAAGAAAAAGAAAGTGTGTTGCTTAAGTGACTCCTATACATAAATATAATCATAGACCAGGAAACAAAATGGTATCAACCCATTAACATAAAGGTTTTGGGCCTTTACATAAAGTTAAGATATGAAACAAGACAGTGTGTCCTGTGGCGTACCTCTGGTCCTCCTCGTAGATCTTGCGGACGATCTCGTCGATCATCAGCTTCTCCTTCAGGAACTCCTCGTAGGCCTGCTGTTTCTTCTCCTCGCGCTCCTCCAGCTGTCGCTCCAGCTCCTGCTGGTACCGTATCTGTTCACGGTACTTCTCCACCTCACGCTGTCGAGCAGCCTCCTCAGCTCGCTCATGCTCAATCTTCATCTCGCGGGCTATCTCAGAGTCACGTTTCTAAAAAAAATAGAATAATAACCTCATTATTAAGAATTTTACAGTAATGCCGTGATCAGTAATGCAGAAAACAAATTAAATAACTTGTAATCCTCAATTAATTTTTCAGAGGGAGTAGAGACTAAAACCATGAGTAAATAGCATGTTTTGTTTTCTGTAGAGTGAAAAATATATTAGATATACCTACCATGACATCGAATTTAATGGCCTCTTTCTCTGCTATCTGGGCAGTCCTTTCTTTGTTCATGTAGGCAGATCGTAGCTTAGCTTCTAATTCTCTCAACTCTAAACTGAAATCAAAGTAAACTGAATTGGTTAACTTAAGGCAAGTTAAGCTATCTTTAGAAACTATATTTCAAGATTAATGACACTGTACTTCAAATAAAGGTTACAAAAATTTCTATACCTCTGTTCTACAACAATGAAGCTATATATTTTTTTTAATTGACATTAACAATAAATTAACAAATGAATGTGTAAAACTGAAAATTAAAAATTAAAAATTGCTGTAATTCAAATACCTTAGGTAAGTTTTGTTTCATGAGAATACTTTATGATAAATTTAAACAAAAACGAAGTTTGTCAATGACTTGACAATTATTATTTGATGATTCTGAGACCACGAATGACATAAATACTTGAAGCATATGATGTGTGTTTAATCATGTTAGATTTCTGTTTGAAGTTGTTACTCAAGAATCATTATTTCAAATGGCTGAAATTAGTGCTCTGTCAAAAGAAAAAGAAACTTTCTTTTCAGCATGTTTTCAATTATGAAGGGTTTTTCACCTGACACCTATTAAATCCAGATCAGACTTATGGATGAATCTTGCAAGTTTTACCTGGTTTCCCTGATTTGCTGTCTCATCTTTTCGTCCCTGATAGAATCTAGTTTTCTCCTCTCTAACTCTGCAGACAGCCTCTCTTCTTGTAGCATCTGTTCCTCACGGATCAAACGATCCCTCTGGGCCTGAATTGTAGCATTCAAAATTGACATGAGATTCATTGATTCACATATTCTGCATTATTTTCATCAAAGAAGCAATAAAAGGAAAGTAATAATGTTATATCTGGCCAACAATTTGTTAAAATATCTGTTATATCAAATAATCTCTCCATAAAACATTGATTTTGATTTATTAACTCTTCTCAAACATTATATTGTTTATGATAATTCTTTCCTTTTCAAATGAGAGGATCTCTTTACCTTTAATATTGCTTCCTCCATTTCTTTTTCTTTCTGTTCCATCATTGTACGTCTTATAAATCGTTTCTCTGATATCCTTTCTTCATTACTCATATTGGCTTCTAATCTTTTCTCTTCGTGCAGCCGACGAATCGTGTCTTCCCGATAATCTTCCTGCCTCCTCATGTTTTCGAGCTGCCTCTCTCTTGCCCCACCTGTTAGGGCTCGACGAACAGTTGTCTACAGGGAAAAAGGAAGCATTCATAATTTTTTTTTGTTTTATAAGGGAGAATATAATTCACATTGATCACATATATTAAGCAGGTCAAGTACAATCACTAGATTTAGCTACGTAGCTTGATCAAACTTATATTGTTAAATTCAATAATACAAAGTAATCGAATCAAATTAAAACGAAGCATTCATATATACAAATGAATTTGATACACAAAACAGAGGTGTTGAAAAGGACATTAACATGCACATTTGATGCAATTTTCTTCAGAAGTCTTATTTACTTAAATGTAACATCATTCAGTTTATGTAGCATCTTGTACATAAACAAACTTGAGTTCTTTACTAACGTAATCTAAATTAACTTACCATCTTGTTCGATATTTGCTTATTCCTCGCTTATGATATTCAAAGAGGCTCCCGGTGTTATTTGTGTTTGCACTTGGATCAGTCTGTTGCTAGGTTGGTGCAGATTACCAATGATTGTAATAATTGTTAATCATATCTTTTCAATCAGAGTATTGTCATCAAATATACAACTATATAGCTTATAAAAGTTATTATAGACTGAAACATTAATTAAAGTTTTATGTTGGTGATATATTTTCTTTTAAATATAATAAAGTATCCTCATCCCCCATATTGGAAGATTCTATTATTTCTTAGAGCGGCCATTATTATTCCGGATAAAAAACGGAAAATTAAACTGAAAAAAAAAATCCGCAAATCTATTTCACATGTTGCACATTTCAAAACTTTTTAATTTCAAATTGTCTTCAAATGAAACAAAGTGAAGTTGCAGAGTGAAATTTCCCTTGACAAACCAATCGTAACTTTTCGGACCTATATCTCCCTACGAAGAGATATTCGATGTCAACAAATATCACTTCCGGTACTCTGACGTTAATTGAAAGACAAAACCTAAGAATCTCTGAAAATCACAACATTAAAACACCCATCGGATTAATTTGGATTCTGTAAGGGTAAGGATAAAACATATATTTTCAAAATACAGGCTTAAAATTGGAAATTAAAATTACATTTTAATGTGATGAGCTCTAGTGCGAGCTTTTCTTCATGGTTCATCGAGAGCTAGACCTCTCTGCCGCTTCCAAATACCTTTCTAAAGTCATTGATATATTTCAATGTAAAGTAAAATTAAACATCACCTATGATATTCAGCAAAATTATACATCAACAAAATACATTTTTAAACCTTTTTCACTCGAATTGTCTCTGTGTGAAACAGTTTCGGTATGTACATTCATGTATTTTCATTTTCGCTTCTTTAAGGAGATAAAGCAGTGCAGGAGAGATGGCGGTTCCAGCTAAGATAGTGCTGAAGAGCACGACCAAGATGTCCCTTAATGACAGGTGAGGAGGTGTAAAACCCCTGGGATAGAATGGGACTGTCAACGCCTTAGAGAGGCCCTAGCAAGGGGGATCCACCATCTCAAGAAATAGTGTGTTGAAGGAGAGGATGTTTCATTAAAACCACCAAATTCTTTTTTCTCCAGCACAAATGCAACTGGTGTGCAACAAGCATGTTGAGATATGCAAATGATATATTGTGTTAAGTAGTGAGGTTAAACAGTTTCTTTTTAAAGGAAATTTGATACAATATGTACAATATTTCAAATCATGGTTATTATAATTTTTGAAATAAATGCATGGTGAAATGGGAATAGGAAATGAATTATTGAGTCGTGAGCAATTTGAGTAAGTAACTGCAAAAGAGCATGGAGTAATGTTGCTAGATTGTTGCACAATGGTGGCTCTAGTAAGGCACAGGTCATGATGGTAAAATATGATTCACAATACATGAAAAAATATAAAGCAAAAGCGTGCAGTAACATCTAATGCACTGCAGTGCCCTAGTAAGGCAAATGTTCAGTTAATGCTGGATGCCTTGCAGTGATGGGTACAAAAACAAAGAAAAAAAAATAAAAAGGTAAAGAGAGATGTTTTGTAAATGAGAGGTTTGTAAGCAGACCACATGGCAATGTTTAAATGTGCCTTGCCGTCATGAGCCACCTTGAAAAAAAGTGTATGGAGAAAAAGTAAGTGGAGTCTTGCAGTGATGGGTGTATACCCTAGTAAGGCTAATTCTGTCTCCTTGTCTGAAGATTCACCAACATCGTCAAGACCCCAAGTTCACCAACCTCCCCCCAGGCCCTCCGGGCCAAGATGGCTGCTGCCCAGCAAGCGTCCTCGGCCAATCGCAGACTGGCTCAGCAGATGGCTAACAGACCCACGGTGCAGGCAGCGTTAAAGATAAAAAAGGTGAGGGAGAGGGGATTGGGTTTTATCATCATGTGTAGATTGTCTTGTGTGTGATGTGTCAGTGGCAGTTAACTTTAAACTGTAACACCTGAAAATCTGCATTGTACCTGGCTGAATCAGGCATAGGATGGAGTCAACAAATGCCACCTGAAACAACATACATTCACATATACATCAGCCAGTTGATATTCGATACTGACACACCCAAAGAGATCAAAACCTTGTTTACTGTAATTTTATTAAAACATTACATTTTCTGGTCCTTGATGAACTCTGTTGAATCATTTGTTCTTGTCCAATCTTGCATTTGTAATAGTACATGTGTATTATATTTTCAATAGTTTCAAGTTTTTTGAAGGTTTGCTTTTTGTTTTGCATAATGATAAAATGTCATTTTTACAAGTATATTATATACAGGCGAGTCTGAAGCAACGACTGGGACACACGAATGTAAAGGCCCGCCTAAACCTGAACGCCGTGAGGGGACGAGGAGGAGGCAGAGGTGGGGGAGGATTCAACCGAGGACTCAGGGGTGGAGTGAGAGGTCAGCGAGGGGCCCCCAGAGGAGGATCCATGACCCGGGGAGGGGGAGACGGCATGACCCCTAGAGGTATGTGTACTGGTAACTTTATTCGGGGAGGGGGAGACAGCATGACCCCTAGAGGTATGTGTACTGGTAACTTTGTACGGGGAGGGGGAGACGGCATGACCCCTAGAGGTATGTGTACTGGTAACTTTGTACGGGGAGGGGGAGACGGCATGACCCCTAGAGGTATGTGTACTGGTAACTTTGTACGGGGAGGGGGAGACGGCATGACCCCTAGAGGTATGTGTACTGTTAACTTTGTACTGGGAGGGGGAGAGGGCACGACCCCTAGAGGTATGTGTACTGATAACTTTGTACGGGGAGGGGGAGACAGCAGGACCCCTAGAGGTATGTGTTCTGGTAACTTTGTACGGGGAGGGGCAGTCAGCATGACCCTTAGAGATATGTGTCCTGATAACTTTGTAGGTGACTTGAAAACTGAACAGAAAGTTTAAAAAAATGATTTAGCCCTACCTTTCAAGTCCATTTTGAGTTGTTTTGCTCATTTTTAAAGGGAAAAAAGGTATCATTTCATTAGTCCTTTAAGCGTTTATCCTTATAGAATATAGAAATCGCTGGTAGATTATGGTTAGGTGCTGATGTAATCATACGATGCTGGTGTATTTCAGGGCGTGGTCGTGGTGGATTTGGACAGCCAATCAAACAAGGAGGAGGGTTTGGCAGCAGTCCACGAGGAGGATTTAGGTATACCCACACCTGTATACACACACTTGTAGTATTCAATATTATACAGGTTGGGACCAATTTCCCAAATGGACTATAATATTCCAAATGGCATATAAAAATACAGTGCAAAAAATAGTTTGTTTTTTTATTTTGACAAAAATTATGCAAATCCGCAATAAAATACATAAAATGTAACAACTTTGGTAAACAAGTTTTTCTGTAACCCCATTGTTATGGAGATTGATCCTTCGGTAGATCCAAAACTTATTGTGGATCAATTTCATGAAATTGCTTACCAATAGTTGTTGTATTTAATGTATATTTATGCAATTTATTACAAAATTTGTAAAATAAAATTTTTTCAATTTTTGCACCTTAAATACCATATTTTGGGTAATATATTCTAAATGGGACATATCCCATTTAGACGATTGGTCCCAACCTGTTACAAGAACTGATTGGATGCATTGTTTATCATGCCTCATAGATTAAAGAGTTTAAACGGTGTCAATGTCAAGGAATTGTAAATAATGTGATTATTCTTTGTCAGCAATGTATATGAGTGAGCAGATAGATGATTTACTTACGTCACTATTAAGAAAAGATGTAGCTAGAAAAGACTCCTGCTTTTTTTTCTCCGGACAAAGAATGTTTGATGTATTTAAACCCTATAAAATATGTCATTAAAGCAGTAATATAACAAATAACAAGTGATTTTTACTTTGCAAATATACCAATTTGATTATGTAAATTGAAAATGATTGTGCAGACTTTTGACTTCTGAATTTTGTTTTACTGACCAACCTCTTTTAATATATACCCTTTAAGTGAAGTGTGATTTGTTTTACAGAGGCCGTGGCCGAGGGAGGGGAGGCTTTGGAGACCGAGGGTAAGCCCCAGTCTGCTTTCTCTTTCACTAGCCGAGTATCTGTGTTATTTCTGTTTTACTATTTATATTCAGTGAAGCATGCAAGGAATGACCTTGAATTTTGTAGGGGTCGTGGACGAGGGGGTTTCCATGACAACTTGTGAGTTTGACACTGCTGCTTTGGGTGTTATCATTGTAGCATGAACATTTCAAATTTCTAGTTGAGACAAAAAAACTTAGAAAAGGGGATTGGAATGAATTTAAAGATTTAATTTAAAAAACTTAAGCTGAAATAATCGGTTTCATTGTAATGGTAATCAGTCATATATATATATAGAGAGAGAGAGAGAGAAAGAGAGAGAGAGGAGAGAGAGAGGAAGAGGACAATTAAGCTACACCTGCTTTACGAGCCTATTTCTTTACTGAAAACTTTCAATTCAACAAGTCGCATGAATGCCATGCATTTTAAGAATAGTCAGTTATTTGTATTAAGTCTCATGAATCTTCAGTACCATTTGTGCTGAGTTAGTCATGAATATTCATTATTACATATATTGACACGGATGGATGATATTGTAGAAACGGTGGTCGTGGGAGAGGGAGAGGGGGGTACCCCGAATACAAGTGAGTCACTGGAGGTCACGCATGTCCTATTCCCAAATCCTTGCTATATGTAGACCTATACCTGCTTTTTGCAGTTTTCCTCTTTGTTTTTCTTGTGGTCAAATTTATTTGTTCCTTTTTATTTTTAAAACTTTTTTTAAAGCTTATATTTGATATACCACAGCAACTAACTAAAATATTTGGAAAGTTTGTTGCTTTCTTGACAAAAATAAAATTTCAATAAATTTATCTGCTTTGCATAAGAGTAGAGTAGCAGAGTATATTTTTGATATGCTAGAAATTAAAAAAATTAAGAAATTCAATGTAATGTTGCTTTAGGAAACGGTGCAACCATGTGTTGCTTTAGGACACAGTGCAACCTTGTGTTGCTTTAGAGCACAGTGCAACCTTGTTGCTTTCTATGGAGTTCTACTTACAGTTTGTTTATCGTTCATTTGTATTGTGTTACCTCCTTACAATCAATACTTCTGTTTATTATTTACAAGTTGGGCTTTGGTCTTACAAGCCTGAAACCAGTTTCTTTTTGACCTGCATTCCTTGCTTATTTTTAGGATCCAGTATAAATGATCAGTTTTCTGATTATAAATGTAATTGGTCCAACTTTGTGATTGACATGTTGTTTTCATTAATAAATTGATCTCTGATTAATTAATGGATAGACATAATAAATCAAATTGTTGCTAGCTGTAATTAAAATGATAACTTTTGTGTTTGGCCACTTTCTTCTTATTGTTCTTATTGTGTAACTTTTTTCAGTAGAGGTGGTAGAGGAGGTCGCGGTAACAGGGGAGGAGGTAACCGATTCCAGAGAGGTCGCGGGGGTCGTGGTCGTGGCGGCAGAGGTCGCGGTGGCGGGTCAAAGGTTGGCATGACTGCGGAGGAGTTGGACAACCAGCTAGACATGTACATGTCAAAAAGTAACACCACCGTCAGGAGTCATCTGGACGCTGAACTGGACGCCTACATGGCCGAGTCCCAGAGCTGAACATGAACACCTCGAGTCGAACATGAACACCATCAGATGAACTTGAACACCTTTAACTTAACATGAATATCTAGAACTTGGCGAAGAAAATGAACACCCTGAACTGAATATGAACACCATCAAGTGAACATAAACATTTAGAACATAAATTTGAGGAGCTTTAACAATCATCATTGAAATCGTGAACTGAACGTGCAATATGCATTAGTAACCAATTTAATGACTTCCGTACCAAATATATTTTTTTGTCATGTCTGGATTTTTTATTTTTTTCTGGGAGATATTTTTGGTTGAATTGTGATGGAATTATATAGCGTGGTGAAATTGATAGTGAGTTTTCTCTCAGTTTTACAGAGGGGAATATTGGAGTGAATAGAGTGTACATAAAGTTCATCAAAGAGAACAACCACTGTAACTTCTGTATAACTATGCTGAGTCATGGTATAAGCTACCATTTTATATGCCAACATCCATGTGAATTTTTGGAAGTGAATGCAGTGAAATATTTGACTGATTAATGTTGGTATATTTGTACATGACCAGAGTGGTGGAGATGACAACACAGGCTGTATGACACCGAGCTACTCTGTGTGGATTGACAGATTATCATAGAACATTTGTAGAATTCCCTCTATGTTATCCTCCGTCTCTACCCCACTACTATGTATGTAACCCCATCTGTAGACTGTTGTGTTTTGTATATGTTTTGTTTTCATTCTGTTAGAGTATATAAAATATACTTACAATCAATGCTTGTCTTTTCCTTTACTCCTTGATACTTTCAATTAAAGCAACATTTTTAGGACCCCTATATTTTATTAATATTTTGTAAACATGATTATAATAGACTGTACAATATTTGGTGGAAATTGATTTGAATTAAACTGATAGAGTTAGTTAAGATTTTATATAGCTCATTTCTTGATGTACACATTTGTATATATGCACGACATTTAGATTTCTGGCAAAAAAGCTTAGGCCATAAAAAATTAATTTGCATTTTGTCATAATTTAGTCTGAATCATCGCGATGTTTGCAATAATGTTCTTTATTAAAGTCATGCATTTTACTGACTTGAATATCTAAAATGGGGTCCTATATCCAAGCACACTAGAAAAATTTGATTTTATTCATTTAATGATAAAAATGGGCAATGCGCTATGTTAAATCAGATGCTAGCGGGCCGGAGAACCAAGGAATTAATTTTTGATGCCTAAATATCATACACAATCAAACATAGTACCGTACTTTAAAGTATTGTGCAAAGGTCTTTGCATTTAGTACCAGTTCTGAAGACAATTTATTTTGGGATAGACAATACAAATAAAGCGTAAATATTTTACTTGAATTGTTAATAATTTTATGATTCCCTGCACATCACTCTATCTGTACATGAGTTCCATGAATTTAAACTCTGTTCAGTGTACAGTAAAGTGAAAATTTTCAAATTACTTGCAATGTGTGTGTGTTCAAGGATATTGTGGACTGGTTTCATCAGTATTCGTGGGCATTTTATGGTTTGAGTGAAAATCAGTTTCAAGGATTTGTAAATTTGTCACCTATGATCATATATTAGGAACTGTTCTTCAACATGTTCAATGAACATTTGTTTTTGTGTCTCAACAAAGTTGATGAACATTGGTAATCAACAAATATTGATGAAACCACAGTATGCAAAATTTCTTGATCATTAATATACCTGGTACAAGTAAAACAACTTGTAAACATTAGAGGGGACATACTTGATAGTTTTATGGGTTAAGGGTAGCCATGCCATCCAGGAATATGGATTCATCACAAAATATGACAAATCATATCTCTGCCGATAAGGCAATCTGCTATCCAACATCAATCCAACAAGATTGACAAGCAGTGGTTAATGATGAAACATTTATTGGTCAAATATTTTAACAACATGACAATTTATAGGCAAACTTCACAACCAAATTATCTCAATCTTTAAGAATACTTGATGAATTTCAGTGTACAATATATCCTGCATGAAGATTAAGTGAAATTCACAGCAAAGGCAAAATGGGAACCTTACCCAAATACTTGTACATTGTACTGAACTGTTATAACTAAGAAGATATCTGATCAACAAAAAAGTTGTAACAAAGGCACACACAAATCATAGACTTGGTATCAGATAAAGAAGTCTCTCATTAAATATAAACTCTAACTTTGACTAAGTCTTTTATGAAAATAGATACAGTTCAGAAGAAGGCCATTAACATAACAATTTGCACTTGGGAGAAGAAATAATAACATTTTTAATGTCAACAAAAAAGGTAAAAAATAATTTACGTACAAAAATAAATCCATTGTAAATACATGTATAATACACAAAAAAAAAAATCAAACTGGAAATGCACTCAAATACCTCTATATTATCACAGTTTTTGTAACATACATAATAAATAAAAATATTATTATATTAAGGTCAAGGGACGGAATATTATGAGAATCATAACTTTTAAAGTTCATAACATAAATATACACAAAAATGCTGTGGTCACAAATCAACTTCGATCACAATTGTGTTAAGAGTTGTCTTCCCTTTATTCACTAAGTTGTCTGTCCTTTATTCACTAAGCTGACACAGGAGGGCAGCACCTTTAGAGATCCAGTAATCCTGTGGCTTTTTGGACGGCAGGTGTACGAACACCACAAAGTTGGTGGAGTGACCTACAAAACACAACACATGATTTTAAATTTAGGAAAAATATGCCGTAAAAAAATGCACACTTTAGTAATAAATGCTCCTAAATTATGGAAGTTATATTTTCAAGTTAGTTATTATCTAAAAAGTCCTGTCCCTAAAGCAAGTGGTGGGTATATAACTATATTTTTAAAAATCTAACTGTTCCCACCCTCACATCCAAAACAGAAATTTGAGATCCTCCCCCACCCAAAATTGTAATAGTCAAGGTCAAGCCACTTTCCCTTTTCTAAACAGAAACTGCATCCTTAAGCCCCACCCCTTTCCCCTCTGACTTACCAGTGGTGGAGAGTACCCCGGCCCTGGCTGACGTCTTGTACAGCGGTGCAATGTAGTCAGCGGGGTCAGGAACAAAGTCCATCTTGGGCTCCATGTGGAACATACAGAGGGCGGAGTTCATCACCCCCTTAATGGAGTCAGTGACCACCATCTCTTTCTCGTCCCAGCGACAACCGTCCATGAACATCCCATGGACCAACACTCCGTCCTCAGGGTTCGGCAGCTGTAAGACAGTGAGAGGTGGTCAATAAGTTGATTGGGAAATTGAAGTTGATAAGTGGATTCAATTTGATGGATTAAGGGGTTCACTCGTTGATTGGTGGTTGGTTTATATATTGGGTGATTGATTATTTCACTGGGCAATATAAAAGTGGATTGATAGATAGATTCCTGAATATAACTGAGCACTATTTAATACATCACTGTATTGCCTTTTCAGAGAACCCTTTCCTGTACATATAAATGGGTACCGATACATTGTCTTATCTCTCTTTGAAGGTGACCATTTGAAATAGTTTCCACCTACCCCTTTGTCGAGCTCGATCTCCTCCCCGAACTTGAGTTCGGCCATCTGTGCAGTGACCTCCTTCTGCTCGCGGAAGTGAGGGAGGGGGTGAAAGTGGAAGGTCAGGTGATCAATTGGCAGGTTGTACTTCCTGGCGTAGTTCTGTAGCGTACCAGTCAGGAAACCTAAACACAAACAACAGTTAAAGTAAATGATTAGTTCAATAGTGTACAAGTCAGAAGTTAATAACCTGTACAGAAAAATGTAACAATCAAAAACATCCTAAAAACACAATGCGTAATAGATTACTATGAATTACTGTATACAGGAAAATATTTGCTCGTTATATTTTCGCCCCTTAGCTCTTGGTGTGAATGGGCAAATTCAATTGTCTCAAATTATCTCCATTTTAACACAATTGTGTTTGGGTGAATTCAAGACAAGAAGAAACCGCCTGTGTGAAAAATACACAGGGCAAAATTATCACTGTATAAAGTATTAGAATCTTCATTCGTCACCTACATGTTGAGAATTTTACATCCCCAATGAATTAGAAAGCAAAGTTTCTATTCAGTATACATACAAATGAATCCATAAAATACATCACGATGAACCTTTATAATTGGGCCCCATGGACTTCAATGATTCCAGAGTACATGACCTTTAACCTTGATTCTTGAGGGAAAATCACAAAATATCAATCTCCAATAAATACTGACCTTGTGGGAAGAAGAAGCCGGACATCCAGTAGGAGCGTGGCTGACCATGTCTGACCCAGTTATCAATGAAGGCGCAGCGGTAGATCAGGTCGTTGACCCAGCTCCCCAGGGGTTTGAGGGAGGGGTAGGCGGCCGCCGCCCACAGGCTGGGGACCTGACTGTTCAGGAAGGCGGTGTACACCAGCTCCAGCTCCTCACTCATCACCACAAAACCCTTGATGGCCTTCTGTAGCTGGTACAGGGAATTCTGGGAATGAGATTGCTAATGCTTAGTTCAAAGGCATACATTGTAAAAAAGTGGCCGATGTTCATAGTTTTACGTGATTTAGATCACTCATTTTTAAAATCTTTTGCCAGATAAAGCAATGGGTAAAAAATTTGCCAGTAATATTCAAGATTAACTTTTTTTGGCCTTAGTTCACCTGCTGCAAAATGTATTATCACTTGTTCAAACCAAGCATTATTGTGTCAAAGACTTTTTTCCAAAATGTTTTCAGACAAATTTGATGACTAAATTCTGAATCTTTTCATGCTTAATTTACAATCAAAGCTACACCAACATGATAACATAATAACAAGGTCAACATGAGAAATGTCCTTGACCCCACTCTTACCTTGATGACCTTGAGCAGTTTATTGAATCGGTCCACCTCCTGAGTGAGAACGGTGGTGAGTGAGTTGAGTCGGCCCTTCGAGTCGGGCTCGAACATCTCCTGATTGGCCTGCTCTATGTCGAGTTTGTCCATCAGTTTCCCCAGAATGCTCTCTGCCAGCTCATACACTATGTCGTCGTTGGATTTGCCGGTTCCCCCACTGGCCTGGCGAGGCTGGACGTCCAGGATGGTGCTGATCAGGTGACCAGTTTCCTCCGCCTGTAATTTACGACATTGACTGAATTTAATTTCTTTCATGATAATTTCTGGCGTTTTAAATTAAACACTTTTAAATAGTTTGTGCTTTATCAGTATTCATTTATTTGGCTGTGAGCCATCGTTATTGCACACAATGGCAAATAACACTTAACTCCGAAAATTTTATAACTAGTACATCTATTAGTATTATCTATTCAATGTGTCAGGGTTTCAATTCTCTCCATTTAACATTGAATAATAATTCAGATTAATGATTTTCTAAAAATAAGTGTTTTTTTTCTTCATTTTTTTAACCAATAAACTCTTGTGATAAGTTACTTGAAAAGCGATGTTGGCGTTTTCGTGCATGCCGAATATCTCGGGTTCGTCCACGATGGGGAGGGTCTCTATGTAGTCCCTGTATTCCTGTAGAGTCGGGTAGTCGGGGGCATAGTAGATTCCTGTACAAAACAGAGCAAGAGTTACAAAAGATCTGGTCAAATATAACTATAAAAAAAAACTGTTGCCTACGTCACAATAAAATCGTAGTTACATAGAAGTTTACATAGAAGTTGAATAATTTATGGTGGGCGTGTGACATACATTGAATAACACTCTATGGTATATAAAGCATACACAACATTCCTTAATATACAACATCAACTAATTTTCAGCCAATCAGAAGGCGTGTGACATACACATTTTAATATTTTTCAACATACCTGAGGGAGAATACTTGTAGTCTGCCTCCAGGGTGGGGGGGCAGAAGAACGTCTTGAGGATGGTCTCCAGACATCTCTGATCAATGGCGTCTGTTACACGGCCGCCGTATGTAATCTGTAAAGGGAGGCAATTGAGTCAGACTAATGAAGCAATATCATATACTGTGGAATCATTAGAAATCATGATGGATTAATTATCGAGGTATTTGTGGATAGCCCTCCCCCACAAATTTACATCCTCAACGAAAACAAATTTAGAAAGAGTTATCTTTATAATTGACACTGAAAACTGACGCATCTAAAAAATTACATCCCCACATAAAATAAAAAATCCCCAATCCACGAAAATTGGCCCCAACGAATTAAATAATGCAACAGTATGTTCTTGGCACCACTATTCTGTTCTAATATTTCTAAAGTGTAAAACCCATGTGTAAACTTATTTAAATTCTAAATCTATGTGTATAGAGTTACTGACCATGCCTGTGATGTAGATGAGGGCGTCCCAAGGAATCACTCCGTCCGCACAGAACATCTGACAGTTGAGCTGAGCGCACTCACGGTCACTGTCACTGAACTCATACTGTAAAACAAATGAGTCAATGAAAAAATAAAGTACAGGTTATTAAACAGATATAAAAAAATAAAACTTCAAAAGTTAGTTAGAAATAAGACTACATGTACTATATGTAAGCTATTTTCTGTGTCTTAGAAAAAGATAGACACAGACAAACAGAGAGAGAGAGAGAGAGAGAGAGAGAGAGAGAGAGAGAGAGAGAGAGAGAGAGAGAAAGAGCCTCTTGTAGAGAGACACTAACCCTGATGTTCCAGCCGAGAGGTCCAAACTTCTTCCTCTCCAGGATGACAGCGTGGAAGAAGCAAATACCGAAGATCATCCTCTTCCACTGCGAGGCCAGCACTGAAACATGACACTGATCAGTGAGCAACTAGAGACTTATTACCATTGTATTGTATGAAAGATGTTAACACTGCCGAATTTGAATAAAGTTTTTGAAATTTACTAGAATTAGTTTGTTTAAAATCAATTTCACATACTAGATTTTGTATTAATTAACCATCACTGTCTACTCCTAAAATAATTCTTTCCTAATGAAAGGGATTCAAAGGCACTACCAAATATGGATCCTCTACAATAACCTTTGTTTGACAAAATGGTTAACATGCATTAAAGATATGTACTCTGGGCCAAAGCATTTGATCAGTCTGTCCAATATGACCTACCGTGCTCCTCAAAGAACTTGGGAGTGATCTCGGCAAAAGCCCTCCTCATGTTGGCGCGGATACCCTTGGGCGGTTCATTGGTGACCTTGACACTGTTCTGGAGGACACTGACCGGGAAGTGTTTGGCGGGCATGGAGCTGAGGAAGAGTCGGAAGTCCTCGTGGATCTCGTCCGGTTTCTCCGACATGTCCTTGACCATGTTCTCCATGGCCAACATCCAGGATGCCGCCAGGTGACAGTTCTGTAGGAACACCCAGTCCCCAGTCTTGACGGCCGCCAGGATCAGCTTCTCCGCCACCGGGCCCTGACCTTGACCCAAGGAGATAGACTGTACTCTACAAGGTCAAACATTTATGATAAATATTGGTCCATCTTTTGTATTACCTTATGTACCATTGTATGCACTTGTATTTCTCTGTGCTACATTTGCTTTCCAATGAATTTCAGAACATTATTTTTTAAAAGTCAAAAGTATAATATTCATCTCACCCTTTGGGCTCAGTTAATATCACCCTTTGAGTGTAGATGAACCACCATTTTCACCTCAAAGAAGTCAATAATTGTAAGATACATTCTGATTACATCCCTTGTATCCCTTGTGTTACTTTCTGATTACATTGTATTACACTTACTTGTCTGTGTATCCCTTGTGTTACTTTCTGATTACATTGTATTACACTTACTTGTCTGTGTATCCCTTGTGTTACTTTCTGATTACATTGTATTACACTTACTTGTCTGTGTATCCCTTGTGTTACTTTCTGATTACATTGTATTACACTTACTTGTCTATGTATCCCTTGTGTTACTTTCTGATTACATTGTATTACACTTACTTGTGTTACTTTCTGATTACATTGTATTACACTTACTTGTCTGTGTATCCCTTGTGTTACCTTCTGATTACATTGTATTACACTTACTTGTTTGTGTATCCCTTGTGTTACTTTTTGATTACATTGTATTACACTTACTTGTGTTACTTTCTGATTACATTGTATTACACTTACTTGTCTGTGTATCCCTTGTCACGGGCGAACCTAAGGAAGGCTCCCATGGGGTCAGACCCGGTGCTGAGGACAAACACAAGGGGGGTAATCCTGTTCATGTCGTCGTAGAGGGTCTGGAGGCCCACCGGGGGGCTCTCTACAAACTTCTGGCCAAGGTTCTCACGCACAAACTCGGTCACCGCAAAGACAGTCTGAAATATGACAGATTATTAGGTCAATACTAGGCTGACTAGAAAGACAGAACCGTTCTAAAACGCATCTAGTCACTGAGGCTTAAACCAACAGATTCCAGGACATGTAAATTCACTGATAATGGCTCAACATTTCTTAATTTGATAAAATATATCTAATTTTTTGTGGATCTGCTCAAAAACGAAATCCATATTTTAATGTGCTAAATAAATAATGACCACAGGCGTGACTTTGTGAAGGGTTTGTATGAGGAAATGAATGGCATTGAATGATGAGTACCTTCTCTGTCTTGAAGACCTTGATGAACATGAGTTTCTGGAAGCTGGTCAGTCGTTTGTCCCAGTGACCCTTTGTTTTGTCTGACTCCATGTCCTCCATCGCCCCGGGGACACCTTGAGGCTCCGGAGGGACACCCTCGTACGTCTCGTAACTCTCCGGGTTTGCTTGCACCTAAAAACAGAATCAATAAAATCATAGAAACAAGATCCATAGTAACTGAATTCTATATTAAAGCCTTATGTTTAATTGCATCTGAAAACAGCAGGGGAAGTTATAGAAACACAATCTACTGTTACTGAACTCTTAGATAGGGCCATTAATAGTGGGAATGCAAATTAAAGAAAAGATCTACACCCATAACAAGTTGTCCATTATAAATAGGTTTGATATTCAGTTACATCCATTATAGACAGTTTATGACAACAGAGCAATGCTCTCCCCCTCCAAAAACCTGAAAGGTTTCCAGCTTGATCCAGATGATTGTCTTTTATCTTCTTTTGTAATAAGTCTGTATCTAATAGTACACTAGTCTATAGCAAGGGATTCCCCCATACCTCCAATGTTCCAAGCTGGATCCAGACCGGAGTTTTGGTCAGATCCTGGTGGATCCCCTTGAAAATTGGGAACACCTCCCCGAGGTCGACAGCATTGTTCCAGACCTTGATGTTGTTCAGGAAAGGGACGCTGGGCATTGGGGGTCGCTGCTTGTCCATGCCCGCTGACCCACGGAGGAAGAAGTTCCACTCAACCGGAGTCATCTCCTCTTCCTGTTTCATGATCTCCACACACATCATGAAGGAGAACACCAGCTTGTCCTTCTCAAACAGGCCTCTGGAAAATCAATGAACGATACATGTAGACGGTGAGATAATTGTAAAATAGGAAAACAATTCGACAAAAATAGATCCAGATTTCTGTAAGATCATGGAAATACAGACAGACAGATTATATTCTAACAGACGTCTGGAAAATAATTGGAACAAAGACTGCGCGATTATTGTCGTACAAACCCCAGGAAAATTATTGAAATACAGACAAGTTTTCTTATAGAAAGTTCATGCACATGTACAGACTCTCTATACAAGAGTTAGATAAGAGAACTATCTCACCAGAGAGATCCCATTTAATGATATATACTGCATTAGTACTGCTATTGGATGAGATAATTCCGTACCTTGCCACGTTGTTGTATATGGTCATAGTTGTCTCCCTTAGACAGATCTTCAGTCTCTCGGCCAGCTGGTCGCTCTTCTCGGACGATTCGATGGTGGCATTGAACAGCTGTAACAATGACAATAACATGTATTACACAGTGATAAGACCAGCTCTCGCAACATAATAAATTTACGTTAAATAAATGAATTTAAGATTTGCAAGTTAATACGATCATGAACTCGGATGCTTCCAATCAGCTTACTTTCTGAAGCCCACAAGAGAATCAATCTGCAAGAACTTTGCTCAAAAAAAGATAATCAATTAAGCACCTTGTTCATTAAGGCCCTACCTGTTTGAAGTACTTGAGAGAGAACTGATACATTGGGTCCACCTCTCCCATGCTGGCCACCACGAAGTATAACACAGAGCCGCGTGTGGCGACCGAGCGGTACTTCTCTCTCGCAGTGTTTATCTTCTCCTCTGTCACCTCGGCCTCACTCAGCCTCTGTTTGATTACGCCGGACGTCACCTAGGTAACAAAGGTCAACAAAGGTCAAATGCTGCAACTTTTTATCTTTATATAAAAAAAAAATCAAGTATTTTTTGTTTTCATTTTTCATCATTTTTTCATGCTTATTACTTTGTACTGTTACATCTGTAATTACACATCATTTGAACTTGTCAGATGTTTACCT
Organism: Magallana nippona; assembly: GCA_033439105.1. Lineage (NCBI taxonomy): Eukaryota > Metazoa > Mollusca > Bivalvia > Ostreida > Ostreidae > Magallana > Magallana nippona. The sequence continues at coordinate 3,022,122 of CM065917.1, read as the reverse complement.
TGAACATGTTAGATAATGACTTTAGACAGATTAGATAATTACCTTGGACTCGTTAAGTATGTTAATGAGCTCCTCGTTGTCAAGGATATTTCCCTGGGACTCAAACAACAGCTTCAGAATCCTGTCTTCAATAGCGTTTAGCTGGTTCTTGTCTGCGTTGATCTTCACAATCAACTGGTTCCTCTGCTCCTCCAAATCTGGCCGCTCCAGACCCACCACATCACTACAAGGGGAGAAAACTCAGTGTTATCAGTTATCAAGAAGCCATTCCACCCCCAACCCTTTTCTACTTTCTTCTCTCAAAATACTTTATTTTAAACTGTACAATGGATCAAAGGTTTTTTTTTCTGATTTGTGTATTTTTTCGTGGAGGGGGTTGGCAGGATTCAGTTTTATTTCTTTGCATTCTTTTGGGTGGGTGATATTTATCAGGGTATTCAATCAGAAAGGTCAGTCATCAAGTTTAAGGTATATTTCTGACCATGTTAGCTCTATATTTCTTTAAATGTAGTTTTCTGTGTGGGATTATTTGTTGGGATAGAGTATGTCGACTTGTTTCCATGGAAACAGGAAAGTCAAACTTTGTTCTTTGTGGGGTACATTGTTCGGATTAAGCATGTGCATATCATGGTCAGCCAATGAGAGCGGATGTTACCTGAGTAGCTGGTCCTCCAGTCCTGACAGTGTGACCGTGAAGTTGATGATGGTCACCTTGATGCAGACCTCGGGCAGGTAGTGGGGGTTAGCCATCTTGGACGTCATGTAGAACCGGAAGTTACGGTCGTAGTCGATGTCACTGTCTCCCAGACGGATCAGCAGACGGCCACCCTGTCATCAGAAAAAATGCACAAGTGAATAAGATCTCATTACAAGCATCAAGAATTGTTGTGACTGGTGAAAACATTGCTTACATGGCAGATAATCAGTTTTATTTGTATCAAATGTAGTTTGAAGCACAGTTTTTCATTAAATGCATTCATTGAATTTTTGCTGATTCATGTTCTAAAATGGTTATCTTGAATATCTTCAAATTTTATTTTGTTGTTTTCAAAAAAGCCACACTTAATTTGAATCAAACCCATATAAAATATATAAGGTTAGAAGATGGCTACAATGTTTGGTGTGTAGGGATGTTTGTACTTACAGACATAAAGGTCTGTTTGAGAAGGACCGGCTCCAGGGCAGGGTCCAGGAACTCTCCAATGTCCTCACACAGCACGGGCATTCCGATCCGGATACAGTTCTCCAGCGTCCGCAGGAACTGTCCGTCGGTCAGCTTGATGATCTTCAGACCGTTCTTGGCCTCTCTGTTTCTGATCCAGCGGTTGGCCTACAAAGACATTGTATATAGGTGTGAACAATTGTACCAGGCATTGAATAAAACCTTAGACAACCAACAGGTTTATCCTTGTTCCTGATCCATCTGTTGGCTTGCAGAGACATTGTATATAGGTGTGAACAATTGTACCAGACATTGAATAAAACCTTAGACAACCAACAGGTTTATCCTTGTTCCTGATCCATCTGTTGGCTTGCAGAGACATTGTATATAGGTGTGAACAATTGTACCAGACATTGAATAAAACCTTAGACAACCAACAGGTTTATCCTTGTTCCTGATCCATCTGTTGGCTTGCAGAGACATTGTATATAGGTGTGAACAATTGTACCTGACATTGAATAAAACCTTAGACAACCAACAGGTTTATCCTTGTTCCTGATCCATCTGTTGGCTTGCAGAGACATTGTATATAGGTGTGAACAATTGTACCAGACATTGAATAAAACCTTAGACAACCAACAGGTTTATCCTTGTTCCTGATCCATCTGTTGGCTTGCAGAGACATTGTATATAGGTGTGAACAATTGTACCAGACATTGAATAAAACCTTAGACAACCAACAGGTTTATCCTTGTTCCTGATCCATCTGTTGGCTTGCAGAGACATTGTATATAGGTGTGAACAATTGTACCAGACATTGAATAAAACCTTAGACAACCAACAGGTTTATCCTTGTTCCTGATCCATCTGTTGGCTTGCAGAGACATTGTATATAGGTGTGAACAATTGTACCTGACATTGAATAAAACCTTAGACAACCAACAGGTTTATCCTTGTTCCTGATCCATCTGTTGGCTTGCAGAGACATTGTATATAGGTGTGAACAATTGTACCAGACATTGAATAAAACCTTAGACAACCAACAGGTTTATCCTTGTTCCTGATCCATCTGTTGGCTTGCAGAGACATTGTATATAGGTGTGAACAATTGTACCAGACATTGAATAAAACCTTAGACAACCAACAGGTTTATCCTTGTTCCTGATCCATCTGTTGGCTTGCAGAGACATTGTATATAGGTGTGAACAATTGTATCAGACATTGAATAAAACCTTAGACAACCAACAGGTTTATCTTTGTTCCTGATCCATCTGTTGGCTTGCAGAGACATTGTATATAGGTGTGAACAATTGTACCAGACATTGAATAAAACCTTAGACAACCAACAGGTTTATCCTTGTTCCTGATCCATCTGTTGGCTTGCAGAGACATGAGAGGAAGTTAACAATGCTAAAATTCCTTTAGTTACTCATGAACTATGAATGAACTGTCAAGACTACCTGTTTTCTAACATATAAAGTATGCGAAGAATTAATATCCAAAGGCTAAAAGCTATCATAGCTATCTAATGTTCAAAACCTTTTTCATCTCAGTATAAATAGAAGAATTATTGTATTGATGAAGCATTCCTTGATTCAAAAGTTAATGAAATCAAAAATATTCAACTTCATTAAATAAAAGTTTTGCATATGCAATGTATTAAATTCCTCCCGTCCTTTCATTCAAACAAAGCAATCAAGAGTTACCTGCTCCTGGGGGTCAATCATGAGCGGCCAGCGACGCCCCCTGGTGACAAGAATGGCATTCTCTGTGGACAGCTGGTCCTTGGGAAGTCCATCGGAGTTCCACTGTCGGATCTCGAATGGATCGGCCAGAACGGTGATGATGGTCATCCCCGGGGTCACGGGAATCTCTAGCTCTACACAGCGATTGGTCCACATTTCCACGAGTTCGTGGCGGTAGGTGCTTGTGAAGGCTCCGTAGTACGCCACACAGGCGGTGGACACAAAGACATCTCCCACCACATTACCGATCTGCTTGTTGAAGTCCTAAAACAAGATGGTATGGGAGTTTTAGAAATGTTTAAGTCCAGTATTGAAAAAAATCTATATTGATATATCAATTGATAAATAAAAAAACTCTGTATGTACCTAACTATTTGAAGTGATCTAAAAAAAATCTAGAAATTTTTAACTTACCCCAACATCACAAATTTTTTCTTATCAATAATCAAAAAACAAATCTGCTTAAATACTTTGTAATCTACCCCAAAAAACACTGACCTTGACAGTCTCGGCCCAGCGGATCTGTTCGTCACCGAGTGCGGTGGTGAGTTTGGCGGCCCTCTTGAGTCGCGCAGCAGTGGTGGCGATGTTTCTCTCCAGCTTCTGTTTCTCCCGCACGCTGTTATCGTACGTGGCCTGGAGCTCAGCGATCTTGGCCTCAACCTCGGCCAGCTGGTCCTGTTTCTCCTTCAGCAGAGTCATCACCGTGTCCAACTCATTCTGGGCCTCAGCCAACCTGTCAATCAAATCAGACACCTGTCAGTCAAACCTGTCAATCAAACTGTGGGGGCGGGGTCAAATCATTTATACCAATATAAAACATTTTCAGATTTTTGTCAATAATTGAAAATTAATCAGTTTCATTAATTTTTCTTTAGTTTTTTGTCAATTATTTGCAATTCTAAAATTTGTCTTTTTCATTATTTATACAGTAAATGCAATTAATTAAAAAATTTACAAATTCTAATAACTTTATCAAAATATCAAAACATTTACATATTAAAGATCAATCGAAGAATATCAAACAGACATTTAACTACTGGTACAAGTCAAACAAAACAATGATGGTTATGTTAGTATGGAGTACAGGTTTGCATGCAGTTGAAGCAGTAACAATCTAGGATTGGTCATACCTGTTATCTGAATTAGAAACGAGTGAACAGATTTAATAATATGTTAGTACATGTGTAATCACTATCTGGGTAGAAAAATGTGTCGGAGGATTTCAAAGGAAACCAGTCATTCCAAATGCTTGATAGGAAGAGGTCCCATGTACACAGATAAAGAGAAAACATCTATAAGAATTGGCTATACAATATTGGTAATAAGTTCTAATTTACTAGAAAAACTCTAAAAGTTGACATCTAGATGCTGGTTATATATAGAGAATACCGCTTGAGAAGATTTAAGGAATATCTCTTTTCACTAGACATTCATTAAGCCATCACACTGATCTAGGCTAAGAATTTATAAATCCTATATATTTCCAAATCTATAGAAAACTATTATTTCTTTTTCAAAATACATTAAATATGAGTTGTATAAGGTCCCTCCAGTATAAGAACTTTAACAGTATTTTTGCCAAAATATCTACATTGTTATGTGAAGTTATTCTTTTAAAAAGTCTAAAAATTGAAAATCTCTAGCAAAAATTCTTAAAATCAATCTACTCTACAATATATCATCTATTATACATGTATATCAAAAATTGTCTACTATTACAATATCTAAATATTCTCTACACTAAGAAATCTCTAGATTTTCTCTACACTACATATAACTGATAATCTCTACACTAAGAAATCACTAGATTTTCTCTGCACATCATATTCTCTAGATATAATTCTCTACACTAAGAAATCACTAGATTTTCTCTGCACATCATATTCTCTAGATATCATTCTCTACACTAAGTATCTGAATATGTACTAGAGATATTCTGTCTACACTAGAGAGTGGTACTAGTTTTACACTACTCTTACTTCTGTCTACACTAGAGAGTGGTACTAGTTTTACACTACTCTTACTTCTGTTTCTTGGGTTGGACGAGTCGATACACTTGAGCGTACGTATCCATGGCTAACACCCACATACACATGGACTTACAGGCCTGTAAACAGTTTACAGTAACACGTTAATTGTACGGAATATTTCACACGTAAACCCGTAACCCTGACTGAGTAATGTAATATTTGGTTTGGTTTGTCAGCAGTGATCTCCTTTGGGTGGTTTCTGTAAATGCTTGTTGGTGTATAGTTGTGTTAATTACAGCTGATTTTATCACTGCGTAAAGGGTTATTTTTGCTCCTTGGTATTTTTTGAACAATCACGCTTCTAAAAGATTAATATATATATTTGGCTCTTTTTAAAATTCATCTTAACATAGCAATGTATAAAATGACATAACTTGATAGGATTTTGAATAATCTCCCTATAATAGTTTCCATCTGATGTTGAGGGTGAATAAGATGAAAATAAAATCAAAGCAAAAATTTCCCTTTACACAGTAAACAATGCAGGTAAAACTGAGTGAAGTCAACACAGCAAAGACGTCAAAAAATCAACACACAGAAACAAAATAAACGCTTGCAAACGCAGAAGTTGGGAGGTAAAATAAAAAAACACGCTTCATGCAGTACATGGGCTGTGTTACGCATGGTGTCACACTCTCAGTGTTAATCGTGTCGTCATGCTCCGTTTCACTTACTTAGCTCGCTTGGGCTCCACAGTTCTAAAGACGTGGGAGTAAGAATCCATGGCCAGTACCCACATACACATAGACTTACAGGCCTGTGGGGGAGAGAGAATGGTCAGTAACAGAGAAAAGTAGGTCAGCTCCTCCCCCCGGGGTCAGGACAGTCCCTGAGGGGTGAAGGACTCTGATCAACAGAAGATATAGCAGAATGGTTTGACAGCATAAAATGATTCAAAATAATGTTTTTGTTTTCATGCAGACAGTATCATTTCAAGAGAAATTATGTAATACATTTGATTGTATTGATGGATTTTGAAGAATGATTCGGAAGATAAATCGGTCATAGTTTTTGAGATTGATAAAAAGAGAGAGAGTGCTCATTTACTGGGCAGATTCCAACCAAAATAAAATGTAATATGACAGAAAATCATGTTGATTTGATCATAGATGCTACAAAATAATTAAGATCATTTATTTGGAAATAAGATAGAAGTGATGATAGACAGATGAGATAAATATGTGTCTCTGATAACTTTGGTGAATCAGGTTCTCTGTAAGGAAATCTAAATCTTTGACATTAACATCTCAATAAGTCATCATGACTACACACATCTATATAACATTTATTGATAGAATTCATAATATTTTCTTAAATTCATTCTCAAACACTTTATAATTAAAATAGATCAGAAAATAACAGCACTGAAATAATACTGCAAATAAACAAGATCCCCGCCTACCTTTGAGACTTTCTCGACCTTGTCTGGGACAAAGTTTGGATTGTCGATGTACTTTTTGAGTTTTTTCAACATCGAGTCTGGAATACTGTCCTTGTCGTAGGTCTGTAGATTCTTCAGGAAGTTGGCGTCTCCTAGCAACACCTTGGCTGATGTCCAATCAGTCCTGTCAACCAAACCAACGTAAAGACCGATTAGTAACGGCATAGTAAGGAAGGAAAACTTTACAGTAACTGTAGATTCCTTATTTTACCCAAATATCTTTCTGCAGATAGATCTTTATACAACTTGATGAACTTTAGCCTTTGGTCACTTACTTGGAGCCAAGCAGGATACACACAGCCTCCATGACAGTCTGTACAAGCTCAGGAGGTTTGGAGAATACTCTGAGTTCAGCAATGTCACTCTTGTCTAGCGAGTCGAGTGCCTTCACTGCGGCCTCAAGGGCGGGCAGGGCCTGATCAAGGTCACGCTGGGCATCGTCAGCGATGGCCTGGGTCTCATCGGCCTTGACCTTGGCTACAGCCTCATCTTCTACCACCACTTTACGGACCTTGAGAATGAAGTGAACAATTTCTCATCAATTTGAAATCAAACCTCATTTTCAATTTTTTTTTACAATTGCATAACTTTCCAAAAGTCATGTAATCTCTCAACAATTTACACATGACTTATCATTAATTCAGCCGCAGCCTAGATAAGTCATACAACCTATCGAAAAGTCATCTAGTCAAGTGACCTCTAAACAGGTTATAAGACTTATCAGTAAGTCAAATAACATCTAGACCGTCAGATGACCATTAGACAGATGACCTCTAGACAAGTCAGATGACCTCTAAGCAAGTCACTTGACTTATCAGTAAGTCTGATATAACATCTAGACAAATCAGACGAGCTCTATGTGACCCCTGACCTTATCAGCAGCCTCCTGGTCCACCACGAGTCTCTCCATCAAGTTGTTGGTGTCCTCGGACTTCTTCTTGAGCTCGGGCTCGAGCGCGATGAGTTCCTTCTTCATCTTGTCCACGAGCTCATTTGTTTCCAGGATCTTCTTCAGACCGTTGTCCACGCGATCACGCGCCATCTTCAGCTGTCTGTAAACACAAAAATAAACCTTACTCCACAACTGTTATACAGAGGTAAAACAATAAAACACTCTACAAAACAGTTCCTCACCGGCTGTCGGAAAGCACAGTGGGAAAAAAACATGTTTGAAAAGACAATTAAGTTTTGAATAGTGTTTGAATATGGAACTGATGCTGCACATTATAGACTAGCTATGTAATGTAGGAGATTAATCCAATCTGTGAAACTAGTTTCTGACTTTCAAAAGTTATCTGTCTTTAATAAAGGGGCCAAGTAATACTCTAACAAAATGAAAAATGAAATAATTCTATAAGTTTAACTGTTTTGAAAATAACACCAGGGTTGTAACTGACTTGGTTTTCTCCTGCAGCATTGAGATGTAGATACGGATCAGCTCCAGGTAACTGGTGGGGGTGGTGTAGTAGCGCCGCTTCAGCTCATTGTAGAACCGCTCCGCCATGTCACTCACGCTCATGTGGATCTCCACACACATCTCAGCGATCTTTTGCTGAAAAACGGGGACCAAGATTCATTAGTATCAGTCAATACAGCAAAACCTATGATAGTCAAGTCTTTTGATACAGCATAATTATGAATTGTTAGGTAAATTTAACTAAAATCAATCACTATTAATGTAATTTTGCTCATCAATCACATAAAAAACATCCATTTCAAATTGGGCAGAAATTTACATAATCTAGCCCTTATATAAATTGCTAATCCTTCAAAGTTATTCTTTATTACTCAAAAAAGCTAAAACCTGTCAGACTATTTTTCATATAAATCAACAACTGCATAAACTGATTTTAAAAATGGCTGCTTTTTATTGACATACTTTCAGACTATCCTCTCCGAGTTCGACGCTCTCAAAGAACGAGGTCGACACACTGAGTAAAGCCTCTCGAGGCCATTCTGTGAACCAGTCGATGGTGCAGCAGTTTACGAGGGACGGGAACATACGACACCGTGTCCTGAAGGCACTACCCACGGGGCTCATACACAGCACAATGTGGAGATTGTTCCTGACGCGATTGATACAGAAGTCGTAGATCGCATCTCTGTTGCCCTCGGCGATGCCCACTTCCTTGGCGGCTGGGCGGCATCCAATGATCAGCTGCTCGTACTCGTCTGGTTCAAACAGGTTTGGCACCTCGCCAGAGTTCAGGATGTTGTTGATGTCTTCCAAGAATTCTTCCACAACAATCTACAACAACAAGATAATTCAATATACATAACATTCTACAACAACATGATCATTCCATATATACAACACTCTACAACCAAACAAATCAGTTTTTACAAAAACTATAAGTATGAAATTAGTAACTGTTTGAACTGCTTGCTAAATACTTCCCTAATAAATGAGAAATTATTCGCAAAATTTCAGCAAATGTTCACTTTAATCTCAAGGCATTCTGTCTTTTTTTTTAAAGCATCAAATCAGAAATTCACTTAACATAGAAATTATTGTTCATATATACCTTATATAATTATCTATGTAAAAATAGGTAATAAGTTAACCCCCCCCCATATAGACCAGAAATAGAAGTTCGACAGGGAGATGTCATAAGCCCAAACAGTTTTAAGATATTTTTAAATGATTTTTCAAAATTGCTTGACAAAGAAAGTATAGGATCTGTTAACCTTTCTGGAAAGAACATTACTCCACTGCTATATGGTGATGACCTAGTATTACTACATGTATCAGATGACCACAAAGGATTGCAAAACAAACTAGATATACTTAATAAATACTGCAAAGACTGGTGCTTAGAAATTAATACAAGCAAGACTAAAGTTGTTATTTTCAACAAAAGTGGTCACCTTATTAATGAGAGGTTCACCTTTGATAATTCACATTTAGAATGTGTTAACAAATATAAAATATTTAGGTATAATCATGTCCTCCTGTGGCTCATTCAAAGAAGCAAGATTTGATCTATATAATAAAGCTCTCAAGGCCTCTTTCAAACTATTCAAAGACCTAAACTCTACTCAACCCCCTATCAAAACATTTCTACACCTCTTTGATCATATGATAAAAACTATAGCATTATATGGTTGTGAAATTTGGGGAACCCTTACATCACGCATAAAGGAAAAAGAAAAACATTTATATGATAGCTTTAAAACTTGGGAAATGGAAAACTTGAATATTAAATTTTGTAAATATCTCTTAGGAGATGGGGAAAAAAGCACAAATATCGCAATTATCTCTGAACTGGGACGATACCCTTTGTATTTTTCATTAATTCAAAGCAAACCATTATTTAAGCAATAAATGCTTATTTTTAACCTAAGTGTGTTCATAGGAAATTGAACGTCGCAGATTTCCAATGCAAACATAAGGGGAAATATACACTGAATGTAAATATATCTCAATACTTAACAAAAATTTTATACTTTTAACAAAGAAAGACAAATTTATCTGGTTGATGTCCAATGAAGACAAAACAATACTTAGTAAGTTAAGTGAATTTCTAATTAATGCTTTAAAAAAAAAGACTGTCACAGAATACTTTGAGATCTAAGTGAACTAGTGAAATACTTAAACAGATCATGATGTACCATCTTTGTATTTGTATTTGATACTTTTCTGACTATATAGATATGTATATTGTTAATATGTTATGACATACTGATGTACATTTGCCCGGCTGTTACATGTTCATGTATGTGTATGGACTATTTTGTAAGTAGAATCTCTCTTTTAGAAACTTCTATCTAATAATTGTAATCTTGTATGCCCTCTGGGCCCAAAATTGGAAATAAAACTATTATTATTATTATTATTACATTGTGTTATTATTATACCTGTGTGTCGGTGAACAAGAAGGTAGTATGTGTATTCTGGACTCCGGCATATTGATACAGCTTCTTCAGGTCGTCATGGAACTCGGTGTAACCATAGCCTCGACTCAACTCAATCTGTACACACTTGTAGGAGCAAATGTGGGAGGCCAGTCTAAAGGGGAAATATACATACAGTCACACAAAGGTCTATATACTGATGTGGGAGGCCAAATAATTTGACATACATGATTTTTTTTTTTATGAAAATCCTGAGTTCAACTCGTAAATTAATCAAATTCAATATTTGTTTGTATAACACTAATTAAAAGTGGCTAAATGAAAGGTTTACTCTTTGTATAAACCATTAGGCTGATATTTTGTCAAAAAACTAACATAAACCAAGTTTTTACATCTTATGCACTTCTTAATAAACCGTTTCGCAGCTGTTTATAAAGCTTAAATTGTCCAATAAAATGTTATACTTATAGCTATTGAATACATTTGTATAATTAAACAAAACCTTAAATAATTAATTATTGAATAGTAATTAGCAACTTGTTAATTACCTGGTCAGTGACTGTTTGCCGGTACCCCCGACCCCCACCAGCAGGGCGTTTCCTCGGTCCTGACGAATCATGCGGGCGATGCGCGAGACATGCTCAATGGCATCCAGGAAAAACACCAGCTTCATCTCCTTGGAGGAATTCATGTTGAAATCATCCAGATACTGTAAACAAAAGAGTCAGAGAGTTAGGGAGCAAATTATAGATTAATGGAATATCACAGTAGTTTATATCACCAGCCCTGATACTATCCCAGCACCATTCCTTACATCCTGCAGCACTTTTATCAGTTTTTTCAACATAACATATCAATATCATTGAACATTAAGCATCCCCTATCACCCTCCATACACAAAGACTTACATCCTGAAGTACATTGGTCAGTTTCTTCATGTCACTCAGCTCCTCGTAGATCCTGTCTGCTCTCTCCGCGCCGAGCTTGATGAAGTCTCCAAAGATGATTGGATGTGTGGTGAAACTTTCTGCCTCCACATTCTGTGTACAAAGATACAGCAAAATATCAGACCATATTCCATCAATTCTATGTACATTTGTACCTATAATGCTCCTGGATCTTTTAAATCTTTCTTTAAAGGTTATTTCATGTACAATATTTGTTTGTTTTGCATAGTCTGTAGTATAATGAAGGAGAAAAGAAAACACAATTCCAGCTACCCACCTCTCCAAAGTGTTTACTGGCCATCTCTGCCAGCATGGTGTGGAAATACTTCTTGTCCTCGTTGTTGATGAGTCGGTCGTGGAACACGCGCATCGACTCGTGACAGAACAGTCGGAACACCTGCTTACCGTCACGGATCACGCCAGTGTCGGCCTGCAGCAGACCTGGAACATGGAACAGACAAAACTGTGAGACAGGACAAAACACATATAACATTGATAAACCAAACAGATAAAACTGTGAGACAGGACAAAACACATATAACATTGATAAACCAAACAGACAAAACTGTGAGACAGGACAAAACACATATAACATTGATAAACCAAACAGACAGAACTGTGAGACAGGACAAAACACATATAACATTGATAAAACAAACAGACAGAACTGTGAGACAGGACAAAACACATATAACATTGATAAACAGACAAAACTGTGAGACAGGACAAAACACATATAACATTGATAAAACAAACAGACAGAACTGTGAGACAGGACAAAACACATATAACATTGATAAACAGACAAAACTGTGAGACAGGACAAAACACATATAACATTGATAAACAGACAAAACTGTGAGACAGGACAAAACACATATAACATTGATAAACCAAACAGACAGAACTGTGAGACAGGACAAAACACATATAACATTGATAAACCAAACAGACAGAACTGTGAGACAGGACAAAACACATATAACATTGATAAACAGACAAAACTGTGAGACAGGACAAAACACATATAACATTGATAAAACAAACAGATAAAACTGTGAGACAGGACAAAACACATATAACATTGATAAACCAAACAGATAAAACTGTGAGACAGGACAAAACACATATAACATTGATAAACCAAACAGACAGAACTGTGAGACTGGACAAAACACATATAACATTGATAAAACAAACAGACAGAACTGTGAGACAGGACAAAACACATATAACATTGATAAACCAAACCTCACAGCACGGAGGAAAGTCAGAAATTTGAAATGCTGCTTTAATTGGTTTAATAATGGGATAATTTTTTTGTCTCTTTGCAAACTGTAATTTTCATAAGAACTTTCATTGTTATGTTTCATATTAACTTTTGATCAACATTTTTCTTAAGATTTTTAATGGTCTTCATTGTCAAACTAAAAATATTGCAAAAGGAATTCAATTTTTATCAATTTGAGCTAACCTTGGACACACTTGGAGAGGTCACGAAGGTTGAAAACGTAGTGAGATTTAGCGGGGGTGGGGAGGAGGTCCGTCGACATCCTGCCGTAGATCTCCACAGCAGCCTGACATATTGGCTCCGCCGTCTGACGCACGGCCGTAGGGAAGTCCATGAAAAACCCGGCCAGGATTTGCTGCAAAGAATTAAATCGGATCTGATTAAATTATTGTTCACATACAGAAATCAAAGCATTTACTTTTACAATTGATATTAATTATGTAATATGCGGGTGACTATTCATATTTTTTATTTCAAATTTCAAAGATATAAGAATATACAAATCAACCAAACCCTCTGAAGGTCATCAGTCATGTACAGGCATACTTGGATCAGATACTAATACAGGATTGGACAATGTCCTTACCATGAACATGTGTTTGAGGCTGTGTTCTGAAGGAGGGGGGATGGACAACATGGCGAAGTGACGGAAGAATCGCGGAGAGACAGGGTTCCTCCCTCCACCTGGGGGCGCACAGGCCGCGGATAATGTTACATCCTGTCGACAACAAATAGCATCTCAATTATACATCAAATAAAATTTTATTTTAGAAATTTAAATCAGAAAATATTCAAGAATTTATTAATTATAAAATATCATAAAAATTATACAATCATCAGAAAATATCACACAAACTGTGCAAGACAGACCTTTCACCACCAGTGCTTTAAAAAAAAATATTTTCACTAAATAAACTTATAAAATTTTTATAAATGAGTCTCTGTTTTAAAAACTTTGACATAGATCAAAACATGATCAGATTTTGACCTATACAGGTCTTTTCTTTAGAACAGGTGCTTGCTAAAGTTTGTGCTTACTTATAACGTGAAAATGTAGACATTGGGAACTCTGGCAAGCACTCATGAGTGCCTGCTTTGCTAAACAGGCCTTTGGTGTATGTAACCCAAAAAATAAATATACACAGAAGAAATTCTTACCTGGATTTCTTTCCAGAAGAGTTTTTCTCGATCGTACATTCCCCTGAAGTCCTGGTACTGTCTCAGTAATTCAATGGGCGGCTGAGAGCCGTAAGTGTCAAGTTTAGGCATGTTCAGATCATCCACAAAGATTATCACCCGTTTGCCCAGCGGGGCCCCAATCACATTCTTTCTCCGTTTCTCCAGCTTCCCTTCAATCATCTCCTGGGTCCTCTTGCTGCTGGTCTGAGCGGAGAAGTTGATGAACTGTGGGACGTAGTCGGCCTTCTCAGCGATTCCATTCAGGAGTCCTCTCGCAATCACAGACTGTCAACAAACATGTTAAATTAATACTTGATTATGAAATTTTTGCATCAAAAGTTTTTAAAATTCTTTTAAATTTGTCTTTTTGGATAAGAAATATATGCATGAACATATTGCTATCTAATGTAATTCAATTTCGATACAATTGACAGAATTACTGAAATTCATAATTTGAACCATTTCCAAACAATAACTTAACTTCTTGACAAATCCTATGTTATAACACAAGCTTACCTTTCCTACACCTGTTCCACCTGTGTACAGCACAGAGTGATTGACAGACAGGAACTTCTCCAGCAGGTAGCCGAACCTAACTGTGTCCACTGTGGGGACCAACATCTCAAAGAATGGGACCTCCTTGTCGTACTTGAAGGGAGGGACGATCTTCTCCCACAGGTCCATGCGGCGCGTCTCAAAGTCCATGTAACAGCTCCACAGATCTCCTGCATTGGGCAGCTATCAAATACAGGATGGGTCAAAATTATGATATCACTTCATCAAATACAGAGTGTGCCAAAAGTAGGACCACTTTATCCCAGGTTACTTTATAGAATTACTAATTATATCAAAATAAAGGATGCATCCAAAGTACAATTACAGTACTATCATACGTGTAGTGTTTTGTTATTATAGGATATTTACAGTAATTTTTCTTTTCATTGTCCAATATTTTGGATTGATTACAGTTTTCGTGCAAATCTATAATGTACTACCAAACAATCCAGCTTTTAAGACAAACCTTGGCATCTCCGTTATCCTCAAACTGCTGTCTGACGAACGTATCAAAGGCATCCCAGTAATTCTCGGTGATGTTGCCACCGATACACCACAGGTAGCAGAATACGAACGTGGTACACAGGATTGGGTTCAGCTTGTTGGGGTCCTGGTTCAAGTCCGGTCCGCCGCGACGGAACAAAAGGGACTCCAGGAGACGACACAGGGTGGTCACCTTACTGATGTCCACCTGTACACAGGTAAAAATTATACAGGTAAAAAGAGAACCATTACACAGGTGATTAATTACAATGGTTATAATCAAAATGGTATTATATGACACAGGTAACAGGTAAAAATCAGACAGGTAAAAAAAAAAAACAGGTTAGTGTTACATTACAAAAGTAAAACTATTGCAGTTTAATCACAAAAATGTAATGCAACTAATTTTGGTTGTAGCCTATATACTGCTACTTTAATCTATTGATGAATAATTACTGTAATACATGTATTGATGGATAATTACTGTAATACATGTATTGATGAATAATTACTGTAATACATGTATTGATGAATATTTACTGTAATACATGTATTGATGAATAATTACTGTAATACATATATAGATGAATAATTACTGTAATACATGTATTGATGAATAATTACTGTAATACATATATAGATGAATAATTACTGTAATACATGTATTGATGGATTCAATAAAAATCCACAAATAGAAATAAAGCATTACTTGGTTGATGCTCTGTTGACACTTCTTGCGGACAAAGTTCAATCCGTCGTCCACGTATCTGACGAACAATTCAAGGATGTACTCGCGGATTTCAGCCTTCACTTTATCTGCATATCCGTTCATCCAGGTCTGGGTGAAGGGCAGCCACTTCAGCTCCTCGGGGTCCACAAACACCATGCCACACCTGTTCAGGTAAAATACACATAATATCACAAGTGGACAGGTAAAAATTAACATTTTACCTGTACAGTTAATTTTTTTAAATATACCTGCACATTTATTGTCATTCAATACTTAAAATCACAATATGTATAAATAAGGTTAGAACAGTGAATACATTCTGTCATGTGCAATATTTTTTGTACCAATTTTCAGAATTCATTGATGGTTTTTATAGCTTTTAATAAATAACATTGAATTATTTTTTGGGAAAGAGATATCACAGCTTTCAGTAAAAGTTTTAATTGATACATTTTTATAAAATCTGCATAAAATATGATCATGATCCTTTTTCTATTAATCAAAGCCCTGTTTAGACAGTCACAATTTATAACACTTTTAACAATGGACATCAAATATCAAACAACATGAGTAATGTTAGAGTTGGATTTTACCTGCTGACGGTGGCAGGGGAGGCGACTGCGAGATCCTGGACCTCAAACAACATGTGTATGTAGGGGGTGAACTTGATCCTCTCACTGTTGGCCAGACACAACATCTTGTTGTCATCCAGTACTGTGTTCATGTTCTCTATCCACAGGGCGTCCACGGGTCCATCACACACCACCCAGTGGTGGTCCATAGAGGTGTCCTACAGATGGAGAAAGATAAAGAGGTTATAGAAGTGTCCCAGTAACGGTTATATTCATATTGTCAGAATCCCCCCAATTTATACCCTCCTCCAACAATCTCACACCCCCCGTACTTCCAAATACCTGTATCCTAAATTCTATCCTCCCCAAATAATTTCAGACCCCCTTAATTCATCACATCTGTACACAGACTCGAACAGCCATGGCTATGAATATTGAATTCACTCCCACCCCCTAACATTATGAGTCCCCCTATAATTAATTTTTGTCTCCACCTACCTGTACACATGATCGGACGGTCATGGCCATGAGTCCGTCAGACCACTCGAGCGTGAGTTTGTTGATGCCCCCATACAGCTCCTCCATGGTGATAGACTTGGGGTTGAGGACGTGCGTGTGACAGGGCTGGTAGAACGGGTTCTGTTCCCCTGCCGCGTGGAGATTGGTCAGAGTGTCTTGTAACACCTGTAATAGAGAAAGAAAGGTGACTCAGGTACGTCATAACACTTACACATACTCTGGTAAGTCAAAACAACTCTTAACTCACATAGCAAGAATAATTCAAAACTTCTCCTAGCATGAAACAATTGTTGAATCCTGTCTATGATACTAATCACATGACACGCCTCTTTCTCTAATTAATCTACACAACAAGGCACATTCTAAGAAAGTTCTTTTTTCGTTTCTATTTTTCCTTCATTCAGATGAAAGGGTAGCAGTTAAAAAAATGAAATTTTAAAAACCCTTGTTTTTCACATACTCCCAATCACACTGTAGACCCAGACTTGCTGACTTTGACCTACCGTGTAGCAGGTGGTTTTGCCCCCTCCTGTGGGTCCCACCAACATGACCCCGTGACGGACCTCCATGGTCTCGTAGAACTGGATGATCTTCTTGATCTGAGTCTGGATGACCTGGAGTTTCTTGGTCTGAACCACGTTCTTGATCTCCTCCTCCAGACGGCCGTAGTCGTGCTCCGGAATCTCCACTCCAGGGAACAAGTCCTGTAGGATGGCCTACAAAGGAACATATTCTTATTAGAACACCTGCAATGCAGAAATTCTCCTAAAAATTGACTTCAATTGTTTATATAATAATTATTTACTGATTAAGATCTACAATAATCTGACATTTCACTGTCAACTGTTAATGATGGCCAATACAGATAGCATCTTTAATTTAATCACTTAAATGAAGTTCACAATGACATGGAATGTGATAGTCACTAGGAGACATCCTCTGTCGATATACTGTCATCAGGTCAGTAAAAGAGTATAATAAACTCATCAAAGGGATACAATTTTTTGATATGGACATACCTGGAAGAGAGATGCGTCTTGCTTGAGGAACTTAGGGAGGTTGCTGTCCCTGAGGGCGCGGATCAGCACCACATCCTCGTTCTTGTCAGGGTTCTGTCGCTTCAGTGCCCCCGCCATCACCAGCACCGACTTGACCGCCCGCATCCCAAAGTCGTAGTGATCCTGCTGGGACAGCTGCTCACTACACAGCTTGTACATCTGTACCATCTTCTTGGCCAAGTTCTTGGAGGACTCGAAGCCCTCGGAGTATAGGATCACCTCAGCGATCAGGGCTAGAGGGAGAGAGAAATATTCTTAGTAATGAAAGATATAGAATGAAAAAAAAAAGGAATATTACTTCTCCAATCAGGTCTAAAGAGAGAAAAAATCTTATTTTTTGAATATAAAATGGATAAGATAGTCTGTTAGGCTTACCATAATCAGGCACCATCATAGAGATAGGCCTAAACAGGGCCTTCAGGTTGTCTGGGAGTTCCGTTCTCCCGGCGTATCCAGGGTTCATGGTGATGAAGGCAGCACATGTCATCACGAGTTTGATCTCGCGACCCTCAAACATGAAGCGTGAGACTTTAGCGGCCTTGGCGTTTCGGATCGTGATCAGCTGCTGGGCGATCACGGAGAGGACCTCAATGTCGATACGGTTAAACTCGTCAAAACAGCACCAGGCACCGGACTGAGCCAGACCAGAGAAGAACCGACCCATCATCTGGAGAGAAAGAAACAAGTTAGACATTTAAACATTGAAGTTCTAGCAGCTAGAGAATAACTAGCCCATAATCTGGAGGGAAAGAATTAATCAAGGCATTAATACAGAATTCTAACTGAAAGAAAAAGAAACGGCCCAATATCTTGAAAGAGAGAAACAACCAGTATTGATTACATTTGGTTTATATTAGATGGAAATGTCTTCACTTCTCAGCAATATTTCTTTTTATGGCATTGGCCACAGGATCATTACTATCTGAGAAAGTTAAATTTTCAATTTTTGGATTTTGTAGTGGGTACCCCATGCCCAGGAAATTGCATCATCAACTATTCATGACTATTCTATAACTAAAAGGTATATACACCCACCTTATGTCTATGTCTTATATATGATATTATAAAACTTTTAATCATCTAGGTAACACTCACCTTGTAGTCGAGACCATCGGAGCAGTTGAACACCACACACTGTTTGGCGAGTGACTTGGCGAGATCCTTGGTGGTCTCTGTTTTTCCTGTCCCTGCGGGGCCGGCTGGAGCACCACCCAGATCTAACTGTAGGGCCCCCATCAGACAAAGGTAACAACGGTCAGTGAGGGGAGTGATGACGAGACGAGGCGACGCCCCGAGATACTCGTAGCCATACACGTACAGCGAGTTAGACATCCTGACCACACAGTTGTCCATCTCGAGATCCCAGTAATATCTTAGCTGTTTCTGCCAATCAAAGTTAGTCACTGTGTCAACCTTGGAGGCGACCATTCCCGTGATCATATCTCGGCCGTGGACGTCGATTGTGATCAGGGCACACAGGTTGGCTCGAGCGAGTTTGGGGATTTCTCCTCGCACAATGCTGGCCAACTCATTCAGGTCCTACAAAAAACAAGGTAAAAAAATTTAGTTTTGTTAATTATATTAATTGATCCTTCTACTGGTTTATCCAATTCCTTTGAAAGACAATCAAACTTTCTGGATTGCCCCAATGAAGTTTTCTAAATCTTTAACCCTATCTTTTAAAACCGATTTTACATGATCATGCTGTCCAACGAGAGAAGCAAGAAATCATAACTGGCCCTCACTAAATCAATGACCTATAATTGGCTTTCACCTTGCTGAGGCACTAACATTCAACCACTGAACCTGTCCAATGAGGCTATATCTCACCTTAAAGTTCTGCTGCTCAAAGTTCCTCATACCCTCCAGCCTGTCGTGGTCACCCTCCAGAATCTCGGTCACGCTGCGGCACCAGATGATCTGTGACACTGTCAGCACAATCTGTGACGCGTGCGTCACCACCCACTCTGAGCGGGGGCGCTGTTCATAGTCTGTCAGAGCAAACTTGACCAGTTTACGTAAGTTCACAAACATAGCTTCCTCCACTTTTCCTAACCAGTCTTCCACATTTCCTCTGGCCTTCAAACCCTGCAATGAAGAAAAAATATATTTTTGTCATATTTTCAGGTTTTCTTGGATTATGGCCAAATACATTATTAAAAGGGCAAACATTTTTTTTTCTTCAAGTGCAAAACTGCTGACAATTTTACATAAGGCAAATGGACTTATTTATATCATTGCTATGTATGTTTAAATAAAAAAATCCAAAGCACTGTGTACTAAGCTGTTGGTAATTCAGTTCAGCAAGAACTGCATGGACTGAATTTTCTTCAAATTCAAGAAAAACAGACCCAGTACCAAACAGTGATGCAGCAGTCACAACAATACACAGTGTGCTATACACTCTTCCATTCTATACAATGTTCAAACTTTCCTGTATTATAATGTTAGACGTCTTACCCTGCCCAGGCTGACTTTCTCGTTCTCCGGGGAGATCATGGCCAGGATATCATTGGTGTACTGTACCTCCTCTGTGGATAAAAAAATAATCACACATAAAATCAGAAAAAAGACTAGTGGGTATTGTTTTTTAACAAAAAACACATGTCTCCCCTTTGTTATGTATTTGTAACAAAATGGAAAGAACCTGAAATGGACCTTCAGTTTTAAAAGATAGGAGGGAAATTTTAAAACAAAACATCTTGTTACATGTACCGGTAGATGGTATATTGGGCTGACCTGCCTCTTTCTTGCTCTTCATGGCCAGAGACTTGAGGATATGTGATATATGTCATATGTGATATATGTGTCATATGTGATGTAAAATAAAATTAAGTTTTATTTCTATTTAGTAGGTTATATACCATCTATCTATGATACAATGAATGAATGATGAAATGCTTGACCTTGAAATAAAAATTATAGGTCAAGGTCAAAAATTTTGGTGGCGTGCACTCCTTCTCAATACCATCTACCTATGTTCCAAGTTTGAAGTCTTAATGTCAAAGGGTATTAAGGTTATGACCCAGACAAAATTTTATTATTTTTTTTCTTAATTTGACCTTGAGTAAAAGAACGTCAAGGTCAAATATTATTCAATAGTACACCTAAGTGTATCATTATTGTTCTCTGTTTAAAGTTTGAAGTCCTTCTGTCAAAGTATATTCAGAAGTTGAACAATGAAGTTTTTTCTCATATGACCTCAAAATAAAAATTCTAGGTCAAGGTCAAAAATTTTGGTAAGGTTCAACTAAGTTATATACCATCTATCTATGATACAAGTTAAAAGTCTGTATGTTAAAAGAGTCTTGTGTTATGGTCTGGACAATATTTTTTATGAAAAGCTTGACCTTGAAGAACAAAATAGGTCAAGGTCAAAACTTTTGGTGGCGTGCACTCCTTCTCAATACCATCTACCTATGTTCCAAGTTTTAAGTCTTAATGTCAAAGGGTATTAAAGTTATGACCCAGACAGAATTTTATTATTTTTTTCTTAATTTGACCTTGAGTAAAAGAAGGTCAAGGTCAAATATTATTCAATAGTACACCTAAGTGTATTATTGTTGTTCTTTGTTTAAAGTTTGAAGTCCTTCTGTCAAAATATATTCAGAAGTTGAACAATGAAGTTTTTTCTAATATGACCTTGAAATAAAAATTCTAGGTCAAGGTCAAAAATTTTGGTAAGGTTCAACTAGGTTATATACCATCTATCTATGATACAAGTTAAAAGTCTGTATGTTAAAAGAGTCTTGTGTTATGGTCCGGACAATATTTTTTTATGAAAAGCTTGACCTTGAAGAACAAAATAGGTCAAGGTCAAAACTTTTGGTGGCGTGCACTCCTTCTCAATACCATCTACCTATGTTCCAAGTTTTAAGTCTTAATGTCAAAGGGTATTTAAGTTACAGCCTGGACAAATTTGGATGAAGAAGAATAAGAAGAACTAGACACGATCTCGTTGCGAGC
Source organism: Magallana nippona (assembly GCA_033439105.1). Classification (NCBI taxonomy): domain Eukaryota; kingdom Metazoa; phylum Mollusca; class Bivalvia; order Ostreida; family Ostreidae; genus Magallana; species Magallana nippona. Next base: position 3,000,586 of record CM065917.1, on the reverse strand, counting down.
AACGAGGAGGTCTTCCTTCCAATTTTAGAAGTTGAGATACATGTATGACCTTTATTTTGCTATTTACCAGCTAAATGATTTGTAAAAAGAAAAAAAAAAAGATCTCTTGATTCTGAACAGACAATTTTCTTCTATTTCTTTATCTTTTTTCCTTTTTTTTTTTTTTTTTTTTTTTTTTTCAGCCCCTTTTTCTTGATATCAACTGAAAGATCTTATTATTTTAAACACATTTTGTTCATTAAGTGTTCAGAAATGTGTTACCGTTCTTGAGATATTTGGGAAAGATTGCTTTAGGGGCCGACCCTTTATCTCCCTGTAGGGTCCATTTGACGAAACTTTGATGGTTAAATTTTATTACGAACACTATTCTTAGCATTTTCTCTTATATAATGCTTTTCAAAATATTTCTCCTTTTTAAGATATAAATGATCAAAATATTGGACTTCTAGCCCCTCAAAACCCCTAATTATGTAACATATCCGAAAACTTTTAACATGCGTAGATAAAGAGCTAGAAGATTAACATGTTTGCTTCTATATCACATTACAAAATGTTTCTTATTAAAGAGATATAGATGAAAGACTTTAGACCCTTCTGGGCCCCTAATATGAGGGGTCAGCCCCTTTTGCGTGGTGTCAGTTGAAAGGTCTTGTTTATATAAACTTTTAATGTTCTACATATGTTAACAAAATATTTATGACAAGAAAGATATTCGTGATCAAATCTCAAATTTCCCAAAAAACTGTCAAAAAAGTTAACATCAACATTTTCAGGTTCAGGCGAGCTTCCAGGACAATGACTTCTAGTCAAATCTAAAACAAGCATGCAAATCTACCATAACCACTCTATCTTGCACATAAATTTCAAGTCTTTAACTATAACGGTTTTTGAGGAGATGCGTGGACAATATCATGTCCCAAAATACATGAAAAAGGGAGATAATTCAGAAGCGGAATTGAATTTTCAGACAAAAAGTTGTATGCAATTAGAGGTTCACCTAAGACATCATCCCTGTAAAAATCATTAAAATCGATGAAGAAATGGCCGAGAAATTAAGGGTGTCTACCAAGAAGAATATTTAAATAATATAGAAGAATGAGAAACGGTAGAATAACAGTAAGGTCTTCCGCTGAAGACGGAAGACCTTAATAAGAAAGTCGACAAAAACAATATGTCTCCCCTTTGAAAGGGGAGACATAATAAACTCTAAACTAAAGATAATGTATATGAAATTTGGTAAAAATGGGGTTTTCAAAAAGTTGAAACAGATTTGATTTAGCGCAACTCTGAATGAATTTATTATATGTCTTGACATTTTGCCATGTATTTTTTTTGATGGAAGCCAAGACACTTAATACAATAGACAGCTAAATGTAAAACATTTAAAATAGATGTAAATACTTTAAATCTGATCTTAAATGTTACACTTTATCAAAGATCAACAAAATAATTAATCAATCTATGAATTACAGAAAGGTTTTGTCTCTGCGAAATATCTCACCTTCGGGGTCCTGAGATTGTTGGATGCCGAACTCGAGTTTGGCGATGGCGTCGAAGCACTTCCTGAGATGTGGCTGTACAGCGAGCGGGTTCCTTGTCTGAGCCAAGATCTCGAGCAACTCGTCATTGGACAAGAAGTAGAATCTGGAAGAATAGAAAATTTAAGTCATATTCAACTCAAATTCAAGATTGTGGATTAGAAATTTAATTCAACTGCACTGAACAATACTGAGCTAAATTTCAACTTGTTAGATCAACATTCTACAGATTCAACTTTTTAGATCAACATTCTACAGATTCAACTTGTTAGATCAACATTCTACAGAAAGCTACAGAAAACAAAGTTTACACAAAGTTAAATTTCAACTTGTTAGATCAACATTCTACAGAAAGCTACAGAAAACAAAGTTTACACAGAGTTAAATTTCAACTTGTTAGATCAACATTCTACAGAAAGCTACAGAAAACAAAGTTTACACAGAGTTAAATTTCAACTTCTTAGATCAACATTCTACAGAAAGCTACAGAAAACAAAGTTTACACAGAGTTAAATTTCAACTTGTTAGATCAACATTCTACAGAAAGCTACAGAAAACAAAGTTTACACAGAGTTAAATTTCAACTTGTTAGATCAACATTCTACAGAAAGCTACAGAAAACAAAGTTTACACAGAGTTAAATTTCAACTTGTTAGATCAACATTCTATAGAAAGCTACAGAAAACAAAGTTTACACAGAGTTAAATTTCAACTTGTTAGATCAACATTCTACAGAAAGCTACAGAAAACAAAGTTTACACAGAGTTAAATTTCAACTTGTTAGATCAACATTCTACAGAAAGCTACAGAAAACAAAGTTTACACAGAGTTAAATTTCAACTTGTTAGATCAACATTCTACAGATTCAACTTGTTAGATCAACATTCTACAGATTCAACTTGTTAGATCAACATTCTACAGAAAGCTACAGAAAACAAAGTTTACACAGAGTTAAATTTCAACTTGTTAGATCAACATTCTACAGAAAGCTACAGAAAACAAAGTTTACACAGAGTTAAATTTCAACTTGTTAGATCAACATTCTACAGATTCAACTTGTTAGATCAACATTCTACAGATTCAACTTGTTAGATCAACATTCTACAGAAAGCTACAGAAAACAAAGTTTACACAGAGTTAAATTTCAACTTGTTAGATCAACATTCTACAGAAAGCTACAGAAAACAAAGTTTACACAGAGTTAAATTTCAACTTGTTAGATCAACATTCTACAGAAAGCTACAGAAAACAAAGTTTACACAGAGTTAAATTTCAACTTCTTAGATCAACATTCTACAGAAAGCTACAGAAAACAAAGTTTACACAGAGTTAAATTTCAACTTGTTAGATCAACATTCTACAGAAAGCTACAGAAAACAAAGTTTACACAGAGTTAAATTTCAACTTGTTAGATCAACATTCTACAGAAAGCTACAGAAAACAAAGTTTACACAGAGTTAAATTTCAACTTGTTAGATCAACATTCTATAGAAAGCTACAGAAAACAAAGTTTACACAGAGTTAAATTTCAACTTGTTAGATCAACATTCTACAGAAAGCTACAGAAAACAAAGTTTACACAGAGTTAAATTTCAACTTGTTAGATCAACATTCTACAGAAAGCTACAGAAAACAAAGTTTACACAGAGTTAAATTTCAACTTGTTAGATCAACATTCTACAGATTCAACTTGTTAGATCAACATTCTACAGATTCAACTTGTTAGATCAACATTCTACAGAAAGCTACAGAAAACAAAGTTTACACAGAGTTAAATTTCAACTTGTTAGATCAACATTCTACAGAAAGCTACAGAAAACAAAGTTTACACAGAGTTAAATTTCAACTTGTTAGATCAACATTCTACAGATTCAACTTGTTAGATCAACATTCTACAGATTCAACTTGTTAGATCAACATTCTATAGAAAGCTACAGAAAACAAAGTTTACACAGAGTTAAATTTCAACTTGTTAGATCAACATTCTACAGAAAGCTACAGAAAACAAAGTTTACACAGAGTTAAATTTCAACTTGTTAGATCAACATTCTACAGAAAGCTACAGAAAACAAAGTTTACACAGAGTTAAATTTCAACTTGTTAGATCAACATTCTACAGAAAGCTACAGAAAACAAAGTTTACACAGAGTTAAATTTCAACTTGTTAGATCAACATTCTACAGAAAGCTACAGAAAACAAAGTTTACTACAGAGTTAAATTTCAACTTGTTAGATCAACATTCTACAGAAAGCTACAGAAAACAAAGTTTACTACAGAGTTAAATTTCAACTTGTTAGATCAACATTCTACAGAAAGCTACAGAAAACAAAGTTTACACAGAGTTAAATTTCAACTTGTTAGATCAACATTCTACAGAAAGCTACAGAAAACAAAGTTTACACAGAGTTAAATTTCAACTTGTTAGATCAACATTCTACAGAAAGCTACAGAAAACAAAGTTTACACAGAGTTAAATTTCAACTTGTTAGATCAACATTCTATAGAAAGCTACAGAAAACAAAGTTTACACAGAGTTAAATTTCAACTTGTTAGATCAACATTCTATAGAAAGCTACAGAAAACAAAGTTTACACAGAGTTAAATTTCAACTTGTTAGATCAACATTCTATAGAAAGCTACAGAAAACAAAGTTTACACAGAGTTAAATTTCAACTTGTTAGATCAACAATCTACAGAAAGCTACAGAAAACAAAGTTTACACAGAGTTAAATTTCAACTTGTTAGATCAACATTCTACAGAAAGCTACAGAAAACAAAGTTTACACAGAGTTAAATTTCAACTTGTTAGATCAACATTCTATAGAAAGCTACAGAAAACAAAGTTTACACAGAGTTAAATTTCAACTTGTTAGATCAACATTCTACAGAAAGCTACAGAAAACAAAGTTTACACAGAGTTAAATTTCAACTTGTTAGATCAACATTCTACAGAAAGCTACAGAAAACAAAGTTTACACAGAGTTAAATTTCAACTTGTTAGATCAACATTCTATAGAAAGCTACAGAAAACAAAGTTTACACAGAGTTAAATTTCAACTTGTTAGATCAACATTCTACAGAAAGCTACAGAAAACAAAGTTTACACAGAGTTAAATTTCAACTTGTTAGATCAACATTCTACAGAAAGCTACAGAAAACAAAGTTTACACAGAGTTAAATTTCAACTTGTTAGATCAACATTCTACAGAAAGCTACAGAAAACAAAGTTTACACAGAGTTAAATTTCAACTTGTTAGATCAACATTCTATAGAAAGCTACAGAAAACAAAGTTTACACAGAGTTAAATTTCAACTTGTTAGATCAACATTCTACAGAAAGCTACAGAAAACAAAGTTTACACAGAGTTAAATTTCAACTTGTTAGATCAACATTCTACAGAAAGCTACAGAAAACAAAGTTTACACAGAGTTAAATTTCAACTTGTTAGATCAACATTCTACAGAAAGCTACAGAAAACAAAGTTTACACAGAGTTAAATTTCAACTTGTTAGATCAACATTCTATAGAAAGCTACAGAAAACAAAGTTTACACAGAGTTAAATTTCAACTTGTTAGATCAACATTCTACAGAAAGCTACAGAAAACAAAGTTTACACAGAGTTCCAACAGCCATTATTCATTTTGTTTTCTCTTAGAAGATAATTTACTTTTGCATTTATAATATATATAACTTATACAAGTAAAAGTGAGAAATTACAACAATACAAGACTGATTATTCTTGCTACATGTATATATAGAATCTCTCATAATTTATGATGGTATATATAATTTTTATCCAACAAGTTGTGAGTTTTCTACCTTGAACCTTGAAATTAAGTATACCACATTTCTTTACTGCTTTTAAACACTGTGGAAAAATACCATGACAAAGACAAACAAATTCATAGCTTGCAAAAGTCTGGATAGAGAGATGGTAGAAGTGGATAGACAGATGGACTAACCTGGCAAACAGGACTCTCTTGGATTCCAGGTAAGCCTCCAGACATTTCTGGATCTGGTCCAGGAGGGCGTTGTTGTTCTGGAAAGTCTCCAACAGACCTGTCAATCATCATAATCAAACTTTCATTATTATTACTACTATCATGGCATCATGGCGATAATCATTGAATAGTCCATATAGTGAATGGCATACCCTGGTTTAATAAGTATTCGTTGGCACCAAATTTCGCAGATTTAATGAAAATCAAAGATATAAGGATCATAATTTCATGTTACTAGAAATTGCACTTTAATTAGTTTAATTCTATGGATCGGCTAAGCAACAAAATTCACGAAAATTGGTATTCAATAAATATTGATGAAATCACAGTAGGATGAAGTGGCAAAGCTGCCTTCACTATCATTCACTACCACTGCCGGTGGTATTCCTACCTGGCTGGGTGGCGGCCCTGATGGCGAGTGGTACCCGGTTGACTTTCCTCATGATGTCCTTGTACGACTTATCGACCTGCATGAACATCCTGGCCTCGGCCGGAAGCTGTCTCTGGATGTCTGGGGCCGAGAATATACTCTCAAGGTACAGCCAGTTCCTCTGGCAGTTTAACCACTCATCCTGAAGGGATGGATCAAAGGTTTTATAGTGAAATCAGTGTGTGCAGTCAGGAGAGGATCAAAGTTTTTTTTTTTTAACAAATGAATGTTTATAATCATTGGAGGATCAAAAGTTTTACCAAAAAATCCATGAAGGTAGTTAATGATTCATCCAGAATGAAATAATCTCAGTTTGTGGTCTTCAGGCCTTATGAAATAAATATTAACTGGTTCTACTCACCAGAGTTTTGCCAAACAATTCCAGATTCCTGAGCCACTCCTCGACCTTTGACTTGATCGGGCCGACATGGCGCGAGCTGGCAATTGTGGCGACATTGATGTTGCTGTCGTCCAGGTTCTGTTGGATGTCGTCGGTACCACCCAGAATAAACACATCCTTGGAATCCTTGTGATTCAGGACCATGAACTCGGTCGACTTCCACGAATCCTCAACCTACAGCACAGAATCAGAGACATTCAAACTCTCCTCTTACATTCCATACAGAACATGATGATCAGTACCCTTATATAGCTTGTTAGAGTGACTACTTTGAAAGTCATATTCCAGAAGTATCATAGTCTGAGGGAGGTTACAATTCACATACTCAGAAATTTTTACTATCTCAAAAATCAAAATACATTGGTTGGCATAGAAAAACATTGGTTGAAGTAAAATGGTCTGATCATTCCAATATAGTGAATCTTGAGTATTTCATGACCAAGCGAAGTTTGAATGATTCTATTATACCTTTATACATGTATCTTAAATAAATCATTAATGATATCTCCTTAGTGTCACACCTTCTTGAGGATGGCCTCCAGACTGGCCTCTGAGCTGGCCTGGCCCGAGATCTCCTGCAAGGCCTCGCCGCTGCGGAACGCGTTGATCTCGACGAGTTTGCCGAGGGTGAGGGGGTCCTCGGGGGTGAAGTGGTAGTCAAGGATCTGTTCTATCACCTCCCAGTGACGCGGCTTCAGGGTAGGGTTCCTCAGGTCCGTGATCACTGGCAACTGTCAAAGGATACCATTTAGTTAATCATGGTGTCAAATGTAAGTCAGCTTACAATGTTGGCAAGGGGAGAATCTTCTTGAGAAGCCCCCATATCCTGTTGTACAATGTTTAATAATTTGAGGGAAGAACAAATAATTCATGCTTAAATTCTTAAAAACTTATTTTAAACATCATATTAAATAAAAATAATATAGTTTATTTTCTTTAAACCCATCAACTAAAGCAACACTTTCATTCACAGAAATATAGTACTCTTGATTTTTAGCAATCTATTAACAATATGATGTATTTTTTTTTATCCTTAAGTTTGTTTCTATATGTGTAAATAAAAATTTAATAGACCCCCTTCCTGGGTTAATCTACCCTGTCTGTAGAAATTTTGACCCCCCCCCCCCTTTCCCACTGAAAAAATTGCTACCCAATCCATTAGGATGAGACCCCCATGAGTTGATTAAATCTGACCCAGGGGAGTCCACTTACCCTGTCTCTCATGGTCTCCACCCTATCCTTCAGCATTGGCACCACCCCGTTAGGAGGCAGCCCCTTCTCCAGCTGCATAACAGACTTGGCGTATTTCATGGTCGTGTTGTTCATCTGTTCAGGGTCCAGGGTCTCAAAGGGAACCTACAAATTACAGTTGAATATACTGTATGAATCCTACAGTAAGAACAGCATACAGAAAATATTATTTGTAACTAGCCTTTTTTAAGTTTACAATTTTTTTCTTGGTTTTTATTTTAGTGTGAGCCAATTACATGTGTTTGCAATTATTATATACTCAATGCCTTTTATAACAAAGAACCTAAGCCTGTATTTAAAAAACTTCTAAATATGTTTTTTTACTATAATATAGAAATCTCTCGCAGTCATCCACTCATTGAGTACTACCCTCACTCATCCACTCATTGAGTACTACTCACACTCATCCACTCACTGAGTACTACTCACAATCATCCACTCGTTGAGTACTACCCTCACTCATCAACTCATTGAGTACTACCCTCACTCATCCACTCATTGAGTTCTACTCACACTCATTCACTCACTGAGTACTACTCACAATCATCCACTCGTTGAGTACTACCCTCACTCATCCACTCACTGAGTACTACTCACAATCATCCACTCGTTGAGTACTACCCTCACTCATCAACTCATTGAGTACTACCCTCACTCATCCACTCATTGAGTTCTACTCACACTCATTCACTCACTGAGTACTACCCTCACTCATCCACTCGTTGGGTTCTACTCACACTCATCCACTCATTGAGTACTACTCACACTCATCCACTCACTGAGTACTACTCACACTCATCCACTCATTGAGTTCTACTCACACTCATCCACTCACTGAGTACTACTCACAATCATCCACTCGTTGAGTACTACCCTCACTCATCCACTCGTTGGGTTCTACTCACACTCATCCACTCATTGAGTACTACTCACACTCATCCACTCATTGATGTGGTTGTCCCACTCATCAATAGCAGACCATAGCAGCTCCTTCAGTTTCAGCTCGGCATGGACCTCCTCCAGGGCATCAAACTTGGTGACCTCGACCTTGAAGTTCTTCTGGTAGGACTTGTAGGTGAAGGCCTGTTTCTGGAGACCCTCGATCTGGTTCAGCATCCGCTTCAGGATGCCCTGGACCTTGTCTTTCTCTGCTGTGGAGTCCAGGATCAATGGGTTCTAAAAGTGAAAATCAGTGGAATATAATCCAGTATTGGAAACAAACTGCAGGAAACGATTTTTAAAAATCAAACTTTGGCAAGAAAATTTCACAAAAAATATGTTATGATGTTTTAAATAATCAAATACAAATTAAACTGATCTTATGTTTTAAGTCTTATACACCAGTTACTTCCACTTATAAGCATTTTTTTCTCGAAAAAAAATCTTTAAAAAAAAGGTTTCATCAAAAAAAAGTTATAAAATATTTCAGAAAGAGTTCTTATTCCCCCTTACCTGGGCCTCTTGTTTGACTTCCTTGACCTCCTTTCCGAGTTCGGCGATGTCCTTGTCCAGATGTGTACAGAACTTGTCAATGTTGGCGTCCCTCTCTGTCAGAGACTTGTCTATCGCGTTCCTGACTCCAGTGATGCTCGGGTTCAGAGTCTGTAAAAAACAAAGTACAGTAAGTGCTGAATTACTTAGTTTGCATTCCATGGTTTGTAAAAATCATACCACTATGAGTACGTTTGCATTCAACGTCTGTAAAATCAGAGTACGAATACTGAAGGACTGAAAGTTCCCAAGTTTGCACACATTTTGTAAAATATCAAAGTATTGTATACTATAGGTGCCTAGTTTGCAAAAATCAAAGTACTAAATGTACTGAAAGGTACCTATCATGCTTACAGTTAAATATGGGCAAGATCTTTGAAAAATTAACTTTTTTATTCATTATTGACAATTGAACTTAGGTTGGATATGTGCATATATTCCAAAAGAGAGCTAATATAACCTAACAGAAAGCTGATATTACCTGATATATAGCTGATATTACCTGATATACAGCTGATATTACCTGATAGACAGCAAAGTCTTCCGGTGGGGTGGGTACAGTGTACTGATATTAAATGATATACATCTGATATTTAATTTACCTGATAGACAGCGAAGTCCTCTGGTGGGGTGGGTACTGTGTACTGATATTAAATGATATACATCTGATATCTAATTTACCTGATAGACAGCGAAGTCCTCTGGTGGGGTGGGTACAGTGTACTGATATTAAATGATATACATCTGATATTTAATTTACCTGATAGACAGCGAAGTCCTCCGGTGGTGTGGGTACTGTGTACTGATATTAAATGATATACATCTGATATTTAATTTACCTGATAGACAGCGAAGTCCTCCGGTGGTGTGGGTACTGTGTACTGCTCAATCAACTCATACATGTCCTTCACAATCATTGCCTCCTTCTCCAGTGGATCAATCTGTCAACAGAAAAATATAATCAAATAAAAGTCTACTGCCTCCTTCTCCAGTGGATCAATCTGTCAACAGAAAAATATAATCAAATAAAAGTCTACTGGATCACATGACATTTTTACCCTCAGTAATGAATAAACTTGGTTATTACAAGAATTGCATTATGATGAATAAATTCAAAATGTCATTAGATTATGATAAATAAGTACACATTATTCTTAGTTTCTTATAAAACACAAAAAGTAATATTGTGACTTGATTGAAATTGACCATCACTCAACTCACATTGACATCGATTCATATAAGGTTTATCCTTAACTAATTATGGTATGACTTTGTCAGACTTGACTCAATATGACATTGACTTACCCTGACTTGAATGTCGTCCAGGAAGGTGAGGGTGTTGACGAACTCGATGGTGGTGGTGGGTGTGACCTCGAGTTTGAACTGAGCGTCCTGTAACTCGGCGATGAGTCTGTCAACCTCTTTTCTTGCCTTCACTGGCAGCAGGTCATTAATAACCTAAGATTGATTAATGATCAAAGAGTTAATATCAAACATTAATTTGCTGTTAATCACTTCTCAGCAGATATATATTTATTTGTAATACATCATATTCAAAAAATTTGCTTGGATAAGAGAGGTGTTTCTAGAAATTAATGAAAATTATTAAATAGAGCACCATTAACTCATTTTTTAGATCTGTATTTGCTTATTTCATGTTTTAAAGAAGACAGTCTCAGTGAATTATATTAACTTTTAATTGTAAATTCAATGCTTTAATGTAAGTAAAACAAGCCAACAAATAAATGTCGCATTAAAATATGAAATGGCTTAGATAAGTCTAATATGCCTGCAGTTGTAATTTAAGAGCTTACATCCAGGCATCGTGTGGGTGAGGGGTTCAGCAGACTCTTCATCTTGGTTCCATCAATCAGCAGCATTCCAATTGGTCGCTTCTCCTTGATGACTTGGGCCATCCTGACCTGACCATGGTATTTCTCCAAAGCACTGGCGAAGAACGCAACATCTGAAAAATTAAAAAAAAATAACATCTCAGTCAATATTTTTTTTCTTTATACATGATTAATTTAAATGATTTTACTAGAAGGAAAAAATGTAACTTTATTATCATGTTAATGTGGTCATGTTTTCTCCAGAAATTGATACTGTTCGCAAAGGTAGGTAACTGTGTCCATACCATGCTCTAGGGCTCTGAGTCCCTCTAAGTCCAGGCTCTCATTCTCTCTGTAGAACTCACGGTGTGGCTCAAACGTGTCCGCATAGTTAGAGGCTGCATTGAAGGCAGCTGTGATCGAGTTCTGTCAAAACAAAAAAACAAGACATGAATAGTGCGAATTCAAGCAAACATTTGAAAACTTCAACAAAATAATGCTAGCTGTTGCAATCTTAAAGAAGCAGTTGTTCATTCAATAAAAATTACCTAGTACCCCTGCCTGTAGCAAATTTTAGGATGTAATTTTTCATCATTAAAATCTACCTACCTTACTTATGCATGCAATTTTTTTAGGATGAAATATGTGTTTGTGCATTTAAGGCATTTTTTTAAAATTCAAAACGTTTGACTGACCCTGATGTCGGAGATGATGCTCTGTAGATGCTTGTCATCCTCAAACATGGTGGACAGACTGGGACCGTCGCCGCACGTCTTCTCCTCAAACTTGTTGTTGATGATTGGGCTGTTAAGTACAAATAGACAGGCAAATCATGAGAGATCCTATATATATATATCATCTTATCAACAAATTTTATTCATGGGTCAACAATTCTTTGTACACTCTGATAAAGTTCTATGAACCTAATGATACAAAATTGGTCAGAAGGTACTATGAACTTAACAATAACGGAATAACATAGTGTTCACAACTTACTAAGAATTTTTTTCATGAAGCAGATATAATGATCAATTATTTACAAGAGGATGGGAGGGTCAATATAATGGACAACTTTTTAATAATAATGACCACATTACTTTGACTTACTGAGTGAAGGCGTCGAAGTAGTTGTCGGGGACCAGGTTCTGTACGGAGAGCACAGCGTCCTGGAACTTCTTGATGACCTCCGCCAGTCCCTCCTGGAAGTCGTCCGAGTCCGGAGCAAACAACAGCTGGTTCGGCTCCAGCACAAACTCCGTGATAAACAGGGGAGGTAACTGGTGTGCCTCCTCATCCTCCTACAAGGGCACATAACTCTCTTATTCAGATCAGGCTTCAAATTATCTTTCAAATTTTTTTTTTTTTTTATACTTCTTTTTTCATTATTTGACCAAAATCTGTACCTGTATTTCTGCAAATTGTTCGCAACTCAAAAATTTAATTCAGATGATAATTTATCTAAAGATTCATTTCTTTAATTGCAGTTCTTCCCACGTGAATACATTTAAATTTTTTAAATTCTTATAAAATACTGAAAGTTTAACACTCAATACCTGTTTTTGAAATAAAAATCTTCAGTAAGATATTTTGAAATTGATAAATATTATACTGGTTTTGCATTGAAATCTAAAAAGAACTTACACAGATGGTTTCTAATATTTGCTACTACAGATTGTTCTAATAATCAGGGTTATTAGAGAAAATTCAAGTATGTTCATAAACTTAAATCATGATTATCATATCAGTCATAACAATTTGACTTATCATTGTTTTTTTCATTACATGATTATGATTATCATATTTTTAAAACAACTTTATAACAAAGATTTGCATGTATATGCAGATAAATTCATTATCTACTAGAAGTAATAAACTAAAAATATTCTAATAATGATGAAAGACAGCTACAAGTAGGATCAATGAAATACTCAACGGTGGAATGAAATTCCAAAACTGGTGGTCAAAGAAAACTGGTGATTTCTTTTAGAGGTTAGCACGTCATATCAAATTAATAAGAACACACAGTTATTCATGATAGTGTTGAATGTGAAAAACAAACATTCAGAAAACTGCTCATGACAGTTAATGAGGATTAATTCAATGAAATATCAGTACTCCAACCGTAGACAATTAACCATAATAAAAGTTCTAAGTCCCTCCACCTCAGTGAAAATGCTGGTTCTAACGGAACTCCATAAAGCTAGAATAACTTAAGCAGGAAAAGATAACTGTGTTTTGAAGCATAGCAAAGGGAAGTAACTACAGGGAAAGGTTGATAACTACTGTATATACCAAGCAAAAAGGGAGATAACTCTTCTACCTGTTCCTCCAGTTTTCCTTTCTCGCTTTTCTCCTTCTCTTGTCGAGCTTTTTCGGCTTTTTTCTCTTCTCTCTGCATGAGCATAGACCGCCACAAAAAGGGATTAAATAATTAGGTCATCACTGATATTTATCCTGATAATTAACTTACTCATATGGATTTTCCTTTCTGTGAAATTTTGGGATTAGAAATGAGTAAGGCAATTTATTTATAGTATATGAATTTTTTTAATGCATATACTTTTAGTTTGAAAATCAAAATGACACATCTATCTCTTTAATTTTTTTTATTCAATAATGAAAATGATTTTTAATCATATACAAATCAAAACGGGTGTATTATAATTATTCTTTATTTAATTTGAATATAGGGGTATATAGGGTGATTATTGGCTTAATTCTAAAAAACCCAACAATATCCGTTATGTATAAAACTTAAGTACATGGGAAAAGCATCAATTCAAATGTTACAGCAGAGTTGAAGTAAAAACCGAAGTAAGATTTTGTTTTATAGGATTGTCTTAAATCAAATAAAAGGGAAAAAGCCACTAAATGTTCGATACTGATCCATTCATTTTAGAAGAGGGGGGGGGGGGAATAATTTACATAATTACAAACATATTTAATGGAAAAATTGAGGTATACACATGCTAAAATATCAATAGGTTAAGCAAATCTCAGCTAAAATGGGTATGTAAGTATATTTCAGCCATTCAGCCAAATAAGTAAGTAATAAAATATGCATTTAATTCACACACTCATGCAATGATTACATTGTAAAATCAGTATCTGAAGGCAGAGTTACTGTGTAATATCACAAGGCATTCAAACAGGCATGGCCACACAGCATTAAATACAGTCACAATATTGTACAAAAGAAAAAAATTGATTGGATAAAAAAAGTCACATGACATGATGATTACAAAATGATGTCACGCACACATGGTGAGGAAGTTAGTGATGTTTTTTCTTTTGTGATTTTGAATTTTTATAAATTGGTCATCAGTGTATCATGGGACTTGTAGGGATGATACAGATTTAAGCTATTATGGTAATGATTGCCAATTATCCTTATTTTTATTCATTTTTTTTTTTTCATTTTGTATTTGCAATATTAAGGTAAACATAAAAGAAATCTGCAATATTCGACTCCAATTTGAAAAAAAAATACTCAAGAAAAATGAAACAGACAACATTAGATTTAAAACTATAATATTGGATGGAGTGTGTGACATATAGTCTAATTGAAAAAATAATTTAATTTCAAAATCCAATTTACAATATGTAATCATCTGAAGTAAATGCAGGCAAAAAATCACATGACAATGAAGCTGTATTTGTTGTATAGTAGTGGGGTGTTGAGGTAGTGGGTGGGTGGGGGTGTGACTTACGGTTTCTGGGTCCTCCTTGAGTTCATCGGCCGCCTGTTTGGCCTCCTCAGCGAACCCTTGGATCTGTTCCAGAGTGGGCGTGTTCTGGAGCTGTTCAGACAGGTAGTTCAGCAGTGTGGACACAGAGTTCACCGCCAGAACATGCATTGTGTTCACGATCAGGTAGTCAGCCAGCCGGATGAAGCTGTTTGTACAGGAAAACAGAAAGAATAGTCAAGTAAAGAGAATCAACGGTGAGAAACTAGAGGCCTATAAGTCACCTCAAAACAATGTCACTTGAATAATTGCTTCCAAATTATTAAGGAAGGAGTCTTCTCATTGTTAGACATACTTAACATACTTAACCAGGCATTAAGGAATTCATGAAATTTTAACACAGTCAAACAGATCATATAACCAAATGATTGTATCAATTAATCAAATTTGACCTCCTTGTTTTTGCATGAAGGTGAGGTCAAGGTCACAACCTTTTTTCTCAACTTAAAGGATATGATAAAAATAAATGTAGTTATCTGCAGTTTTGTAGACATCTGTTTAAGACATGAATTTTGTATTCTTCAATGAAATGATAGAATACCAGAATGTCTATCAATGTGCAAGATGTGCTTCTCGCGATTTTACGCAGATATTAATTCCTCAAGTTTAATCAGGAATCTACAGTATTTAATTGATCCATAATTTAATCATTACATTTAGTTTTATATTACATCAAATAAAGTAAATTTTCCAGGTATGATTGGTATATTCAATACCAATCATACCATCAACTCTGTACTTATGAATACTTGGGATGAAAAATTTGTCTTGGATTTTTTTTCGATGATAAATACTGCCAACGAAAATAACAAAATTAAATCCTCAACGAATATTTCTGCCTCTACAGTACTGACTTATTGATTGGACTAGTCTTTTAGATTATTAAAAAGAACAGATTAAGTAAATGGATGTCAATGAAAATGAATGTCAGTATATTTCTGATAACCACATCAGTACTAGAACTTAATGTTGTACAACTCAACTGTTATCCATGACCAAAGATAAAATCTTTTGACAAGAGGCCCATGGGCCACATTGCTCACCCAGGGAAGTGATTGGGAGAGGATTAAGAAAAAGGAGGTGATTAAATCAGTTGAGGGACTGCATTCATCTCAAGAATGACTGTTATGACTTTTAAATACATGGCAATGCACATTTCCATGGAAAAATTACACAAGTATCAAAATCCGAAATTTTTATTCAGTTTAATTTCTTAAAATAAAACTCAAAACCGAATTCCTGATTCCCCATTTTGGCCCATTCCTCACCCCTGAAGGGCCTTCCTTATAAAGGATAAAACCTTTACAAAATCTTATATAATTTGGCTGTTCTCCCAGAGGTCAAGGTTTCAAAATTTTTAGACATTTGACATGTTGAAAATAGTTTAGAGATGTCAAAATGAAATGTCTATAAAATCTGATATAATTACATGATATCAATATCAAATAAAATATTTTTCATGTATAATTTAGTGTATTGGGATATAACTTGGGATATATTTCCATACACTTTGATCAGGCTAGAGTTAATTCAATCTCCCTACCATACACGTTAAAAGTACACCTAGATAGCTAAAGAATATTGTACTTCAGTCTACCTAAATAATATTAGGTTAATCTCCCACATAATCTGATAAATGTGTTGAATTCAAACTATATATGGACATGCTTACAAAATATTTCCATAAAATTACTTCACCAGCTCAATATATGTGGCCTAAAATCACATTGTTTAAAAATACATGTTTTTTTTTGTACTTTGGTGTTTTGTGTTCATGCTTACAGGTAAGCATGCACCTGCTGTTACAGTATATCACATGTAAACATACACATTACATGCATGTTTTATATATTGAATCTTAAATACCACTTATATAAACATAAACTATAGGTGCATAAATAAAGAACTTGTCAATTATTTGTGTAATCGGATTGTGACGTACAATTCTTTTAATATTATATAAATTGTTTATTCATCTAGTTGAAGATCATAGTAAATAATTATGTATTAAATAGAAATATATAAAAAAAAATTTATTAAAATAATTTAATCAGCACATATGATTTTGTTTCAATTCAGAAAATTACCGTAATGAGGTTTTGCTATACTGAATCAGGAATGTGTGACATATAAAGCTACCTTTGAAAAAAATGGTTGGTTGCCCTCTCCCAACCAACTGATGAAAAAGATCCCAACACAAAATAGTTTTTTATAACAATATGAGCATATTATATCCAAAGTTTAAGCATTGAGTCAGCCAGGAGAGAAGAGAAAAACAATTTTTTCAGAGTGGGACAAAATATGGGTTTTGTTGTGACTAAATCACACTAAATTATAGCATCCCAATTACCGGTATATATTCTGGATTCTACATCAAGAATTGAAAATAAAAACTATTAGATTAATTTCATTATTTCTGATTTTCAAGGGATAAAAAATGCATTTTTCCTACAGGGTCTGAAAATTTAACCCAAAAAATTTACACCGCAAAATATTGGACTTATAGATTAATGAAAAGTTCAGACAAGTTGCATGGATTTCAATACATGTATATAAATGATTATTGATGTGTCTGATATTACAACCCAATTCACAGATTCAAATAACGTACAACTCAACAGTTATCAATGACCAATTCAAAAAATGTCTAGACAAGAGCCCATGGGCCACATTGCTCACCCAGGGATGTGATTGGGAGAGGGAGAAAAAGAAGGAGATCAAATCAGTGTTGAGTCTGCTGACCATTTTGAGTTTCAAATTCATGGAAATGCAAAAACAATCATGTCTTTAACTGAGTATGTAAATCCACATATAGCCTCTTCATTTTACTGAAAATAAAACACACAACTTTCAAAGTGACCAAAAATGAACTAGGGGAAAGGGGGGGGGGGGGGGGGGGAGACAACTATGATATCATTTTAACAATAGAATTTATCAAAACAAATAAAAAAAATTTAGAATATATTCCAGAACAGGAAAAGAATAAATGACATGGTCCTATTAAATTTTCAATCAAACATTTTTTAAATCAATAAAAAAAATGCATTGATTTCAAAATCAGGGGGTGAATATTTTTTTCAATTGGTGCAAAAGGTTATCTGGAACTCTGAATTAGGAATCTACAGTACAGTCCAGTGTACTCAATGGTTGGAATATCTTAAAGGTGGATCAAAAATGCCATACAATGTTATTAAATAGATATATATTATTGTATATAATTACTAACTTTTTCCTGCATGACTGTACGTATGAATACTTCGGTGATTTGTATCTAATAGTAAGTTTATTCTGTATTGTTGTTCCTCTTGTACCGAAAGAATAATCTGAACTTTAACTTAAACTTGTTAACTATATAATTGGGTTAACTATAAAAGACCCAAGTGTGTAACAGAAACTGCATGAACACTTGTTTGGTAATGAAATGAGGTAGACAACCTATGTTTATATTGTACACTTGATGATAATATAATGCTTTCTGCATACATATTTCCTACATCATCTCCCCTATATTCACTCACCAGGTGAGGCGTTTGCAGTGGGCCCTCTTGTTGGCCTGCTCCGTGTATGTCATCCTGTCCGGGGCCTCCCCGTATATGTCCATGTCATAGTTACTTGGCATCATGTAGCTAGATGATGTCCCTGGGGCCATGTCACCTACAGGGGTCGAAGGTCAAGAGTCAATGACCAATTCATCAAGATAATCTTTAGAATAACTGTAGAGCATTTCACAATTTTAACAATCTACATTTTGAAAATTCTGCAAAAAATACTGTTTCTAGCAAGTTTTTTTCTTCAGCAAAGTAACACATTTATGATCTCATGCTATTTTTTATTATTTTTTTTACTCCAGAATTTTTCTAGCAATAAGGTGACTCCAAAATCACATAACTTTATACTATGTACATTTTCTCAATTGTAAATAGAAGATTTGATAGCTTAGACATAGTTTCAAAAAGAGTATATATTAAAAACTGATCTTTTTAAATTTACAGTGATTGACAAAAACGTTCTACAACTTATATCTCTTGTTGGCACGGACCTTACTGTGAGGGGGTCATTGATGAGAAATAAATCATTGTACTGACCTAGACCGGGGCTGTTGGCGCCATCATCGGCCATGTAGTAGTCATCTGGGGTGAATCCGGCCTCCAGCAGGGCGGTCCTACAGGCCGAGCGGACCACTTCCTTCACCAGGTCACGGAACTCCGACAGACGACCGGCAACCTACAGAGACATTGTCATCATAACATATATATATAGGTTATATTTCTGTGGTTTAGGTATTGTAATGATATTTTCTTAGGACAAATCTGAAAGGTTAATAGTCTTTGTTATCTTTCTTGAACAAACTGCTTTTAACATTGTGAAAAAAATGTGAATGTAGATTATTTAAACAGGTTCAGTGTTTCTCAGATAAAACAGTCATATATCTCTGAACATTGCAATAGATAAATAAACATAAAAATCAACATGGTGAGATCAAATTGTGTCATTTTTTTTATTATATTTCAATATGTCAGTATGTTTTTGTGACAAATCATGTTAATCATCTATTTTTCAACCAATTAATATCAAAATGATCCTTTTCTGTCATAATAATAGTAACATGAAATAAGACGTGATCTTGACCTTCAGCCTTGACCTTTGACCTTACCTCTGTGAGCTGTGTGAACTGGGCCTCCCTGAACTGTGAGAGGGCGTAGGTGTTGCCTTTCTCTACCTTACACAGCCCCATGTCACTGATACGATGACACATCTCACGCACATTCAGCAGGGCAGGTCTCAAAGACTGAAAATAGAAACAGAATTATATTTACCAGGGCAGGTCTCAAAGAATAAAAAGATGAAGCCAAGTTATGCACATTCAAAAAGGCAGATCTCAAAGGCTGATTAAAAAACCAGAAACCAAGTTACATTAAGCAGGGCAAGTCTCAAAGACTAAAAAATCAAAACATTGACATTCATCTAAAATACAGAAATATTAGAAATATTAAAACATGTTTTATTTAAGAGGGCAAGTCTCATAGACCGAAATATTAAAAAAGTAACATCAAGCTAGACATGCAGGTCTCATGAGTTGTAAAAATAAAAACAAGTTACAAAGTGTCTTGATTCTTTCCCACTGCCCAAACACTCTACATGTATCACTACTGATTAAAGTTTAGACTGACCGGGTTGACAATGAAGAGGTTCTCGTTCAGGGCCTTGGTACACTCCGTGATCTTCTTGGTGCGGACATTCTTCCTCCACACATTGAATGCCTTCCACTTCCTGAACAGAGCAAATGTCTTGATCTGTCAAAATATAAAAGTGACTGTCATTGCAATTTCATGGAGACATACATGTATCAATGATAGGGAGAAATTACTACACATTTGTTATATCATCAGAATACACAACCCATTCCTCTCTTACCATAAATCCTTTTAATCTACCACAAAGGACCTATATTAACCTAACAATTTTCTTGATCCACCCCTGTCCCTTGTAGATTTCAACCAACCTTGATAATTTCTTGACAATACCCTATACTTGCCATGATGATTTTCTTAATCTACCCTAAGCCCATCTTGATAAATCTTTTGATCCACCTTTGCACACCCCACTCAGTTTGATAATTTCTTTGATCCACCCTTAATCCCTTACAAACCTAAACCACTTTGAAAGTTTCTTTGATCCATCCCTGTAGAACTACACCTACCATAATGATTTTTTTGATCCACCCCTGTACCCACCTTGATGATCTTCTTGAAGTAATTGTACTCCTGCTCCCAGCGGTCCAGGGTCACGAACTCTGTCTCGTCGTCGTTCCTCATCCGGGTCACGCCCTCCTGACTGATGGTGCAGTAGTCACTCTTACTGATATTTTCATGGTTCACCACCCTTAAAAAGACACAGACACAATAAAATCAAAATCTTGAAAGTACTGAGAGGAAACAATTCGCACTAATTATGCAATGCACTTAGCTAACAAAGATCCTTTCTTTATAAGAATCAATAGATCAATAGTCTTGAGTACTAATAGGAGAATTACAATATAATTAAGAAACAAAATATATGTTTTCTGGGACAAATGGTTATTGATTTTTTTAACATAGTAAAAGTCAAAACATGATTTTTGTAAAAAATTTGCCTTGCAAGGTATTCTGATAGTGGGTGCATTTCAGATTCACTGATAAATTAAGTGATCAGATGGATGATGAGATTTATAAATGCTTTGAGGTTCCCAGATATTTTGGGGTCAATGATTTATAAGTCAACATTTGACGTACTTGAGGTTGTAATAGTGGTATTTGACGGAGGATTTGGGGACATTCGGACTGAGGTACAGGAATCCGACTCTCTTGTCCTCTTTAATCAGTCGGATGATTTCATCGGCATCATTCAGTCCATCAAAAGTCTCAGCAACTATAAGAAAACATACCAAGAAAAATATACAACACAGGCATATCTTGATTGCTAGATTTTTATTTTGATACTGTAGATAATTACAGAAATAAGTTTACTAGCGGTATGTGATACATTTTCTAAGTACTGGTAAGTTGAATTTTCAATGTTTTTAAAAGTTTTTTAAATTAGTTCAGACATACCTTTAATAAAGAATTTAAATTGGGATTTGTTGAAATTATTTAAAGTGATGTTTTCACAATCTATTAGGCAAGTACTTCATATCATTAAATATTAAATTACACATTTTTTTTTAAAATGCACAAGATGAGTCTCCTCTATCGCTGGTGTGATGTTGATAAGATGATTTCATATTATTGTGAATATGTAGCAATAGTAAAAAGTGGTATGCACAATATGTTGTGCATAACAGTAGTAATGAAAAAGTATAACAGTCCATTGAGTTAAGATAAAAATTAAGTGGACAGAAACACAACCCAGCAACATGGCTGTTAAATGCTGTATCACAAGGCGACAAAATAAACATTATAGCATGCTGAAAGAGAAATAATTAAACCATAGAATTGGCTGCAAGTAAAGATTATCTAATCCATCTTAGGCTTATGATATGTGTTGAATGAAAAAAGTTTTAACAAATATGTGTTATGAATAAAAACTTGTAACCTCCAAAGATAAAATAATGACGTTGTATGCGAAAATGCTTCATTTTTGTGTAAAATGATAAAACAAAACTCATTAGTTTTTGTTAAATTCATTTGTAAAAGTAAAAGACATATTAATACATTTTGAAATAAAGAGAGTCCAGATGAAGTTTGGATGCACTTAAACCCCATCCCACCTCACCCCACCCCACCAAACCATAAATACTGAAACAGAGTGTATTCATATTGAATCTTAATTGTCAGCATTTTCACATACAGTAATTGTAATATCAGGTTTGCTCTTCTTCATCCAAATAAACCTCAACATTTTGACATAAATACTCACGGAACATCGGTAATTTGAATTTCTCATACAGAGTTAGCGAGTCTACAAGTTAAGGCACAGCTTCAAAATTTTACTTATTTAAAAAAACAGACCAGTAATTTTAACTTACAAAAATATTCTAAGCTAAGCTCGAGTCTATGAAATTTCTTATATATAAAGACCCAAACTTTACATTCTTTGTTTTATTAGTAGACAATTTTTTACAAATCTTATGATTAATCAAAGATGTTTTGCAGAGTTTATCATCAAAAAGAACAGAATGACACAGTTAGTGAATTTTTTATTTTTAGCAAAAAGTGAAAATCCTTAAAATTTTCAATAAACATATTCTAAAACAAAGTTTCTACTTCATTTTGTTGGCAGATCACACAAGGTTAACACTCTTGTTTTTTGTTACATAGTATGCATGATAAAGGAGAATATATACTTTTAAGACTAGGTTTGACTATGAAAATAATATCAATACTGGGTTAGGGTTGAAAGATTTCTAGTATAAAATTTCTGACATCAAACACACCATCCCCTAGTGGTGACTGGTACAATATCCCACTAACTGAAAATACTGGTACTCACTTTTAGGTTTTGTTGAGGCGGGCATCTTTGGGCCTGTGGTATGGATTTTGCCCCGGGGTGAGACCATTTTAGACTCTTTGGGCGGTGTCGGAATTCGTAGGACCATGGAATTCTGGAAAAGAAAATCATTCAATCAAAAACAAAACTTAATTTGATGAATACTCAATCTATATTTTAATGGGTGACAGTTATTATCATACAGAGGTTAATAAAATAGTGATAAAATAGTTGTGCTATTTTTACTCCTAGTGAAATGATACTGCATAACATATTTCTTTTTTTTTTTTTTTGTGTGTGTCAACAAATTCGCGATTAAAAAAGTTTTTCAATAGCAAACAATGTTTAGTATTATTTTTGAACATTCTATATCCTGTGATGTGAAAGAGATAGCAAAATAAGTGAACTTTAGATGTCATTGTGAAAATATTCAAACAATATATACAGTATTGTTAAAAAGGGAAAGAAGAAGGACACCTGTTTCTGTTGTAGACTTCCCGGTAACTCTGGCAGTGGAGACTCCGGTGTCTCCATCGGTTCTACAGAACCGGCTCTCTTTATTTTCTTGGAGACTGGTTCATCCTTCCTCAGGACCCCCTGGCTCTCCAGCTTCATTCGGTTCTGGTTCTGAATGTAACTTGGGTGATTTCTCTCTTGGTACTTCTGTAAACTTGGCTGAAATCAGACATCGTTTCTTTGAATACTGCATCACAGTGTCATATATACTCATATACAGGACTTATAAACTTAATAATTTACCATATTTTGATTTTTTTCTATCGACACTAGTTAGTAAAGATCACATTCTTTCCATTTGAAATCCAAAGGCTTTTTAAATGATTTTATATATAGCCATATAATTCTTCATAATTGAAAAATTGATGACACAACACTCTTTATCAACTGTTTACAATATAGATTTTTGCTGTGTAACAGAGACAAATATTGCTTCTGCTGGGGTTTGAACCTGGGTCCTCTGGCATGCCAGTCCAGCACTCTACCGATCAAGCTAAAGGGTTAACCCACTTATAGCCAGAACTAGTAGGAATGCCATATACCTGACTCTACCACAGCTGTAGCAATATATTATTGCTCTGAATGGAGAATTTCTCTCTCTATAAAATCAAGAGCTGATTATGAAGAAATGCATACCACAGGTTCCAGCTTTGGTCCAATTGGAGCATAGCTCTTCTTTAGTTGAGACTGTGTCACTCTGTTAAACCTCAGTGATTTTGGATTGGCAGCAACCTGCTGGGGAGCAAATGATATGAGGCGGGATTTAAGGGACTCTGGGTCGATCCCCCTCAACCCTAAGGGCTGACTGGCTGACAATTGTCCATTTTCTGTGTTTCCATTGAGTCCTGATCCATTCATGGTTGGAGCATCATTCATACTCCTATGAACTCCATTCGCTTGCCTGTTATAGGCCATAATTTATCCTGTAAAAAATCATACAAAATGAATACATATTTCATTTTGTAACAGTACTGTAAGGTAAAAAAAATACTGAATAATGTTGAATGTTTTGATATATAAGAAATAGCATGAATTAATTTGAAGTATTGAACATGTTGAAGTATTTTGTAATCATACATTTGTTATTAAACAAACCTCAAAATTCAAAGTGGAAATCTAAATGGCATCTTTAGGTGAAATGAAACAAACAGTTGACAAGTATTCAAAATGGAATTACCCATTACTCATGCTAAACATTTGTGTAAGAGCATTTAATGCGATCTAATCAGTTTGATATTTGGCAGAAATTCAATATCCAATGCAATAAACAGTGCTTGAATGATTTATCATTACAAAGTTATTCATTGATTTCATATATTCATACCTCTTCTATAATTATTCCACTTTTGTTTAAAAGCTGTCTGAAACAGCTTAGTTTCAATGCATTTTTACCACCTAATCAAAAGTTGATACACTTTTTGGCGGCCATGTTGCTTACACATTGCTTGGCAACACGCTCCGTTCGTTTTATTTCGTGCTATCAAAAATGTGTTTTAAAAAATTATGGATAAGATTTTTTCGATGAAATGAATAATTGACGCTGACAAGTTTTAAAAAACAAAATTAAAAAGATATTAAAAACAGGTTCTCGGAGAAACGAGAGAAATGATTCTATTTTTAAAGACAGATTGACAAGGTGAAGGTCAGTTGGTATACTGGAACGAACCGTGCAAGAAAAGTTTACAGAAGGTGAATGTTACTTTATTTATACCCCTCTATTTGTTACCTATAAGATATTTGTCAAATATTGGTTGTGTTACATGTTTTATAACTGATTAACAATAAGTAGTTCGTTAAAACTGTACAATCACTTTCCTGTGTAGCAAGATTATGTTTACCCAATGACTCATGAGTTTGATAGAGAGAGGGAGAGAGAGAGTTTGATAGAGAGAATGAGAGAGAGAGTTTGATAGAGAGAGAGAGTTTGATAGAGAGAATGAGAGAGAGAGTTTGATAAAGAGAGAGAGAGTTTGATAGAGAATAAGAGAGAGAGAGTAAAAATAAAGAGATACATAACATGAGAGAAAATATATGCCATTCATGTTTTTATTGTAGGCCCCACAGATGTGGATGTTAAATAATTAAAGGGGCATGGTCACAATTTTGGTCAAGGTTCATTTTTCCGTTTTTAATGTTTAAAATGCTTCAGTAAGGCATTTCAATAGGCAACCAAAATTTGAGTGTCATTCGTTGAGTTTCAGTCCTCAAGTCATATGCTGGATACACAATTCAGAGCTCACAATTCTTTGTCATGTAAACAAACCCCAGGTCATGCTTTTGTTTACATTTTGAAAATTCCAGGCTTGTACTTAAAATGAATGTGACAAACGCTTGGAACTATACTGGTATTTGTGTTCAAAATTAGTAAGTAGTTAAAAAAAATCAGCCTGAAAAAGAATTTGAACTCTTACCGGTATATTGAACCAATGTAAACAAAATCATTTCAAAA
This sequence comes from Magallana nippona, assembly GCA_033439105.1. Classification (NCBI taxonomy): domain Eukaryota; kingdom Metazoa; phylum Mollusca; class Bivalvia; order Ostreida; family Ostreidae; genus Magallana; species Magallana nippona. Next base: position 2,974,964 of record CM065917.1, on the reverse strand, counting down.
CAGATAATCCAGACATTTTTTATATTAGTGGAAGAACATAGTTTGGAGCACAAAGGTATTTATGATTATCAAAATATCAAGCGAAAAGTGGTGAAAGCGAAAACTCGGCACAGAGCATAGAATGGAAAAATATAAGGATTTCTGGTTTGAAACACCCCGTCCATTTTGTCATTGACAAATACATAGTGTGACTAATAGGCCTGATTCTGCATGACCCATATAATAACTTTGACAAAATTATGTGAGGTGTTCCAAGAGACTTTTAAATACATATATAGAAAAAAGATGTCAGATTTTCCAATTGTAAATGTCTCTGTTACAAATGTCCATAGGTGTAATCTGTATGTTCCTAGGCCTGTGAATCAATTACAGTATCTATGTTAAATCCTTTAATTAATTAAAAGTTAGTGAAATATGGCATTTTTTTTAAGCACTAGGGTATTACTTTTGAACACATTTCTTATTGGTGTTTTTTATACATAATGCAAGAAAATAGGAGCACAGTTGAAAATGATGCTCTTCTTTTACTATTAGATTGGGGGGGGGGGGGGGGGGGGGGGGGGGGGGGGGGGGGGGGGGCGTTTGCAATGCATTACGGCTTGAATTCAGATTATCTCATGGGGAAAATATTTCCTTAAATTTCTCATCAGGAATGTATCAAGTAAGGTGTGAATCAGTCTTGCATAACAATTACATGTGCTGCTGCCAGTGAGTCCAGAGTTATGGCCCTTTAGCCACAGTGTAACATGCTTAAGTCGTTTACAACACGCATATGTGTGAATCAGGCAAACATGTAATAAACACAGTCAGGGAAATTCAGCAAATATTTGGACACACGTCTACAAATAATTTTACATCAAGGACTCAGATGTTGTAAAACATTTAAGAGATCAACTCTTGGGTGGACATAGGGAGAGATTTACATTCCTAGCTTTGACCTACATGCATAAGTGATTTGGGATTTACTAGGAGCCAAGTGGAGGAAGTTTTAATATTCTGACTAAATAGTAAGGTATGGTTTGTGCAGGAATTTATATATGTTTTGTTCTGATAGACTTTTATGCAAGTTTTAAGGGTTAGTAAGAGTTGTTTTTTTTTTTTTTGGGGGGGGGGGGGGTGTCTGACTTTTATTTGTTTTACTGTCACTGTAGTTAATGAGAAGTATTTGGTTTATGTAAGCATGTGAGACTCAACTCGAAGAGCCAAATTTCAGAATTTATTAATTAAATGTATTGCAATAATTATTTATAGCAATAGTTATGCAAAGTTGATTAGTGATTAGTTCCAGGTCTGTAGCTCCCAGTTTGATAAAATTTGGATGGCAATTTTTTGTGTGGCATAAATTGCCGATTTTTACCATGGGAGGCACTGTAGCTCCCAGGTCGTCCATCCGAATTTTTTCTTGACTACCTTGAAGTATTGAACTGAAACTTGAACTGAAACTTGCATACAAATAGAAACAGGAAATGCTGTACAGATACTGAAAACATCTGACCCAATATGATATTTTATATGTACGGTATAACTATTACATGTAAGTGATGTAACAATTAAAAGAGCAGCGTTTAGTAAGTAAAAGCTGTGTACAGTAGTACTTATGAACTAATTATAAACAGTTGTGTGTTAACTTATAGCTACATCTGTGTTACATCCTCTGTACTCTGTGTGTGCTTGGGTTAACACACAATCACCTGACACTAAGTAATACAGCAGTACAGAGTTTTATAGACCATGTAGACAGTGTCAGATTTATTATTTTAACCAGGTAGTAATAATTAAGTCTCATTCCTATAACGGATATTATAGGAAAAAATTCAATAGCTGCAGAATTTAAATTTTGAATTAAACTGGGTTGGACAGTTTATGCTTTATAAAACATGAAGCCAGTTTATACGAGTATAAATTTTGCAGCTGTTGAATTTATTCCATAAAAATCAATTCTCTGTCATCAAGAACAAAAATTAAGACAAATTTGCATCATAACTAACACTAAATTTTACAAAATTTAAACTTAACGTCATGCGTATTAATACACATTATTTTAGCGTGAGCGGTTGTGACCTGATCAAAAAGGTTTATACAAGTAAACAATTTCGATTTAGCCATTGAAAAACTATGTTACAAAAAATTGAATAATTACTTAATGTTACTGTGATATTATACAGACTGTACAGACAGGGCGCTGTATGGTTTACATAGATTCAGTGTCAGACTCGGCCAGCTGGTTTACATCACTGGCCTCTCCTAAGATAACACTTATATCTCAGGCTCTGTTTACCGACCCTAATTGATTGTTTACTTCATTACTGTGTATGTGGAGGGGAGAATGAGTGGTTTGGGTTATATTTTTAGTACAGTTAGTACTGTTACTGTACCATTTTTGAAAACTGATGCAGGAAACAGTACTGGGGAGTTTTAATTATTAAACTGACTTAAGGACTTCGGTGAATCACTTTTTGACTGTTTCATTGTTTTTGTTGATGCAATGTATTACAAGAGAAACAGTGGATGAGGTGTATGAAATGGGTGTGTACAGGGGTTGCTTCATGAGGCATTAATAATGAATAAAATTATGCTAGCACAAGTACAACACCAGATAGAGGAGGTTGTGGACTAGGCAACCAATTAACTTATGTGTATAAATAAAAATCTTAATTGATTATTCAAAATACAATAGAGTCGTCATAGTTAGACCAGAATAAGTGTTACAACATGGAGTTGTTATTTCAGAGATGGATCCTCAACAGACAGAGGGAACTAACCCACTACAGGTCTCATCTGCACTCGTTAATTAGTCACAGTTAATTAGTTAGTTAGACCAGAGCAGGAGGGACATGTTGTGCACTTGTTAATTAGTTAGTTAGAGAAAGGACATCAGAAGGGACATGTTTATGCTCAGTCTGCTATTATACCTGTCATAGGTACTTGTATCAAATGCACCTCATATATATCACTTGATATGAAATTTTATTTACCTGTATATCTACAATAGTTACTTGTAGAGAGGATCAGGTCACCAATATATTATTTATCCTAGCAGCATTTATATAGATCAGTGTCTGGCATTATACTGTGGTTTCATTGATATTCGTAAACATCAAATTTTGTGGAGTTAAAAAACTACACAGTATGATGTAAATACACCATAAAAGAACTAAACATTAAAAATATGTTTAGTTCTTTTATGGTGTATTTACATCATACTGTGTAGTTTTTGAACTCCACAAATATTGATGTTTACGAATATCAATGAAACCACAGTATAACATTTTTTATCGTGTGGCAGAATTTGAATTTTCAATAAGTTAGCATAAATTAGATTTACTGCCTTTCTGAATTGATATGTATTTTGTATATATATCATATATGCGTAGCATATTTGGCTATATGCATGATTAAGCGGAAGAAGCTTACCACCAAAAAAGCTAAGTAGAATACACAGCCAAACGTTTGCTGCATGTGTATTCTAATTAGCGTTTTTGGCAGAAAGCAGCTTCCACTAAATCAAGTACATCGCTAAATGCCTTGTAGATATTTGAATAAGAATATTAAGTACTTTCAGAAAATTATCAGGTAATTCAAATACATGCTATTTAACTTGTTGAAAAGACATTGAATTTCCGCCAAACATCCAAATATAATTATAATAGTTTACAGTATTGATGGACAGTGGTCATGGAAACCTATGAAAATTGTCGTATTTCTTAATTCAATGAATATCTGGTTTTGTTAAAATAATGGCTTAAGAACAAAATCCACAAAAATTGGTGCTCAATGAAAAAATACGTCTCAACCACAGTATTTGTTCTGGAATATTTTGCAGTTTAAGTACTAATTTATTTAAAATTTTGGTAATTGTCAGAATCCTTTTTAATTCGGTAATTGTTAAAATCCCTCGGGAACAATCCATGATGCCTCCTTCCTTGGCCCGATGACTAAGGGTCAGGATTTGCCAAATAAACAGGGCTTTGTTTGGGAGGACATTTAAACTGTTAAGTACTGTGGTATTACAATCCAAACAAAACTTCAAGCCAATGGAATTATTAAAGTTCTTTAAAGTTTAAAAAGGATGTTAATTATTTCGGAGTTTAATAACTTCTAACTCCTGTTTTAGAATTGTGTGGTAGGCATTCCTATAATTTTATAATCTAGTAGCTGGTTTACATTTCAGATACATGTATATAGAAGATGAAGACATTTGTTTTGTTTATTTTGTGCCTATATATGTACAAATAACTAAAATATGTGTGTGAAAGGGGGGGGGGGGGGGGGGGGGGGGGGGGGGAGAAAGGAGATAATTCTTGACTTTCAACACTGTTAATTGCATAACATAATTATGTATAATCTGCACAGTGGTGGCTTAGTTTAAAAAACGAAATAATAAAATACACTGTCATCTTTTGAAAATCCAATACATATGTACAGTGTATGGTGTACATGTACACTGTAGAGTGAAGTTTTCTGGGAACACGCCCTGTGGTATGAATTAGAGAGCCCTGCTGTGAGAGAGCTGTCTTGGCAGTGTAGCAGACATTCCTGTATATAAAAATAGATCTCTCTGTTACTTACAGTATCAGAACCCAGGTCAGCAACTTATCTTAGAGGTTATACCAGCTGATCGTATTGTTAGGTTACATCTGTTTGTGCATTAATTAACCTTCATTGGTTGTGGATGTCATTTAATGTAATTAATAAATAATTGATCAGAAGTTGGTCCTGATGCAGGTTGTACTATAACCTATTCCATATAGATTGAATCATTACTCATCTCTTTGGTAGAAATCTCACAAGCGGGTGTTCTTACAAATGAAATACAATTTATACAGGTTATACGTGTATCATGCCTATTTATTGATATACGTAAACATGTCTGATAGTATATCATTCAATAGTACATGCTCAGTTATATTTGTGTAGTTTTACATGTCTGAATTATTTACATGTAGGAAACCTGAGATTTTAAGCAGTAGCAGAGACCTATTACAGGTCTGTAATCACAGCTGTGCACTGACGTGTATGAAATATCAGAAGTTTACAACATGAGTGATATCCAACAGGCAAACATTGCATAAAAAGTCCATATTAATGTCTTAAACTCATTTTGATTTTTTCACAGTTAAACCTGCATGGTTATCTCAAACTATTAAAAGATAACAGAAAAAATGAGATATCCAAGAATTGAAAATATTATGGTTATTATAATAATGCAATTTTTTAAAAAAATATCAGTAGATATTGAAGACCTGTACATGTTTTCATGGCATTATAGATAGTTTAAGACAATTAAATGGGGAAATTCAATGGACTACAAGTTTTGATAACTAATTTATTAAGTGACAAGTTTATATGAAGATTATTATTGTCTATATTGAATTAATTTCAAACAAGAGACACGACAGGAGTTCCTTTATATTTAGAAATGGTAACTTGGTTATGTAATGACATAGATTTTTATGTATATTTCTGATGTCTGTTATGAAATAATTTACAGAGGCCAGTACATTTATATACATTGTCAAGTTTTTATGTGTATTACTAATGTTTGTTTTGTATTATTTACAGACAGCAGACACTATGGAAGTCCCTCATCTGAAGCCGGTACAGGATGTTCCAGATATTGACCTGGAAGACATTGACAAACTCCTGGAGTCTCTGTCCCCCGAGGAACTAGAGGAGTTAAACGGAGACTTTGACCCCGATGTAGGTTTATGTTTCAATGATTTGTTCACAAAAATGTAGGTTCTGTTGATATTTCTCTAATGCCTCAAAATAACTGTAAATCACTATAATGGAGTTCGATACCATTGATCCGTTTATACATTGTTCCTTTTCCAGAATTCCCTGCTGCCCCCAAGTCAGCGGATGAAGAACCAGACGAGTAAGGCGCCGACCGGTCCATACCAGAGGAAGAAACTCCTGGATTTCCTGGAGAAGAAAGCCAAGGAGGAGAAAGACTGGGAGCAGAACAAACCCTTTGTCAAGGAGATCAGGGGTAGGTCAAAGGTTATAGGTCAAAACAAACCCTTTAGTGGGCGGGCCTGAGAACCAAGGAATTAATTTTTTATGGCCTGACCTTACTATGACTTTTTTCTAGGCAAGATTTCTGGAAACCCAAGGTAGAGCCAAAGTCCAGGAAGGAAGAGGACCCTGTATTAACACAGTCTAACAATATTTTAAACTGCTTTACTTCGATATTGTAGGCAAAATCTGGAAGCCCAAGGTTGAGCCAAAGTCTAAGGAGGAAGAGGAACACCTGGAGACAGAGTGGGACGAAATCCTGACCGCGGCGTCCGAGGAGGAACTCGTGGACCTCGCTGCCGTGCTCGGCTTCCACGGCATGCTCAACCAGACTCAGTACTATGCTGGACTCGACAACATGAAGATTGAGGGCGGAGGATTCCAGGGTAAGTGATTTGGGGGGGGGGGATGGGGGGGGGGGGAATTAAAGGAAAGTAGTTTCATTATGAAGATTTGGATAATGATGGGGAAGAAGTGTTTCATTGGTTGTTTGGAATTGGACAGATCATGAAAAGATAGAGTCAGAAGTTGAGAGGATTCTAAGGTGGGAATCAAGAGTTACCCATAATTGTGATGACATAAAGGAAAATGGGAGTGTTATAAACAAGATATTGATGAATAGTAATAGTGACAATGGACGGGTTAGAGTAAACTATAACATTATGAGGGAATGTCATGGTTAATGGAGGGATCAGGAAAAGATTGTAGTGAACAGTACATGCATTTTTTAACAATTATCTATACAGTATATGTACATTTGGTAGGTGTTGCCAAGGCCCAGGAGTTGATCAAAGTCCCAGATGAGCCTCCAAATAAAACAGACGTAGAGGAGAGTTTAAAACGCTTGAAAGACAACGACTCCAAACTCACCCACCTCAACCTCAATAACATCAAGGTCAGTAGATCAAAGGGTCACGGTCAGTATGGGATAAAAGGTCAACCTGTTACAACCTTTCAAGGGCAGACTTGTCACTATAAGCAAGATATAATATTTGGAATACCCCTTTTATTTAAGTTTCTAGTGTATCAGTAGATCTGTCTGTCAGTGACATTCTATTACAATATCAAAGCATAGTGAAACTATTATGAATAAAGTTAAATAAAGCTTACTGTGTCTGTACTTACAAGGTGTATGGTTACTTCATGATCAAATTTATGATGGGTGTTAAGTCATTGCTCAGTGGAATCTCCTTAAACTTTCTACTTCATAAAAAGTTAAAATTAATCAATATGTTATCTGTTTGGTGATACCAAACTACCGTAGAATGACCACAACTCACCTGTCTTAGTAATGTGGAAATTAGATCAAAAATCACAGTTCCTAATGAACCTCATTGACCTGTAAGTTATTAATTTGTGTTGTAGAACATTTCGGTGGAGCGGCTGATAGAAGTGTGTGAGACACTGAGAACTAACACAGCCCTGGAGAACCTGGAGATGGCTAGCGTCCACATGACCGATAAAGTCGCCAAGGTAACATATCCATAGAATTAATTGTTTAAAAAATTTAACTTAAAATTAAAAAATGCAATCTGCACCTCAAGATTACTCGTATTTAGATCATATTCATTTGCACATTTATTTTTCTCTCTCTGCTCTCTCTTTCTCTCTCTCTCTCTCTCTCTCTCTCTCTCTCTCTCTCTCTCTCTCTCTCTCTCTCCTCTCTCTCTCTCTCTCTCTCTCTCTCTCTGTGTAGTTGAAATGAAAAAAGAGACTGTTGAATGAAACTTGTGTTTTTGATAAAGTCATTATTTTGCAGAAATTAGCTGAAGCCCTGTCTGACAATAAAACTCTTAAAGTATTAAACGTGGAGTCCAACTTTATCAGTGGAGAGGCCATAGTAGAAATAATGAAAGCTATTAATAAGAACCAGACACTGCAGGAACTCAGGGTAGCCAATCAGGTGAGAGATACTAGTATAAATAACCAATCAAGTTAGAAATTTTAAAATCAAACAGCCAATCAGGTGAGAATACAAGTGAATTAAACAACAAATCAAGTGAAATACAAGTGAAGTAACCAATCAAGCTAGAAATTAATCAGGGGAGAGATATATTAAGTAAAAATAATCAATAATCAATAATCAATAAAGCTAGAATTTGAAAGAAACTTATTATATGTTAGATATGTGGTGCTTTGTAACAAGGTGGATAACTCTGTTGTATTCTGTAAATTCGCAACAACATTATTTCCTGATGTATTGAGAATAAACAGGTTCGCAGCGACTAATTGTCACAAGTAAGCCTTATCTAGACCCGTTATTACAACCATCAACACCCTGGCAAAAAATATGACGATGAGGCTCTCACAAATTTCGCAAAATTTTCTTGCTCGCAATAAAAGTTGGCTTACAGTATATGAACCATTACATGAATCTATGTATTGTATCTAATAAATATGAACCATTACATTGATCTGTGTGGACTGTTATATGTATGTATATGTGTTTATTGACCATTACACATGTCTGTTAATTATCTGTAGAAACCTGAGGTGTTAGGAAACAAGGTAGAGATGACTCTAGTCAAACTAATCGGACAGAACAGTAACCTGCTCAGGTTCGGGATCGCCCTGGAATTCCCTGACGCCCGGGTCCGTATCCACGAGAAGCTTCAGGAAAACAATGACAACTGTGAGTGTCCCAAGTTATATTTAAACTTTGTTCAAGTAATGATTTAAATCACTCATTTTCCAGGAAGTTTTGCACAAGTGTACTTTTATATACTCTAGAAGCACAAATATTTGTTGATGATTTAATTTCGTTATTTTTGTCGGCAGTATTAATCATGAATTTAAATCTATAACAAATTTTTAACCTAAGTATTCATAAATACAGTGTTGATAGGTGGTACATTTCAGAAATTAAGATATGATGAAATTAAATCCCAAGGAAATTTGTTTTGGTTTTAAAACAACGAAATATTAACCCAGCGAATATATGTGCTTCTACAGTAGATTTTTGTATTTGTAATTTTTCTGTAAAATGTCATTGTATGTTTCAATTATTTAATCTTTTTTTGAAGTTCAAGCTTTTGTTCTTTTTAAGTTAATGTTTTATTTTTTATCATAAAAATGCAAGGAAAATAATTCACTCATCTCTACATTCAATTTTAAAGTGGCAGAGATACTTGTGAATAATTCCAGTTTCATATTTCGCTTTAGACATTTACTGGAAAACCTAGTGAAAATTGAATATCTTGCAGAACCCTGGATATTTCCTTTGCATTTATGTTTTGTGTTAATAATGTAAATATAAAATTTCGAAACAGAACATAATATAATTTTTTATCTTTATTTTCAGTGAGAAAGAAAAGAGTTGGAAAAGACTAGTGGAACTATAGACATTTTACTGATATTAGAATGATCTTCTCTCGTTGCCTAGTTACCACATCACATGATTTCATTGCTCCAATGGGATGTTTTTATTTCGTGCTTCCAGCAGACATCAGATTTTACTATGGATTGAGAAAAAGAAGACAGTGGTCGAAGCTTGGACATGTTTCAAATGTTGACCAGTGAAAGGAAAAAAATAGAATCTCTGAAATATAAATGTGTGCAGGAGAGAGCACTAGATCTATGTGTTTTTCTGTATATGCCATTCCTCAAGTGTATTATAATTATTTATATGTGCTGCTGCTTTCATTAAGGCTTTTGTTCTCTGTTTGGCAATAATCATTGTGATGTTATCTTTGTGAATTAGTGTATAGAATTTTTTTTTTATCCGACATGATCAGAAAACAATTTTTTTTAATTAAATGTATTATTTACATTAATGTGAATGCTGATAGAAAAAAATATGAATTAATATTGTAATGAGAATGAGAAGAAATACTAATGTATAGCCACCATATGCAAAATTATTAATATGTGATGTAGTTTTCTGAAAATGTGATAAGCTTGTTGACATAAGCAAAGAAGTCCTGCCATTCAATAGAAACTTACATTATAAACCCCTTACAAAAATTACATTACTTATATATTGACCCCCAACAGAAATTCCCTTACCCAATATATGTAGAAGGTAGAGTCATAGTTCTCCGGAGTCAAGTTACTGGACTCTGAATATTTGTTGATGAATATTGCAATTATGTTACAATCATAGCAGCATTTTTATACAATGTTATTGCTTCATGTAGACATGTACTTGCCCTTGAATTTTTTTTTACTGCCAATTGTAAGATAAGGTAGTATGAACTTTGTAGACTTTTTTTAATGGAGATATGTGAAATGATTTTAGTCCAATCATAATGATACCATGGTCTTGTTTGTCTCAGTGAGATATGAGATGTGTATAACACATCTCATCAAGTTAATTGCTATATTGCCAAGTGAGCATGTATATGACAGAGATGGTTTAATTTATAAAAATTACCAGGATTGAACATTTATATGATTGAGCGAGTTTAATAATTTGATAGAAATTATCAAGATTGAACATTAGAAATGATTTGTGTTCACAAAGAAATCTCATGAAGCATTTAAAAACAGCAGATAAGTTGAACAAATAAAATTAATGTTTAAAAATGTATATTGTATAACATGTTTTAATATGTATTTATTGGTGAATATCTTGATTTTATACCATCTTGTTTGTTTACTGGTAGTTTCAATTTTCCAAGTTTAATATATTTGTTAATTGAATTGATTGATCCTTGCACAGTGGAAAAACTGGCAGCACATTCTCCTTCAGAATGGGCAGATCTTCATTTTGTATATATCAATATGATTGTATCACTTAAATGATTAATTTATTTTCCTCTTTGTACCTGTCCCTTATACAAATTTTGTAACAATTTAAGGCAGATAACTCTGTATTTGATATCTTCATCAATATTTCACTTTAAAGTGTTTTTTTAAATGATTATAGGGCCATAGCCTTTCATTTTACCCCTTTTCCAATATGGCCGACATTACTGACAAAGGTCAAGGGTCATTGTGTTTTAGTACCTGTGCACTTGGTCGTGTAGAAGTCATTAGCTGTGCAATAAAACATATGAGACCAAGACTGGCTTCGTTTTAAATTTTTATTTAACAATGTTGACACTTAAGTTTGCTGGTAAGCAAGATTTTTTCACCCAAAAGGTAGTTTGGCTTAAGATGTTGATCTCTTAAACAGAAATTGGGTTAATCCATATACATATATATATACAAGGTATTGACTGAATTGACCAAATCGTCTCTGGGTAGAGGCATCTGTATTTTTAGCTAGGGTTCCCCTGATGGGTACATCCTACTGTAACCGAAAGTCTCCTCAACATGTATTTTTGGAATTAAAACTTTTCAGCCAAAAAATATTTTTGCCTCAAAATAAGTAATTGAGCCATATTGTACACATACTACGCATGGTTGACTTTTGGCTCAAATTTGTTTCAACACATACATTATAAATAGTACATAGTATACATACACCAAAAATAAGAATCTGATCATAAATATTATATTAACTGGAAGTTAATGTTCAAGTTTCTTTGTAAACCTGTTTGGCTTTGACATGAATGAGTTCTCTGGAGCCCTTCGTAACAATGGCCCCTGTTAGCTGGTTCCCGTACACACACCCGGTATCCAGCCCCATGGCATGCGCATGTTTCTGTAATTTTCTGCGAGCATCATGACCAAAGTACACATGATCAGGACCTGGCCAAAATGAGGCCCAAGCCTCTCCTTCATTTGTAAATTCGGCAGGGGTTAGAGTTCCCTCGGAAGATTTCACTAAGTTCCTCATTAAGATCATGTTGGTCAAGTCCTGCTCTGTAAGAGGAATTCCTGGTACCAAACCAGCGTGAACTACAACCACACTCAGACTGGGAATTGAGATTGTATAAGGGAGCTCCCTTAGGTATCCAATGTCTTCGTCTGATAGATTTGGAACCCAAGAATATTTCAGAGGAAGTTCATGATTTTTTTCCCTCTTCAAGGACAAAGCTTGTTTTAAAACAGCTTCATCATGGTTCCCTCTCACTGAGAAATGTTCCATTTTCTGTAGTTTTCGAAGCGTCTCTACAGGGTATGGACCTTTAGATAAAAGATCGCCTACAAATATCGGAAGAATCTTTTGATCCGGAAATCGAGACTTTGCCTCCTGCATTAGTTCCTCTAACTCAAGAAGGCAGCCATGTACATCACCAATAATCATAACCTTCCTCCCTCTAATGGCGTCCTCATTTAGAACTAGATGTGGAGTTTTGGGATATGGAAGATTGTATTTACTGGAGCGTGACTGGTGACCCCATGCTGACCTTTGGCTGCGTGAGGTCAGTAGTTTTGACACAAGACCTACGAAGTTAGCAAACAAGGCTGCCATTATCACAGAGACGATGCAGACTTTTATATTACTCCTAGCTCCTGGAGTAAATCCCAGCATTAAACGGTTTATCCTATACTTCCATGCATTTTTTTTGCATGTGTCCATTCTACAGTTATTTCTTGTAACCAAACATGAGCTTCCTTTGTAGTTTCTTTTAGTTGCATGGTATAACTACAATGTATTCATTTATCCTAAGGAAAAAAGAAGTAACATTAAATGTTGCAGGAATAGTTCAAATCAAGTAAATATATTAAATGACAACGTACAGTCTACATATTAAGTATTTCTTGGCCTGTTCATTGGACTAGCTGTCAAATATTGATAAGTGTATACTGAATTATTAATGTAAAATCATTTGATAACATATTTTAATTCTGTAATAGATGAGGAGGAAATACATGTACCACAACTAGGCTCGAATCCAGGACCTTTCAGTTTAAAAACCAACGCTCCACCAACTGAGCTAAAGGGTTAATCCACCAGCTAGTGATATACCTCACATACACACTATTACAGTTGAGCTTCTATGAATAATGACCGAAAATGAAAAAAACCAAAGATTCTGAACTTAACAATCCATCTTTGTACAATTCCCATCTCCATTAAAATTTCAGTAAACAGCTAATTGTGTTCCGTGTAATTTACTCACCTTTCACCGGCTCTGTTAGTAAAATTTAATATACGTCACTATTTCTAGTAAATTCGGGTTTTTTTATGGAATGAGGTAATTGTTATTACGTAACAGCAGTCATGTGACGGGTACATCGATTTACCCAAAAGGACCCAAAAGAACCCAAAAGGACAAGGAACCCCAAAAGACACAAAAGATATCCAAAAGACTTCACAGTTTTGGATTTTATATACTATTAATAGCTTAATTTCACTTCCAAATGTTTGTAGAAGCGATTTTTTTTCACATGCAAAAAAATATATATATTGATAAAACTTGAAAATTGTTTTCAAATTATATTGCATGTACTTCATTCCCATAGCCTATCATAAAATAGGTCGCAGTATTGTAAACATAACAAAGAATCGTCCAGATTACTATAAATAAACATAACAAAGAATCGTCCAGAGTACTATAAATAAACATAACAAAGAATCGTCCAGAGTACTATAAATAAACATAACAAATAATCGTCCAGAGTACTATAAGTTTTTTCTTATTAGTTATAGTTTAGTTAAAAAATTTTATGATAAAAATATTTTATTGTATGAAGTCAAAACATATCACATTTATACGATGGATGAAGACCTCCCTGTAAGTTATCGTATTAGACTTGAAATATGTGAAATAAAGTATCATATAAGTTATCCCAATTATGAATTTAGCCCATCAAATTAAATCATTTACTAATGGTACTTTAAAATGTAATTAGATGCTTTTTGGGGGTATTTCTTGAGTCCTTTGGATCCTTTTGGGTAAATCGATGCACCTGTCGTGTGAAGAAAAAAAATATTAACCGGGTCAAAACCTTGATTTTTTTTCAACAATGGTTTGAATTGTTTGGGTAGTTACATTTACTTTCTGGTTAACATATATTGAGAACTTTCATTACGCTATAAATTTAAACTACACTTATAGAATACAAGAACGAGCTAATCATTAATTTATAAAAGTTGTCGTTCTTGGCGAAATTTGAGCTGCAGATTTTTTTTTACAAAATTACTTTTTAAACTTGATTTATTGCATACTTAACATTCATCAAATGCATGTTTAGTTACCACGCTTTGTTAAAAAATACGAATACGGTAAGTTTTAAAAGGTGACATTTATTGTTCAGAGACTCGGAGAGGAGTAGAAGATATATTGCTCTGTTGTATTGACTGTCGCCCTTTCAAGCCCACGTTATACACATGCTTACGTTAGTTATTTACCGAAGAGAATACACGAGGTAGTGTACTTGGCCGAAACATGCATGTGGCACCCTTCTTTTGGTTTCTGTAGATGTCCTGTGTTTTGGTAGCGTTTCTATATTTTGTTCCCATATCCCATGGCAAAGTGAACTGCCTATTTTAGCAGTAGATAGGCAGTTCTCAATCAGTTTTCAAATTATTTGGCAGTTTTTAAGCAGTTCCAAGTAGTAAGGATTTTAGTGGCAGGTCAAAACTGCTTAGGTAAAAGTATTAAGCAGTTATTCTAAGCAGTTTTCTTAGCAGTCTTTGAAATGTATAAGCAGTTCTAACTTCACCTCACACCAGGGGACTTGCATGATTCTAAAATTTATTTCCTACCAACTGAGTTACCAATTTGGGTCACTGGCTGCTGCCAGATAAACTGACCACTCAGAATCAAGATCAGAGATAACAGGAAGTGGGGTTGCAAATTTTGAATGTATCGGTGCCGTGAGGGGCAGTTTAGAGTGAATGTGATATTCAGATAGAAAATGTTGTGTCTGGGCAAACTCAAGTGAATTTATGGAATTTAATATGTTCTGAGGATATTTATACACATATTGCTTTTAAGGTAAAATATTTCAAATAAATTTTCTGTGAACAGTTTTACTGGCCTAGTTAGATCACTTAAATTATATAAGATCTGATATACATACAGGCAATTGAGTTGTGAAAGGGAATTGACCCTTAGTGTAGGGTGGGATCACTATGGTCATTCAAATCTTAATATCAGAGTAACATGAAAACATTTTAAATCACAAAATCTCAAGATCAGCTAGTAAAGTAGGTCATGATTATAGTCTTACTTATAATTATTTATAACTATGTGCTAAAAGCAAGTTACCGGTACATGCTTGCAGTATCCTCATGCAGTGTAGATTCAAGTTGGCTTTAAATTAATGCATTGACCCAGTTTCATTGGGAAATAATTGGTACAGTGTACATGTATATGTATCTTATTGTAATAATGTATAGGCAATTTATTCAGAAAATATGGGAGTGCTTGAAAGTTTATTAAGCAGTTCCTAAACAGTTGACTAGCAGTTAGTGAAGCAGTAAATAAGCAGTAGCTTAACAGTTTACAAAGCAGTACATAAGCAGTTAAGAAATGAAAAAATCTTTCCAAAATAACTGCTTATGAACTGCTTATGAACTATTAAAAACTGCCTATCAACTGTTAAGTCTTATAAAACTGCTTATTTTATTAAAGGGTTTATTGTGGTTCCAGCATGCCCCTAAGCAGTGCAGAGAAGGTTTAGAAACTGTTTATTAACTGTTAAGGTGGTTTAACTGTTAAGGTTAAGAAACTGCTTAATAACTGCCTTTCACTTTGCCATGCAGCACATTTTCTAATGATGTTTATTTGATATTTATTAAACTCTGTCCCAAGATATCCTGGATTCACATTTTGCTTATTAATAATTACTCAATATTTATAAATACCTCAGGGTTCAAACGATGTTCATTCATAAGTATGAAAAATTTCAAGATATTTCCGTTGAAACACCCCCACTAGCTGATCATGTTTCAATACACGGCTAAAAAATGTAATCTCTACGGGGATTTTATATTGAAGCAGACCCGGATGATGATGTTGAAAAATTGTCCGAGGTATTCCGAGTGACTTCCGAATGGAGAAAAGATGTAAACATTTCCCATTATAAATCTCCGTAAGAAATCTATTCTCGTTCCTGTGAACTTTTATGAGTGAAAAATGATAATGTGGCAATGAAGATATCTTGGAAATTTTCCCTTTCATCGATTTCAATTGCACTTCTTTCACAGGTATGTGTATTTTTATTCAAAATCTGCCAAATGTGCTGCATAAATATCTTGGGACAGACTATAGTTCACCAGGGTTTAATTGATGTTCATTCAACAGTATACAAAAATAGGTCCAAGATTTTTTTTTGAAATGCCCCTCCAGCTGGTCAGGTTTCAATACATTCCATAACCTGCCACCATCATTTTATCTCTGTAAATGTCACATGTAATGTTGTAGCTTCTCCAGCTGCTTCCACTTTGTCTAAGGGTCCATGATAAATCTATCCCTGTTAATTAATATCTATTAGACAGCTGTGATGGACTAATTTGATTGCCGGTGCCAAATAGCTCAGTTGATAGAACAACTGATTATAGATATTCAGGTGGCACAGGTTCGAATCCCTGTCTGGCCCATGATTATTTCTCCCATCTCATTATACTCGTGCAGCAAAATACAAATCACTTGATTTTATTTTAAAGAGATTTTTGTGGATGACATTTTGAAATCTTTGTTAGTTGTCTTATTAAAACTAATTGACAGATTTATACATGAATTTGTTTCAGGATCAATTCTTTGGTTTGATGGATGCATAACTGGAGTCTGATCACTCAGCATGGAAGAGGAAATAGATGTTACAACAGTAGAGGAGTGGATCGAAGGGGAACAACTCACCAACCACACTCAACACGGAGTCAAGTTTGAACAGCTCGCTAACTGCACTCAACTCAAAGCTGAACAACTCATTAACAACCAACATGAAGTTGCGCTCAGTCAAGAACAACAGGAGAGACCACAGCTCGCAAGTCAACAACTCAATTTCGGTCAGGACCAGCTTGAGACAACACAGCTGACTGCAGACTCACAAAATCCTAACTCACCGTCCAGAGACTCACAGAATGAGTCTGTCACTCATACCAGCATCATGGAATCCATTCAGAATGCTGTATGATTTAAATTGTCAAGAAATTTTGTTAGAAAGAAAATTTAATTGATCTTTGAAAGGCTTATCAAACTATATAGTTCTTGTATGATATATCGAAATGTTGATAATTGTGCAGAATTATAACAATATTTTATGAACAAATTTTTACTGGAAAACAAAATGTGTATCTTATTGTTGTATGTTCTTAATTAGTTTAACAAAACTAAAATCAGCCAATGAGATCTTAATATTTTTACAGTGTATTCAAACTGTGAAGTGGTTTATAAAAAGTGTTAACTGTCCAATGTATATTTCATTGTGTTCGGCTGATTGTTTTAGCTTTGTCATAGGTTCATATAAGGCAAGATATTTGCAGATTTAAAATATCATTATCATTAAATTATCATCAAATAAATCATACATGTATTGTATATATAACTTATAATAACTTAGTTACATCAATCTTTCAGTGTGCCGGGCTGTATTGTATATATAACTATTTTATATCCATCTTTCAGTGTGCCCAGCTGCTGCAGGCCAACCATGAGTACCTGTTCCTGGTTAGCATCAGAAACGAGTCAGAGTTCCAGGGACTCCACTTCTCCTCCCCCAGGGGGCACTCTTTCCTGGATAGTCTGACCCCTTGCAATCTCACACAGGAGTTTCTGACCCACTGCCAAGGTGGGTAAACCTTACATCATAAAACTTTTAGTTTTGACAGAATGAATTTGAAATTGAATTAGTAAATGTATTGGTGTGCCTTTATTTAAAAAATAAACAGGTGTAGTTGCAATGTTTAATAATTTCATTGGGATATGAACTGGGTTGGTCTTGTGATCAAATCCTGTGAAGCTGAATTTATGTAAGCCATGTTGTTTGAATGCATTAGAGACTCTGCCCCTGAAATTTGCCTCCATGCATGGAACATTGCTTTCTTTGACATATCACATGATGATCGTTAATTGTATTTGGATTATTTTGTAGGCAGACAAAGTGACTTAACATGGTCAGGAATCACCACTGAGATGAATAATGACAAGGTGGTTGATAAAGTCTTTACAGAGGTCAAGAACAAATCTTCAGAGGTCAAAGTTAAATCAATAGTTCAAAGGGAAGATAAATCACCGAAAAAATGGACGGCCACTAAACGAAAGTCCAAGAAAGAACTGGAAACTGAAACCATTGAACAACCAGAGGAAGATGTACATGGTGAAGATGTTGGACATGGTGAAGATGTTGGAGGGTTGGGTGATTTCTGTGAGGACAATGATGATCATGGTGATGATGATGATGAAGACTGGAGGCCCAGTGAAGAGGAGGAGGCGAAGGTTAGCCAGGATAATGAGGGCACAGAGGAACCTAAAGCAGAAAAGATCAAAGTGGCAGGTGAGCACAGAATACATGCATTGGTTATTACTTACATGTAAGCACTCCAGGGCCATAAAACTCAGATGTAAGAATGCCAGGGCCATAAAACTTAGATGTAAGAACTCCAGGGCCATAAAACTTAGATGTACGAACTCCAGGGCCATAAAACTTAGATGTCAGAACTCCAGGGCCATAAAACTTAGATGTAAGAACTCCAGGGCCATAAAACTTAGATCTTGGTTTTACTTTTATTAAAGAAAGGTATCCTAAAAAGGTTGGATTGAGATGAAAAGTGAGCTTTTCTAAGATATGTCCCTAAAGCTTGTGTATTAGAGCCGTTTTAACAAGAGCCTGGACTTTGGGCAGTATGTGACAAACTCTGATTTGATGATGGTGGGGTCTAATCATGGTTAACAGTCCAGTCATTGGCTAATAGATAGTACTTACATTGAACGCAATGAAAATTGTTTGACTTCATCAGGGCTGTATATTTTGGTTGAAACAGTGTCAATTTCACACAACAGAGCAGTTTTTGGGGGGAAAAACTTTCTGATTTTTACAGTCTGTGAATATTAATGAGTTCCTAGCAAATTAGAAGAAAGTAGGTCAGCATTGGACAGGTTGTTTTGATGAGCAAACTAGATAGTAACATCCCACTGAAAGTCCAAGCTTTTGTTAAAACGACTCTACCTATGTAATTGCTTTATTGCACGGACACAGAGGTTAGTTTTAACAGGAAAAATAAGCAAGATCAAAGTTAAACCAGAAGCTATGGGAAAAAAAGCAAGTCAGCTCGACTACAACGTGGAGATTATAGAGAGCTCCCACCATGTACCATTGGGAACGATGAGGAATCTCTAATCTGTGCATGCATCAAAATGCTTTTTAAATCGATCTTTAGAAGAAAAAAATATACTTTGATAATAAAGCCTCACTAACCATCTAGGCTATTTATTGACAGTCTTAATTCATCTGCATCCATCTTTCTTCCATTTTTTTATGAAGTTGACCTCGTTTTTCAGACAAACCATCGCTTTAAACAGTCTTTGGTCCGGCTCTTAAAAGTCTTTAATTGGGAGCTGTTATATTTATATACATGTAGGGCCTTTTCAAATCCCTCTTGATGATGTTTGTCTCTTTTTTTCAGACATGGACTACGAAAGTGATGACACGATTATGAACAGTCCAGTTAGCCTGAGTGCAGTGGTCTCCAACATCTGTGATAAGTTACTGGAGAATGAGACGACCAATGAGAGCGCAGAACCCAAAACAACACTCCAATCAGTACCCAAGGCAGTTAGTGGTGGGAAACCAAGAAAAAGAGGAAGAACCAATAAGAGTGCAGGAAAGAAAATAGCCAAGGGGAGGAAGAAGAGGGGTCCGCAGAAGAAAGCAATGATGACTACAACGAAGGACAAGGAAAGTCAGAGCGAGGGAGGTCAGAAACCGGCGAGATGCGGGGGATGTAAGATAGAGTTTAACAACATCTCCAAGCTCCGCCTGCACCACAAGTTGTTCCCCGAATGTCTGAAGAAGAAATTCTTCTGCGACCTCTGTCCTGCTAAGTTTGTGGGGAAGTACAGCTTATTGAAGCATGAACGTAGGACTCACACGGTGGACAAAGAGTTAAAGAGGAAAGACCGGCTGGAGATGGAGAGGCGCCATGTCTGTGTCCTGTGTAACGAGGACTTCGAAACAAAGTCAGAGCTTCTGAATCACCAGCAGAAACATTACAAGGAGAGGATTGTGTGTAGGAAATGTAAGAAGGTGTTTACAGAACAGACAGAGTATGAAGAACATAGGAAGATGCATGGAGAGGAAGGGGAGATAGAAGACTTAGAGATTACTTGTATAAACTGTGAGCGGGAAATCGAGGGCAGTGAATCAATGGACGCCAGCATTATGCTGTGTGAAGAATGCTGCAATAACGACTTTACCTGTAAAGAATGTCAGCAGAAGTATAAGATGTTCTACTTCCTTGCCATGCATGACTGTCTGAAATCTTACTCAAAGAACATGGAGGAAATTGTGGCGGTTGACTTTGATAACCTTAAGGATGCACTGGTGTGTAAGATTTGTAATAAAAACTTTAAGAACAAGAAGAACCTGTGTGCCCATTATAAGACCCACAACAGTGATACATGTTACCAATGCAATATTTGCTGGCGTTACTACAAGGATAGCAGCAAACTGAGGAAGCATAAACGCTACGTCCATTCCGAACAGAGGAAATTCGAATGTTCTCATTGTGGCCTGAAATTCAAAGAGAAGAATACCCTGATTCGACACGGTAGAATTTGTGACCTTACCCGGGAACAGCTACCAGAAGTTTGGCGCTCCAAAGAGGGACAGATAATGAAAGAAGGGAATCATACCACTCGGGAGGTGCTGTGTCAGAAATGCTGGAAGACGTTTGCAACGGAACGAATCTACCTGAAGCATGTATGTGACAGGAAGGATAGCGAGGAAGAGTCGGATGACGGAGAGGTCAAGGTGGATGAAGATGTGGATGATGATGACAGCGGCGAAGATTCCTCCGATTCTACCACACCGCCATGCAGAAACTGTGGAGGCAAGACGAACAACAAGAAGCCGCTGTGTAAGAAGTGTGGCAGGAACAAGTTTGTGTGCTCCAAGTGCAACCAGGCGTTCACTATGCTGTATTTTCTGGCACTGCACTCTTGTGAGAAGGCATTCAAGGATAACCTGGGGTTCATTAAGGAGATAGACTTCAACAAACCGGATGTACAGTTAGTGTGTCAGCAGTGCAATAAATGCTTCAAAAACAAGAAAAACCTGTGTTCCCACTACAAAATCCACATGAACAACGACATCATTCAGTGTGACATTTGCCAGCAGACGTTCAAACATCAGAACAGCCTTCACAAACACAAGCGCTACGTTCACACAGCGAGCCGTGACTTTATCTGTGACATCTGCGGGAAGGCGTTCAAGCAGAGCGACACATTGAACACGCACCGTCGACTTCACATCCACGGGAAGACGAAGGACTACCAGTGCGAGGTGTGTGGAAAGTACCTGTCAGGCAGTACCGCCCTGGCTGTACACATGAACATCCACTCAGGGGCCATGCCATTCATCTGTGAGATCTGTGGGAGGTCATTCAGACAGGTGAGTCTATTGTATTTATTATAATTTATTTAATATTGAATGTTTAGTATGTTTAATTTACAGTATGTTCATGATATACGAGATTCTTTAGGGAGGTTTTTGGAAGGTCATTGTATAAATGTTTATATCATGTGACAAGTTGTTCAGGCAGAAAAAGGAATACTATTGTGTAAATAACTTTTCAACTTAATTTTTTTTCTATTAAAAAAAAAGAAAAATGTATTGCTTGCCAGCTGACCAAAATAATAAAATCTTTTTTTCGAAAAATGGTGGCCTACAGCATGTATAGAACAGAATTTATCTTCAACTGAATTTGTTTTTTGTCACAGTTTGGCAATCTCCAGAAGCACAAGGTGATCCACGGGAACAACCGGGAGTTCTCCTGTCACCTGTGTCCGGACAAATCTTTCCGCCACAGTGAGACATTCAAGATCCACATGAAGGGCCACGTTCTGGACGGATCGGTGACTGACAACAAATACGGCAAGATCTACAGCTGTCAGTACTGCCAGAAACAGATGCCGTCCGCCTCGCAGTACACAGTACATCTCAGGTCTGTATACAGTATTACTGTACCTAAGTGTTTATACAGAAACAGATGCCGTCCGCCTCGCAGTACACAGTACATCTCAGGTCTGTATACAGTATTACTATACCAAAGTCTTTATACAGAAACAGATGCCGTCCGCCTCGCAGTGCACAGTACATCTCAGGTTTATATACAGTACAACTATACCTATGTCTTTATAGTGCATTTAGGACTTAACATTTAAAAAGTAAAATTCTCAGTTACTGTAATGAAATAATTACTTACTGACCCCATGCCAACCTTTTGATTTAGTTGATATGATAATAATGATTTAATTTACTTTTAAATGAGTATCTTGGAGCCACTCATAGGATTATTTTAGCCCTATATGACATACCTAAGAAGATTTTTATGTTGTGTATTGTTAATAGGAAAAATGTGATCTCAGAAACAGATGAGAATGGTGTGTTTTCATAAATATCAAATAAAGTTCAAATTACTATCGGTAAATAAATATTATTTCTGATTCTGCTTATCTATATCCTACAGGACACATACAAATGAGAGACCATTTGAGTGTAAGCTATGTTCCAAGGCCTTCAAAGAACACGGGAAACTGAAGAGACACATGAAGACCCACTCACAGGAGACCCGACCCAGACACAAACAGGGTCAGACCCAGGGCAAGACGACCCAAAACTACCAGGGGTACCAGCCAAAACAGGCAGGATACCAGTCAAAGGATGTGGGCTACCAGCCCAGCAGCGAGTCCAACACAATATTGGAGACAATCGCCGTGTTTCCGCCTGACATTCATGGTCAGCTGACTCAGGGGATCGCGATTCCAGTGACAGACAACACGATTAGTTTCGCCTCCCAACAGATACCTCACTTTACGGAACAAGGAGGTATTATAAGCATAGAGAACAATGATAAATTCTACAGAGAGAGGTACCTGCCTCTAGAGTAGTCTCGTCTTTGTTGGGTATGGTATTTTTTCTAACTTTAAATCATTGTTAAACTTCTTCTTATTGTTTGGTTGTTTTTTTAAGAATTCATTTTTTTAACACTAAATCATTGTTATTGCTAGTAGTAGTTAATTTGGTGTTTTTTTGATATTCTCTGATTAATGAAGGTCAGCTGATTAGAAATTATCTCAGTTATGTGTGTCAAACAAAAAAAAGGAGTGTACACGGTCATCGACACTCATGCACATTTATAAAATTTTGCCATTTTTATTAGATTCATTTGAAACAGTTGTTAAATGTTTATTCACTTGATTGTTTTTTTCTCTCAATCTCATTAAACTACTTTTTAAGTTACACAAACTCAACACACTTGATAGTAATGTGAAAACTAAACCCTAGATAACCACATGGAATTGACACCAAGCCAAGAAATAGCTTCACCAAGAATATGATAGTATAAAATATTAGATGAATATTTAAAGTACAGTTTATGAAAATTGAGGTCAATAATGATAGAGGCTGATTCTATTTAAGGAATAAGGAATCATTCTTTGAATATTATGAGGTGATAATTTTGGTCGGGGCGTGATCAAATCTAATAAAGCCCAAAGGGCTTTATGATAGATTGATCATGCCCCGACCGAAATTATCACCTCATAATATTCAAAGAATGATTCCTTATTACTTATATGTATATGATTTTCAGCAGTTGTACTATTAAATATAATTATGCAAACCGGCTTGCGCCCCCAACAATACATCATTTGAATTTATTGGTCTGTATAGTACAACATTGATTCGTAGAGTTATCACAGACAGATACACATTTTTTTTCACATTATTGATCCACTTGTGTAAGGCCTTTTCCACCTAACAGTTCTCTTGTCAAGAGCAAAAGAAAGTTGTTTAGATTCTTACCTTTTAATTGCAATCTGACATATGAATGATCAGGCATCAATTCCAATTCCATCCTCTATCTTCACTTTCCAAATATTTCAACTTTGCATGTCATTATAAGTCCAGAGGATAAGCCTACCCCTTGTTTGACTGACATTGTTAGCTGTAAATGTTGTTAGTTTTATGTAAGCTGTAAATGTTGTTAGTTTTATGTTAGCTGTAAATTAACATGGTTTATGTTGTTTTTTTTGGTTATAAGCCTACAGTAAACTATTTGACATTTTATCCTTTGTTAATTATGATTCAATTCTTTTGTGTAATACTGCTTTTTTTCAAAAAGTATATGTGTATCGCTTTTATAGCTATAGAATATTACCAGTATGACTTGCATTAACACAAACTTTTTTTGACACTGTAAAATTAACAGTGACTTTGAATTCTGTACTGCATAATATGTACTTAAGAAAACAATATCAACCCAATATACATGTATTTCATTATCATGTATATTGATATGATATTTCAGTCTTTAAAAAATTCACTTAAAGAACATGTGCATCTATTCTGTGTAAATTGCAATTTATAGAACACTGTATACACATGTACTTGCTGTCACAGTCAATTTGCACCTTGTTATCAGCTATCTTAAATGATATTTGTTTTAAAGCCAAACCACGTCATTGAAAGGTGAGTAAATTGTTGTGTAGTTTACGATCATGAGGTGAAATTGCAAAATAATTTTACTTATTTGTAATGCATGTTTAACCAGGAATTAAAAAAATATCTTCTGTGAATATTTTCAAACAATTGCAATAAAATTTTAATCCTTTAATGCAAATAAATTGAAAGAATACTATTCTTGTAAAAGAAAATGTATAGCTTTTTTAAAAATGAAATTGAAACCGAGCACAGTCATGTAAAAACTATAATCATTGATACAACAGCATGTAAATCATTTATTGTGTAACAAACAATATTTACCTTTCAAACTGGTACATAGATATATTAATTTGTATTTGTTAGTCTGTTTATTTTCATTCCTCCTCAGTCTGTAATTTTGTTTTGATATTTCATTGTTTAGCATCTAGTCACCAAACATCTACACTTAACTAAATGTATCGTTGTTGTTTTCCTCCTTTTATAGTTCTGAGGCCTTATCTCAATTCTGTGATTTTCAGCTATCATTAAGCATTGCTTTAAATTACATTTAGTTCGCAACGTCTAAAATGTGAAGCCTTCTGAAGGTCATTAGCATTTTTCTATTAATCTCTAATTCTATTCTCTTTATGACTAGTAGATTTTTCCATATCAGAAAATGTGGTACATGTATTATATTTTTCCCTTTAAGTTTCACCAAGTACTTTCAACAATTATTTTACTTTTTTGGTTATTTCGGATGAAGATTATCCATGTGTGTTTATAAAAAGAACCTAAATTCTCTCCTCAAAGGAGAAACATGAAATAAGGAAATGATATGTAATAACGAGTTTGGCTCATTTCAGAGATAGCCATCATTAATGTAGTTAAGTTTTATGAAACCTATTTGTGGTTTTACTCATGTGTGAAGTATTGTACAATAGGGATACCGTTATCTGTGATGTTTTTTCCCGCAAATCCAAGGTAAAAGAAAGTTGTATTGGGCGATGTATCCATGGGATTAATTTGTTTCTTTATAATAAATCCGTCAGTCATCTTCCAAATGCAAACTTCCACATTCATAATTTTTATAAAAAGAAAAATGCTAGTATAAATTTAATGATTTTCACAGGATGTCACCATTAGAATATCTTTATTCTCTAAAGAGGGTTTTTTTTACATGAATACATTGTATATCTCTTTAGATACTGAAAAAGGGATGTTATTTTCTTGTGTAAAAATGTGCCAGATATTTTGTCGTTGTGATGGCTGGGCTTATTTGACCAGTGTCATACCATACAATATGAATAAACACAAATTACTATTAGAAACTTTACTATAGTTTATCATTCAGTCTGATGGCTTGTGTACAAAGTTCAACTTTATGAAAATAAAAGCATCAGTATGATCAAGAATAAACCTGTCACATTAGTATTCATAAATGTATGATAGCATTACACGATATGATATTATAGACTTTTGTATTTGACAATAAAGACATCATACAAACAAATAAGAGGAGTTATTCAGTTTCTAGAAATTGTTCGATGAACAATCAAGAAGCGCAATAACTTACAGAGACACGATTTTGCTTTGATCACCAGAACGGGAATTGTAACATTAATGAATTGAGCAAAATAAAACTGATTATGAATATAGTTAAAAGGACTGGATGGTCAATATGATACCTCTTGGGGAAGAAAAGCTCTGTATTAAGATATAGTAAACAACACTTATTCTAAAGATTATATGAGTTATTTGTAAATTTTTTACACTAGTTCATAACACTAGAATATTAGCAACAAAAAACGGTACACGTGATAGGAGATTGCTCATCCTTGATCCCTTGATCCCTCTCTATAACTCAACATATTCATACATTGATAGGATATTGCTCATCCTTGATCCCTCTCTATAACTCAAAATATTCATACATTGATCCCTCTCTATAACTCAAAATATTCATACATTGACAGGATATTGTTCATCCTTGATCCCTTGATCTCTCTCTATAACTCAACATATTCATACATTGATAGGATATTTCTCATCCTTGATCCCTCTCTATAACTCAAAATATTCATACATTGATCCCTCTCTATAACTCAAAATATTCATACATTGATCCCTCTTTATAACTCAAAATATTCATACACCAATAGGATATTGTTCATCCTTGATCCCTTGATCCCTCTCTATAACTCAAAATATTCATTACACTGATAGGATATTGCTCATCCTTGATCCCTCTCTATAACTCAAAATATTCATACATTGATAGGAGATTGTTCACCCTTGATCCCTATCTATAACTCAAAATATTCATACATTGATAGGAGATTGTTCACCCTTGATCCTTCTCTATACCTCAAAATAATCATACATTGCAATTATAGAGTTAAAAGAGAACGCTGCTTGAAAACCAAAGGTCCTCGTTAAATTGAGTTTTCTCCTATGATAGTTGTTCATCTAAAACAGCATGTACAGGATGAATCTCTGCCATTCAGTCAACTGAAAGATGACTGAAAGGTAACTGAAAGGTGGCTGAATGGCATAGCTATGCCATTCAGTCAGCTTTCCAGACCATTCAGTTGACTGAATGGCAGATAATCATCCTGTGATATGGAAATCCAATATACATAGCTATCTTTATTGGATTATGAGTGACACAAAATGATGAGTGGGCTACAAAAACAACAAAAATTGATTGAAACAAATGTTGAATGACCCGATGCTTTCAATTTTAAATCGTATAAGATAAAAGAATACCGTAGTTACAGTATTTACTGTAATAAAATTGTAAGGATTTTAAAATCAGTGTTTAAATAATGAATACGGTATATTTATTTCTTTCAAATAGGATTTTTGTATGCCAACTAATCACCTTGTAATGATTTCTCGCTTGTAAGAATGAGTAGTAATGTCGTCTATTTGATTAATCTACATGTCAACATCCATTGGTAATAATGCTCATTTTCTTACACAGAATGAAGCTCTGCTTTGTATTCAACTGGAAGGTGACTGAAAAAGGTCACTAAAAGATGACCTTCCAACAAAGCTTTGTCACCTTTTTAGATCATCCAGTTAGCATTCAGTTGACTGGATTGCAGGGGTTTATCCTGTGATTGACACAATGTTAAATTCCATTTGCACGTCTAAGTACATAAACACCGTGAACTACCTCTACAAATAATCTCCATCATTCTCAGACTGATACCCGTAAAAACAAAAGCTTTCCATTCTCAGGCTGATCCTGCGCCGGCTAGGACATCCCTACCAGGAGAGGGTGGTCGTTCATCTATAAAGAGTACATACATGTAAATTGCATGTGTTATATTAAAACTAAGTTGCTAACAGAAATGCTTGTACTTTCATTTATAATGAAGGAATGATAGTTGCTTTTTAAAATTGAAGACTTTCACGTAGTTTATCTAGCGATTGTAGACCGTCAAATATTTACTGGCAGGGCAACACTCTGCTCATGTTGATGTTTGTAAAGAAAAAACCTTCAAAGGAATTTAATATTGATATTCAGTGAAAATCCACGAGCAAAAATGTTATGTAATAAATTGTGTTATAAGAAAACATATTGACGCAAGCGAGTTGGTTGTACTATTTTTTATGGTAAATTTTAATATATTTTCAGCAACACGTTTTGAAGTTTAACATTTTACTATTATTATTAAGAATCTAGTTCGTTACTGTAAGCATTTCTAACGGCAATTGTATGACCATTGAAGTAACGGAGAACACATTGATTTGTACATTATTCTAATACAAAGTCCAACTCATCATTGTTCTTTTGGAGATTATGTATCTCAAACCATTTTGATTTTTTTGTTGCATTGTATTGAATTAAAAGTTAATGCAATATAATAGTTTATATGATTTCAAAGGACCACATAATAAAATAGAAATGGATTATTCTAAAGGTACATGTAAGATCATGCTCATCCGGTAGAAACTGCACAATTTTAAAAGTAAAAAAATAAGCCGGGTTATTTTTTTTCTAAATGGAATTATACACTACACTACACTTCAGTTTATGAAGATAATCATGGTTATTTACATGTAATTGCATGAGGTTCTCCAAAAAATTAAAAATTGATCAGGTCAGCTCAAGTTTTCAGGTCAATTCAAATTTTCAGGTCTTTCATATTTTTGCGTAAATAATTGATATGGATGTCATTTCATGATATTTTTCTACCACATTTCACATGGAAATATAATAAATACACACACAGTCATTTTATTTGACGCAGAACATAGAAATTCAAATATATCATTTATATAAAATGTCATTCAGGTCTTTAGTATTTCAGGTCTTTAGTATGTCCCGTATACCGATTTGAAAGAATGAAAAACTCCGAAATTTTCCGAATAGATTATAGTCTCGATAAAAACGCACCTAACACGACAATCTTTGACCTTCTTTACATTTATGAGTAAAACAAAAAATATGTAATATTTTTTAAAGGCATAAAACATATTTTTACATGCAAATTTACTTTTAATTCATAACAATAAGCATAATATTAATTTCATATATAAAAAACTATCCCACAGAAACGCAGTTACAATATCTAAATGTATATCAAATAACGGACCGCATTCTGGCGGCCCGTAAAAATGTTATTGTTTGCAAATTGTTTTCTTAAGGAGGCCGATTTGGGATTTTTGTCGAAAAACTACATTAGCAAAACTCTTTAATTTATAACCATATGCAGTGTACACCAATTAAAATATGTTTGCGAAGTTTCAAGAAAATCTACAATTTGGTTCTTTTTAGGGGTAATCTCAAAGTACAGGATATTTACTTATTTCATTTTCCGCACATCGAAACAGATTAAAATGTACTACAACAGCGATTTTCCTCAAATTGTAATATAGGATGTATTTAGTAATATCATTTCTACCTTATTTGTATAAAATACTAAATCACACTGACTGCACATTTTAGTGGCGGTTATTTCAAAATATCAAAATCACCAAATTTGGCTATATATTTGGAATATTAAAATGCAGATTGGTACAATTGATTCATTTAAAAATTAAGAAAAATAGCCCTGAGAATAGCATTATTTTGTATTCTGTTCAATTTGATAAATGGCATCGAAAGAATTCTTAAAAAATATAAATATACTATATTTTACTAGAATGAGCAACAAAAAAATGCGGAATGAAAATTAAAGTTGGCCTTCTTAAATCATCAACGAAATGTACCTGTCAAAGAGTCCTGGTAATTGCACGTGTAAATACTTAATGTGTTGTTGTACAGTGTTCCTACCCAAAGGCTTTGAGTATGAACATCATAACCCAGGCTGCAAGGTTCGCCTTCCTCTTGTGGTTCCATCAAGTGCAACAGAAACTGTACGTCCTTATCAATCATGTGGACTGTTTTGGATTTATCATCACAGACAAAAATGTGTGACAATGCATCAGTGCAGATTCCACCTGGTGATAGCCCGGATCCTAATGGATGACCGATGTAGGAGAAACGATGTCTTCCTTCCCGATCTGTCACCACTACAGCATCATCGTCACACACCACGACATCCCCATTGTTGTTCTCTGTTATAAATCTTGGTCCACGGTACAGTTGCAATTCTTTGTCGTTGTATTGTATGGTTTGTGTCAGTCGTCCAGTCTGGTTGTACCGAGTTACTTTGCCTATTTTTGGTTCCTCTATGTACATCCCAACCAGTAGATCTCCAGTGAACGGGGACCAACATACACACCGTTGTCTCCAGGTAGAATTTTGATCAATAGAAGACGATGGCCATTTCACATATTGCAATTTAGCGTCTTTATCAAAAGAAGAGGGCACCCAGATATGACACTGTGGTATCCTTATAGAGGCTGTTGTCTTTATATATAAGGTTGTACTTTTCATATCCTTTGATAAGTTTGTTATGTTGTAGTCCTCATCTATATAAAACAGTTCATCCTCACTGTTCACGGCATGAAGTCCAGAATATGAATCGTCACATAAATCTTCCAGATGATGCAAGGTTTCCCCTGCTTTGTTTGTCAAGATAATACTTTTTTATCGTGGACCCAGGCCCGATCTGATGTCACACAGGAAATGTGATGACAGCTAAAGATACCCGTCACTTTTGGGGAGATGGGTAACTTTTTGGGAGAACCCATTTTCAGTAAGTTGTCCTTTCTTTGCTGTGGGTTTTCTGTTTCCGAGGGTTGGATATCGTTCAGTCCCTCCATCTCTTAAAAATGTCTGGATTTAAATCTACAGATATAAGACTTGAAGATATCCTATGCCTTTATAATGAATAACTTTATTCATTGAAGAAATTATTGAGTTTACTTATTACAAATAGTTGTGTCCATTTTCACTACATATTACATATACATGTAGCACATGAAAGTTTACTTTTAATATACTTGATGATTACTCATGAACAGAACATACTAACTAACAATATAAAATTAATCAGACTTGCCTGAAAAAGCGCCGCGTCTTGTGATTGTGGTATACTGCTGAGATCCAACACAGAGACGACGAGTGTTGGCATCATAACTCAGGCTGTGTGGATATAATATCCCTGGTGGTCTTATAAGTAGATATGTCAGGAACTGACCGTCCCTGTCTATCATCTGAACTGTATAGGCATTACCATCACACACCAGGATGTGCGACAGCGCGTCAGTACAGATTCCATGCGGACTTAGTCCTGATTCTGGTGGATGTCCTGTGTAAGAGGAAAGATGCCTTCCTCCACGATCTGTCACAACTACTCCTATATTAATTCAGACACCACGACATCCCCATTGTTATTTTCTGTTATATAGTGAGGTGATTTATATAATTCATTTCCTGTGTTGTCGGTAAATACTGTTTGTGTCAGTTTTCCGCTCAGGTTGTACCGGGTTACCTTGCCTGTCTCTTTTTTCTCTAAATATCGACACACGCCGACCAGTAGATCCCCAGTGGATGGGGAACAGTAAACACAAAGTGGTCTCCAAACAGAATCTTTGGTCTCAATAAATATAGTGGCTGTTTTCATATCCTTTGAAAGTTTAGTGATGCAACCCTCACCAATAAAAATCAATTCGTTTTCTTTGTTCACGGTGTGATTTCCATCAGAAAAAATTGATAATTTGTTCAATGGATAAAGAGTGTCACCTTTTGTGTTAACCAACATAAGATTGTCTCTGTAACTGACCCACACCCGGTCTGATGTTACACATGAGATGTGATCACAATGACTAACGTCTTTCACTGACAAAGATTGATGTAACTCAACACCAGACATCAGTTTCAGCAGACGCTCATTTTTTACGTGTCGTTTCCCCCCATCTCTCAGTAAGTCCATCACATCCTTTGTGTTAATAGCATCAGAAGAGATGGTTGGTGTGGGTAGTATGAGGTGGGCAGTCACATATGTGGTAGAAGCGAGGTTTCTCTCTGAGAAATTGCACTGGATTGATTGCTGACTGTTCATATCTTTGTTCATATATTTGTGCATTGTAAAGTTTGTTAAGTTTTCTCCTCTGTTTTAAACATATGTGTTTGAAATCAAATCCACAAAACCCATCGCAAAGGCGATCCGTCAGTCTCTGGGCCCTTTTTAACCTCTCTGATTGATATAAATGTGAATGTTTTGTGACAGGTTTTCTGATCTTCTTCGATTGTTGTCATAAGAACTTGTCTGTTAAGGAGAAACTCGCGTCTAATGATTTGAATCATTCTTCGCTGGTCTTCTTGCTCTGTTTCATCTCTAATATATAGAAATGTATGTTTCCTGTGCTCCGAGCAGTGACAGGAGGCAGGTTGCTCACTTAGATCATAATGCTTTTCCATATCTGAATGTTTCGAATGGTTCCCTTGTTTTAGATTTGATTTGGGTTTATCACGGTATAATACAATATTATGGTCGATTGTTTTTAGATCGTGTACATGGTTTACTGTACACTGGGAACACATATCACATGCACACGATATACAGGAGTAATTTGTGTCCACTTGACACTTTGAACACTCATGCACTTTGTAATTGGTGGCAAACATTTCCCTGATTTTGAGGGCTGATGCTTCGGAAATATAATCTATTAAATTTAAAAATAAATAATATTATTATTTGGCATTTTTATTCTACGAAGAAAATAAAATTTTATAAAAGTTTATAAATATATTTGGAATAACAGGAGATCCAGGTGCCACATCGCTAACCTACACAGGCAATTGTGCCTCACGTGAATTTCACGTTAATTTCACGTGAAATTCACATGAAATTTTTCACATGAAATTCGTGTGAAAAGAGCATTCACACGAATTTCATGTGAAATTAGCGTGAAATTAACGTGAATTTCACGTGAAGTGTAATAGCTTTCTTTAGCCTTTTCATTAGGTTTTTACACTCAAATGATGGTAAATACACCTCATTAGTTGTTTTGTCATTAATTTTCAAGGCATGTTCACTTGTAAATATAATTGAACCTCTACAAAATAAGGTCATTTAAATATTCAAAATCTGAGTTCTTAATCAAGCTTTGTTAAACATGTATTGATCATTTGCATTAATATATTCAATTTGTCAATTGATTTTGAAATCAATGCCTCCATTGGATCCAAACATATGAATCATTCATATCACAAAGCCTGGCAGTTACCTCTTAATAAACAGTAAAACTTTGATATAAAATTCTTTCAGCTTTATTTTTGTCTGTATTACAAAAAGATACTCTTTGGTTCTTCAATCTGAAAGAGAAAAAAAAAATCAATTTAGTAATTTTTTTTACACAATGCTTCTAAAGCTCTTTCATTATAATATGAAATAAAACCTATGATGTGATAACGTTTTTGCTTATAATTCTTAGTATACTCAGGCGTACTATTTTTATTTATTGGAATTCAAAACATAAGGTCGATAGGTAAAATAAACAATGAAAAAAATGCAAAACGAGAGAGAGAGAGAAAGAGAGAGAGAGAACAAATTCAATCATAATCATTTCGTTTTTTCCTGTAGGGTTTTACAATATTAACTTTTCAACTTTTACCTCATCTTAGTTGTCTTCTGTCTACCACCTCCGTTCTCCTTTGTCAGTGTTTTATTCTGTAAAGGCATATTGGGATAATTTCTGAAATGTTTATAATTATAATCAGTGATAAGATAGATTGGATTAGAGTTTTTAAACATTATTTATAAAATTGACAAGCAAGATTAAAAAGTACTGAAAATATTATTCTTGAGGAAATTCAGTACTATCCTCATTTAACCTCATGTAATATAATTCTAATATATTAATATCTTTGTTCATTCTTGAATCTTTAAACTGCTATTAAAATTCAAAATGGTATTTTATTCTTCATACAAACAATCCAGCTAAAAAACTTTTCAAATATTACCTTGGATCATTGTCCCGATCATATCAGCTGCAGTGCGGAGATTATAACCTTTGAATTTAAGAGGAATGGTTTAATCTTCTGGTTATGTCCAACCACATCTTAGAAACCTACAAAAATGTACGTCTGTCATTTAAGATACAAGTATGTCAAAAGTTGTACATTTACAAATTGGCATTTGGTGCAATTGTATAATTTTTTAAAAATACATTAATAGTAAACAACAATCTTTACATACTGTATCAATGTAAGAAATATTACCATACATATACAATTTTTTTCTTGTTATAAATATATAGATCTTGTAACTTTAATACTTTAAAAAACGCTACAAAATGCTTTATAACTAAATGTTCTTGAATACTCACAATTATAGTATAATATTCTAAAGAGACACAATGTATTTCTATGATAGACTCTGTGTAAGACTGCATATGAATGCCTTCCAAACATCATGTAATTCCTTGAAAAATAAAAAAAAAATAATTAGATGGTAGATAAAATAACAAAGAAACTATGTTCATGATTACAAAGTGATAAATAATTTTTTTTAAACCTACTTTTCTTTAAAAAAAAAAAAAGAAGAAGAAGACAGGTTTACATTAATTGTTTAAAAAAGAGGGAAACTACAAACAATCGCCGATTACGTTAAACAATTAGGCCTAGATAAGTCACTCACCGAAACCTGAACATGATCATCCGTAATAAAGTTGATCTATCCTGTTTTCATCTATCGTTGTTGGCGAAGTCAAGTCTCCCCTTCCACTTTCAATTTTCTTCCGATGCCACTGTATCTAGCTGCACCTTCAATAAATACATATGTATGAAACACAACGCTTTTACTCTTCATAAAATTTTATTGTTTTTTTTTTTTTATTTTTTATCAAACCCGCACAGCTTTAGTAATATTTAAGATCTTTCCGAGAAAATTCAGATTGACAGACCTACCGATCTTAATTAATTTGATTATCAACATTATTTCACAGTGACCTTTAGTTAACTGTTATTAAATTATTTTATTTGCATAGTTTATTGAAATATCCTCATCTGCATCACGCTATATATGCATAATATAATTGTAGGTAGTCCGAAATATCTGACGTTTTCCTGGCTTTTTTAACGATTTTGATATTTTACATGCCAGGAAAACAAATGACATGTAAAATATCAAAATCGTTAAAAAAGCCAGGAAAACGTCAGATATTTCGGACTAAATTGTAGGCATATCAAGTGTCGATCGCGTCTTCGAGGCAGTCAATGTTTCAAAGTGAAACAGAATTTTCACGGATAGAGATAGATATAAAGCGTTGCAACAAGATCTACGCGGTCACTACTCTTTTTATTTTAAAAATATACAGCTTACCTTACAAGATTGGCCAGTCCATAGCATAACATACACAGTGCAGTCCATCCTCTGCTTCACCTGTGACGTAAAATGTGACGTCGGCACGAGCACGACTAATTCAAAGCCGATTCAGACTTCAATCCGGAATTCATTTAATAAATAGCATTGATATAATATTTTACGAGTTGAAATTATTAGCATGTATGTTGATGGTCTTTTATTGATATGCTCATACATTTTTTATTTTATTTATATATGTTAAGATAACGTTAAATTGCTAAAGGGTTTTTGTTGTTATATGCATTCCTATTATCTGGTCATCACTTTGGTGTAATCGAAAGTATTATAAATTGAGTTCAACAACTATCAGCCAGTACTGAAGTACAATACACATCTTAAAAAAAATAATCAGGGATGTTTAAGAATTGTTTGAAATTTCACGTGAAATTCACATGAATCAATTCACATGAATTTCACGTGAAAGGGATTTCACGTTAAAAATGTGTGAAAATCATGTGAACTTTCACATGAATTTCATGTGAAGTTGTTTCACGTGAAATTCACATGGAAAATTTCACATGAGCTTCACTTCACACAAATTTCACGTGAAGCTTAACGTGAAATTCACGTCAGTGAAGCTGTTTTCGCGTGAATTTCACGTGAGGCACAATTGGCTGTGTACACGCACGATACGATTGGATTGATTCCCGATAGGAATGGATAAATTATATTCATCAGAAATGTATAATTGCGTCAAATGATCTTCACGATTCACCTGATAATTACTGTACATTATTTGATAAACACATACAAATCAAGATATACCCAGAATTTCTTTAATTTACATTTGTCGAATTGTTAATCCTAGCTGCGTCATTTATAGAATATACAAAAATAACAAGTTAAAATTTATTAACGAAAAATATGAGATTAAATGATCAATAATTTATCTGTATTGGTAACATTGTTTTCATTACCAAACACCCCAGCCGATCACCGCGAACATCTCATCCCGACATCAAATCACAAGGAAAATAGCAGGTTCAATTAACGATCTCCTATCCTCAGCAATGTTCAATAACTTTGAATTATCCGGATTTCTTTTATTTGTACCAGAAATCTGCTAGTATAACCATTAGTCACACAACTACATGCTCGGCGTAGTGGATCCACGGAGCACTCCCACTTATATACATGTTGGTAAAGAATTCGAGCCACCGATGCACCAGTCCTTTTTTTAAGCTCAACTTGTTTCTTTATTCCATTATATCCATCGTATGCAAATTTGCAATAACTTTGTAAAATGCATGGATACCAGCTAAAATTTCATTTTATTTCATTTCATTTATAAAGGTTGAAAGAAAAAATTTATGATGAAAAAAATACTTTGAGGCTGAGGATCGGAGAACCTTAGAATGATACTCTTGTTTAAAAAATTTAAATAAGTATAAAATCGTTTATAAATACTTTTTTTGTAAAAAAAAAAAAAAATGCATCAAATAACGATCGCATTTATATTACATACAAGTTAATGTTTACTTAGTTATACACTCTTATTCAACCTACAGGTTAATATGTTACCTTATTCCTAAGAACTTTGCTTTACATTACTGGTTATCTTTCATTTCCATTGCTTACAATATAATTTACATGTTGATATTTAATTTTAGTCTAAAGAATTTAGAAATTAGTATGATATAATACTGGACAGAATTGTATCTCAATTGTTCGATAAATTATCAGATACAGCGCACTGAACGACTTGTAACTTCAAAGTAAAGTTACTTGCATGTAAAAAGGCACCAAACGTTTAACACAATGGGATAAATGGAAAAACTGTTAAAATTGAACCATAAACTTGATAAGATTAATGCACGATAGGATAGGATTAACGCACGATAGAAGGGTATATACGAACGATATGATAGGATTGATAAACAATAGGATAGGATAGGGTAGGATTGTAAAAAGTAATAATGCAGGTACTGTATGAAGGTACACAGCCTAACATTGCTGAAAAAAAACCACAACTTGCCTAAGCGTGTATTTTTTTTCTGCAACGCTAGCTACCTTCATAGCCAGAATGAAGCACCAAAGAAAGCAGTTAATCGTTTAGATAAAATATACCTATTTACTGGCAATGAAATTTAAGGTAAGAAAGTTTATTGTCTCTTGAGACAGTAACTATGTCCCGAGGTGAAGCCAAGGGAAATAGTTTCTGTCAAGGGGGACCATAAACTTGCTATTTTCTAAATATAGTCGGTAAAGAGATATAATACATTATACATTGTACCAAAGAAAACTTTATTTGTCATAAATGCAGATTTTCCTGATGGTAAACAAATTAGAGTCAATCATCAAACTTTGAATTTAATATAGCAACTGTGATTACAACAGAGGTGTTCCGATATTAAAAATGAGGAAAATCGAATGCTGCCGGTGAATGGTTTCTATGACTTTTCACAATGGGCAGATAGCACAAAACTATTTTACAGTTAGTGAGAGTAGCATGTTTATTCTTGTCATACATGTATGATTAACACTTAATCCAGGGAATACTGTATTGCCTATACATATTGCTTCTTATTGGAGATCTTGCATATAAAGTGATATCGATATATCACTACCAGTGATGTTGTAATTTGATTATTTAGGTACCGAGTATTAAAAAAACCTTTTCAATTTATTTTTTAGGAACATAAGCAAACCGGTCTAAGGTTTTCTGGAGGATATCGATAGGACCATATCTATAGCTGTGTGATGGGAGGTGAATTTCATCATGACCTGATGATGAAAGCAGTGTAACTGACCGAGTATTATGAATTCCTTATAACCATGCAACCTTATCTTATTGATGTGGATTTTTTAAATAAAGGAAACTATAAAAATTGACATGCTGAAGGATCAAGAAAATGATTCCAATAAGAAAACTAAACAGCCATTTCACCAGTTGAAAGTGTGGATGATATTCGGTGTGTTCAAAAAGTTGAATATATATACACAAAAACGCATGGATTAGGATGCAATTTTATCATGCAGTGTCAAGATTTATCAATAGTGTGAAATATTATTAATAATATACATAAAAAGTTGACAGTATTAGCAAATTCATACAAGTTCATTTTTGGTACTCGCAATCATTTTCAAGTTGTATATTTAAGGAGTTTCTACCCCTGATATTAGTCTGACATTGACAAATAGGTAAAAAATATAATAATATACTTGATGAAAAATTATGATTTAAAAATTTTAATTACCTAATTCAGCAAATATGAACAAAAGCCCAAGAGGATTCTCCTAACTTCATAATCTGCATTTCATAAGCCTGATACTTTGAAATGTTTAACCACTGAGCTACGATGATTATTTTAACCAATTCGATTGATTGACATAATTTAACAATTGAAAATATTTAAATAACCATCTTGTGACGTAGTGTACTCTTAAAGAGTATAATTCTTGATGTAGTGAGGTACCTAAAGATCGATCAACTTATGCCCTCATTTCATGGAACGTGTACATATGTGAGGCCAAAATAAAATTAGTGTTTGTTTGGAATTGCCTCCCGCCTCATTGAAATACCCCCGCTGATAAAATTTTATTAGCAAAAAACAAAGAATTTTTTCTGTATTGTTTTTTTTTTTTAGCCCACCAAGACGAAGTCGGGGGGAGCTTATGCTATATCCTCGGTGTCGGCGTCCGGACCTGGTTAAAGTTTTTGTTGCAGGTCCTGTATCTAAGTTATTACTTGTCCTATCTTCACCAAACTTGCATGGATGATGCATCTGGACCTACTAATGGACTTGGATGCTGAATCTGGGTCATGAATTTCAGATGCTGGAGGAGGTTAAGGTTTTTAGAGCTGGTTAAAGTTTTTGGAGCAGGTGCCCTCTGATAGCAATTTCTAAGTTACTACTGGTCCTGACTTCACTAAACTTGCATTGATGGTGCGTCTTATGATACTGATGCACCTGACAGGCTTGAATGCTGAATCTGAACCAAAGGTTTCGAATGCTGGAGGAGGTTAAGGTTTTTAGCTCACCTGAGCTGAAAGCTCAAGTGAGCTTTTCTGATCACTTTTTGTCCGGCGTCCGTCTGTCTGTCCGTAAACTTTTTACATTTTCGACTTCTTCTCCAGAACCACTGGGCCTATTTCAACCAAACTTGGCACAAAGCATCCTTAGGTATAGGGGATTCAAGTTTGTTAAAATGAAGGGCCACACCCTCTTTCAAGGGGAAATAATTAAAAATCATTGAAAATTTGTTGGTATTTTTCAAAAATCTTCTTCTCAAAAACCATTTGGCCAGAAAAGCTGAAACTTGTGTGGAAGCATCCTCAGGTAGTGTAGATTCAAGTTTGTTCAAATCATGATCCCTGGGGGTAGGGTGGGGCCACAATGGGGGGTTGAATTTTTACATAGGAATATATAGAGTAAATCTTTGAAAATCTTCTTCTTATAAGCCATTTGACCAGAAAAGCTGAAACTTGTGTGGAAGCATCCTCAGGTAGTGTAGATTCAAGTTTGTTCAAATCATGATCCCCATGGGTAGGGTGGGGCAACAATGGGGGGTCAAATGTTTTACATAGGAATATATAGAGTAAATCTTTAAAAATTTTCTTCTCTGAAACTGATCAGCCAGGAAAGCTGAAATTTGTGTGGAAGCATCCTCAGGTAGTGTAGATTCAAGTTTGTTCAAATCATGATCCCCGTGGGTAGGGTGGGGCCTCAATAGGGGGTTGAATTTTTGCATAGGAATATATAGAGTAAATCTTTAAAAATCTTCTTCTTATCAACCATTTGACCAGGAAAGCTGAAACTTGTGTGGAAGCATCCTCAGGTAGTGTAGATTCAAGTTTGTTCAAATCATGATCCCAGGGGGTAGGGTGGGGCCACAATGGGGGGGGGGGGGGGGTCAAATTTTTTACATAGGAATATATAGAGTAAATCTTTAAAAATCTTCTTCTCTGAAACTGATCAGCCAAGAAAGCTGAAACTTGTGTGGAAGCATCTTCAGGTAGTGTAGATTTAAGTTTGTTCAAATCATGATCCCTGGGGGTAGGATTGGGTCACAATGGGGGGTCAAATGTTTTATATAGGAATATATAGAGTAAATCTTGAAAAATCTTCTTCTCTGAAACTGATCAGCCAGAAACTGATACTTGTGTGGAAGCATCCTCAGGTAGTGTAGATTCAAGCTTGTTCAAATCATGATCCCTGGGGGTAGGGTGGGGTCACAATGGGGGGTCAAATGTTTTACATAGGAATATATAGGGAAAAACTTTCTAAAACAAAAATTGTTCACAAAAATTCAAATGGTTTTTATATATGGTTTTACTTATATGCAAGCATTTTGACATATTCTTGATTCTTTAAAATTGTTTAGACTCTGGCCCCTGGACAATTCTTGGACCTCAAAAGGGGTTCAAAGTTTGATGTAGGTTTATAGTCCATATATAAACAGTTGTTTAGGTCTGATCATCTTCTCGAGAACTGCAATGCTCAATGTGTGATATAACTGTAAAATCATCCTGTTACAAAGGGGGTCAATGATAAACATAAGAATATGCAGGGGAATTTTTTTTTTATACAGGATCTATTATACGACATTGTTCAGATATTTTGTATATGACTCTATAAAGCTGATTTCATTATGTCTGTTGTTGCTCAGGTGAGCGATGTGGCCCATGGGCCTCTTGTTTGAGCTGGTTAAAGTTTTTAGAGCAGGTGCCCTTTGATGATTATATCTTAATTATTACTGGTCCTAACCTCACCAAACTTGCATGGATGATGCATCGTATGATGCTGATGCACCTGACAGGCTTGAATGCTGAATCTGAGCCATAGGTTTCGGATGCTAGAGGGGGTTAATGTGTTTAGAGTGGTTAAAGTTTTTAGAGCAGGTGCCCTTTGATGATTATATCTTAGTTATTACTGGTCCTAACTTCATAAAACTTGCATGGATGATGCTTCTTATGAAAATGATGCACCTGACAGGCTTGAATGCTGAATCTGAGCCATAACTTTCGGATGCTGAATGAGGTTAAGGTTTTTGGAACAGGTCACATGTTTAATAGAAAATAGTACTTTTTCAAACTTGCATAGTTGATTTAAATTCAATTTAAATGAACCGCAGAGGTAGCTTCAGATACAGAGCCTGATCTCCATTATTAAGGATGCTAAAAATTATATCTTAAATATTACTGGTCCTAACTTCACCAAACTTGCATTGATGATGCATCTTATGATACTGATGCACTTACAGGCTTGAATGCTGAATCTGAGCCGTAGGTTTTGGATGCTGGAGGAGATTAAGGTTTTTGCAGCTGGTTAAAGTTTTTGGAGCAGGTGCCCTCTGATGATTATATCTTATTACTGGTCCTAACTTTACCAAAACTGCTTGGATGGTGTGTCTTATGATACTGATGCACTTGACAAGCTTGAATGCTGAATCTGAACCATAGGTTTAGGATGCTTGATGAGGTTAAGGTTTTTAGCTCACCTGAGCTGGAAGCTCAAGTGAGCTTTTCTGGTCACATTTTGTCCGTCGTCCGTCTGTCCGTCCGTCCGTCTGTCCGTCTAATACTGGGGCCCCAGAAGAGGTTCAAAGTTTAACATAGAAATATAGAGGGAAAATGTTTAAAATTCTTCTTCTCAAGAACTACAATGCTACAGTTTGTGAGATTACTATGCAAGGATCCTCAAATAGTGTAGATTCTGAATGTTTAAAGCCAACCATAAACCTCGAACCAATACTGGGGTCCCAGAAAGGGGTTCAAAGTTTAAAATAGAAATAGCATATTATGCTACGAAATAGAAAGTTACAAGGAACTATTGTTCAGGTGAGCGATGTGGCCCATGGGCCTCTTGTTGGAGCTGGTTAAAGTTTTTGGAGCAGGTGCCATCTGATGATTATATCTTAGTTGTTACTGGTCCTAACTTCATCAAACTTGCATGGATGGTGCGTCCTATGATACTGATGCACTTGACAGCTTGAATGCTGAATCTGAGCCATAGGTTTCGGATGCTGGATGATGTTAAGGTTTTAGAGCAGGTGCCCTTTGATAGACAATTCTTAGTTATTATTCATTCATTCTTTATCAAATTTGAATAGATGATGCATCTTGTGATACTGATGCACTCCACAGGTGTGGATGCTGAATCAGAGCCATAGGTCTCAGATGCTGGAGAAGGTTTAGTTTTTTGGAACAGGTCACATGTTTTAATAAATAGATAATTGTACTATTTCAAACTTGTAGGTTGATTTAACTATTTGAACGAATCGCAAAGTTAGCTTCAGATACAGAGCCTGATCTCCATTATCAAGGATGCGGGGAAAAAAATCCTACTTCACTCAAACTTGCATGATAGATTTTGATGTTCAATGATATAACATGATTCCTATGATATAGTATTGTATGATATGATACACTATTGTATTATATGATACAATATTAAACTATATGTTATTATATTGTAAAAAAAATATATGATACTATATGATATTGTATCATTTTTTTTGGCATTTTACTATATGCTATTGTATCATATGATATTGCTATATAGTAATAATAAATATTATGATACAATCTGGAATAATATGATCTTGTATTATAAATCATCTTGTTGGGTCACATGATATTGTATTATACGATATTGTAATACATAAAATTGTATCATATTGTATTACATGATATTGTATTATATAATATATTATTGTATCACATGATATTGTATCATACAATATTATGATGTTGTATCCTATTTTAGATTATGTATAATATGATATTGTATTAGATAATATATTATTTTATCACATGATACTGTATCATATGATATTATATCCTATTTTTTATCCTATGATACAATATCATAATTTATAAAAAAAAATATCATACTATATCATACAATATGATATGATATCATATGTTACAATTTTGTGATGTGTTAAGTGATATGATATTGTATCATATGAATCTATATTTTATCATACATTATGTTATGATACTGTAATATGTGATCAAATGCAATAAAGTATAACACAATACAATACCGTATCATATTATATGATACAATATCATATCTTGATATGATGTCATATCATATGTTACAATATCATATTGTATGATTATATATTACAGTATTATATTGTATCATATTATATCTCATATGACACTATATTGTATAGTATCATAGGATGTAATATCATATTTTATATAGTCTATTGATAAACATTGTATCTTTCAATACGGTATGAAATTAACTAATGATTATCAAACAATTTCTTAACATATGATATACGATATTGTGTCAAACCACACTAAAGTATCCATGAATATCCAAGATCATTAACCATGATTTTCATATAATATGATAAAGGTGGTCTCATAAAGGTTATGCCTCATAAAGT
Organism: Magallana nippona; assembly: GCA_033439105.1. Classification (NCBI taxonomy): domain Eukaryota; kingdom Metazoa; phylum Mollusca; class Bivalvia; order Ostreida; family Ostreidae; genus Magallana; species Magallana nippona. The sequence goes on along the minus strand of CM065917.1, from coordinate 2,931,408 downwards.
TGATGCCTCATCTCGGTGAGCTTTATAATATGTGATTACCTATGTTTTTTCTTTGTGGTACAATGTTTACATGTTAGTTCACTCGTCGAAATATTTTTGTTTTTACAATAGAATTCGATCAAAGAAAAGAAATCATTTTCTCTGTTTAACAAGTCTAATGAGATTTTTATTGAAGCAAACTTTTAATTTGAAAAAAAAATAATTCCCCTTTCTCCCTCCTGGGTCTGAAAACCCCAAGGCAGCAATTCCAAACTTACAATTTTCTAAGGATGGCCTGATAAAGTATTTTCCTTTTTGAATCATGATAATTATGAATAATTAATATAATTAATATTTTGATTGCAAAATGTATGCGTATATTCTTTCTTTTATATTGTCCTTAATTTGATCCTGGAACTGATATTTTGTTGACTTATAAAAACTTGTATAGGAAAACTTTTCTAGTCAGTTAATATTTAAAAATAAATCTTGTATCTAGTGGTATTTAAAAATATATACTGTAGATTCCTGATTTTACGCGAGTACTTAATTCCTCAATCCTGCGGTTGTGTATTTAATTGTGAGAATATATAAAATCGCGAATGCGGAATTCTTATCCTAATTTCTTATAGTTCTAAACTCTCAGAAAATAACAGTGAGATTTTAAAATCCGCTATGGTTGCTTCTCGTGTCATTTTACGCAAATATCAATTAGGAATCTACAGTAAATTGATTAAAAAGATAACATCTGTCAGGTTTCCTACTTTGTGTTACACTGTAGTTACCGATTCCCTGAATTTATAATCTCACCATCTACAATTCTTCTGTTTGTGATACAACTATGTATGCAAACATCCTTACATGTATTTACATATTATAATTTCATGTAAGAAAATGTGTCATTTATACTCAATGTTTAGCCAATCTCAAAATTACACTGAAAACCTGAGTTCAGTTGCACGTTAAAATGAAAAATTCTTTCTTTTTACCCTTACAAGGTCTTTTAATTGTACATTGACTAAAACTAAAATTTTATTTTTCAATAATACATGTAGTTACATGTATTTGTTACTTGTTATTGTTTTAAAGTTGATGTGATCATAGTATGTTTAAATGTTTGTAATATTTCTTTTTAGAAAATCTCAAGAAAAGAGTTGGACATAATTCCAAAGATATGAAGGAATACATGGAAAAGAATCACATGGCCCATACTAGATACAACTTGAAGTTGAACACTTTCGCGCAATTTATGTTAACTGCATGCTTGATAAATTGGAATAAGATTTCAGTCCATAACTTTAATTTTGGGAAATTTTATCAAATGAAAAAATGACAATAACAAACCGTCAACCATCTCAAAAATCCGTAAAACGAAATACAAATTCAAAGCAGAGCAACACGGACCTCCAAAAAGATAGAGATAGGATCAGGTGCCTAGGAGGAGTGAGCATCCACTGCTGACCGGTCGCACCCGCCGTGTGCTCCTTGTCATAATTGGGCATGTCATAATCGAGGTAAATGTCAAAATGTCAAAGCTGAGGTAAAACTGCATCAGCCGCGTTCCAACCAGAATTAAATTATTATAGCAGGTAAACTAATTTGGAGATTGATTTCAATCTGTGCATGTGAATGTTTATTTTCGTATGTAGTCAATACATTCTGTGGAATCATCATTGTTCGTGGGGAACTAGTTTTCGTGGGGGACCAATGTTTGTGGCTTTCGTGGGTAACCCTTGCACACGAATTTACATCCCCTCGAACGGATATACAAGCAAATGTTTAGTATTTATTTACAAAATAGAACTTGCTACTGATGAAATTATGTCACCACAAACCAGGGAAATTTTGGTAACCTACGAAATTGACCCCCATTAATAAATTCCACAGTACTAAATAGAAAATATCATAATTAATTTAGCTGCTAAAAATAAACATGTCTGAAATATTTGTATTTGAAATCATATAAATTTTGTTTATAAATGAATGTGTTTCAAAGAATAAAAGCATTTAAATAACAAGTTCATTTTCATTGTATATTAGGCCACTTATTTATTAGTTGTTTTTCAAGAATGACTTACCAAAATTTCAGAAATTGAAACAAAAATTTGTGTGAATTTAATGAAGTCAGGTTTGGGAAATTAACCAAACTGTCATGATCACTGGGAAATCAGCATTAAATTTTATATAAAATGAGATTTAATTAAATGTTTGTGGGTGGTGGTAGTTGGTAGTTGTGTTATATATTACTACAATATTTATAAATTTGTACCAAAATGTGTCTATTGTTTATTTTTTTTATCTACAGACCAATTTAAAAAAAAGTCTTGAAAAAAAACTAATAAAAAAATAGCCTTAAGATGTTGGATTGTGGGAGACCATTTAAGAGGGTTCGATGGTCATGGCCATTTTTGGACTCAATTAATCTTCTTGAGAAGAAGAGCTCTATATAACAATGTAAAGATATAGAAAATGTTTTGAAAAAGTAAGACTATTTGGAATATATGTGCTTCTTTATTGAATGACAAAGTATCCTGAAAGTATTGTGAAAAGTATCATTACCTAAAAATTTAAGGAAGATCTTATGGATAATTCGGTGTAATTTGTTGACCATCTTTAATACTTTAATTATATAAATCTTCTTAAGAGCTTGTTGTAAAGAAAATTAATATATTTTATATTGAAACATCTGTACTAAGTCATCATGGCTTCTGTCTAATATAATCATATCCAACTTTTAAGGTACATGTATATGTGATGGGTAATTTGCTGACTATTAAGCCTTCTTAATTATAAAATGTAATTTGAATATTCATCTAAATGGCATGTACATGCAAACATCGAGTCCTCTTCTGATTGCATGTGTATACAGATCAAGTACAAACACAGGGTCCTCTGACAGCATGTGTACGAGTATGTAAGATAAAAAACGATTTACGCTTGCGAATTACTCAGAAAATTTAGGATAGTTAAGGTGGAATAACACACCTGGAAAAAGTCAAATCAAATTAACAGTAAATTATTTGATTATGAAAGATATAATGATAAAAAAAAAACTGTACATATGTCAAATAAGCGAAAATTTTGCAGTTTGGGGATACAAAATGAATATCTAAAAAATTCAATTCAGTAAGTAACAACAGCTCCTGCAGGATTCGAACTCGGGATGTACGGATCCCAAGCCCGACACTTTATCCATTCGATTATTGAGAGAGTTACATGTTGACGTCGATAAAATCCTTTTAATAAAACGAAATATCGTTTCGATCAGAGGTCAGCCATTTTGTGATGATGTATTATTCCACCTTAAAACGATTTTCCAACGAATAGTTTCGAGTTTTTTCGAATATATATAGGTTTGAAAATTGTAATTGATGACGTCATATATAGTATATACTCCCTGATGAATTGAGCCACAAAATCACCGAGATCAAGATTCCGCAGTATCTGTTATGTGTGTAATAATGACCATGAAATGATAATTAACTTAAAACAAGCAGCAACAAGATGTTTATATTCATATCCCGTTTAAGATGATAATTTAAGAACACAACTCTTAAGAAAGTGATAATGGCCAATGTAAATATAAAATGTCGAAAGACAATGTTCTCTAACCGTCTTTTTCTCACGACACCGTACATTTTTATCTGGGCTTGTTTAAATAAGTGGTTTTTTTTTAAAATGGTGTTCCGATGGGGCCACTTGACCTTCGCTCTTTCGCCTCTAAGACGAAATACTAGAGTCCAAAGTGTCGAAGGCGAAAGTGCGAAGCCAAAGGAGCGAAAGTGTTAAGATGCGACAAAGCAAGAAGATGCGAAGGCGAGAGTGCGAAGTTACGAATGCAAAGGAGCAATACTACTATAGCTCCTTCGCAGCTTCGCACTCTCGCCTTCGCACTCTCGCCTTCGCCTTTTTTATTGCAATCAGCAAGTCTCGGACGATTACAAAGAATTTGATGCAGGCACCGCACTCGCCCGAGGTTTGCCGATTGATTTGTTATTGGTGCGCATGAATATTATCATAGTAAGCACATGTGCTGGGTTATGTGATTTTTTGTTTACCCATGCGCGGTTCCAGAATTTTTTTTCAGGGGGGTACGAAGGATCATTGTTTGGCGGGAGGGGGGGCGAAGCATATTTGCGATAATTTTACTATGTAAATTTACATTTTACATTCCCCCCTTTAGATCCGCGCATGTCATGCCAGTGTAAGGGTGTGTTAAAGTGTGTGATCGTGTGTAACGGTATATTAAAGTGTGTGATTGTGTGTAATGGTGTATGTGTTAAAGTGTGTGATTTTGTGTAAGAGTATATGTGTCAACGTCCCTGATTGCGAGTAGCGGTATATGTTTTAGAGTGTGTGATTGCGTACAATGGTATATGTACTAAAGTGTGATTTTGTGTAAGGGTGTGTGTGTTAAAGTATGTAATTGTGTGACACAGTATATGCATTAAAGTTTGTGATTGTGTGTAAGGCCATATGTGTTAAAGTGCATGATTTTGTGAAATAGTATATCTGTTAAAGTGCATAATTGCATGTAAAGGTATACGTGTTAAAGTGTGTGATTACATGTAATGGTGTATGTGTTAAAGTGTGTGATTCCGTGTAGCTGTTATGTGTTATAGTGTGTGATTGCATGTCATGGTATATGAGTTAATGTGTGTGATTGTGTGTAACAATAGATGAGATGTAAGTGCGTGATTACGTGTAACAGTGTATGCATTGAAGTGGGTGATTGCGTCTGACGGTATATGTGTTAAAGTGTGTGATAATAGGTGACAGTATATGTGTTAAAATGTGTGATTGTGTGTAGTGGTATATGTGTTAAAGTGTGTGATTGTGTGTAATCGTATATGTGTTAAAGTGTGTGTTTAGGTGTAAAGGTATATATGTTAAAGTGCGTGATTTTGTGAAATAGTATGTGTTTAAATGTGTGATTGTGTGTAAGGGTATATGTGTTAAAGTGCGTGATTTTGTGCAAAAGTATCTGTTTTAAAGTGTGTGATTTCGTGTAACAGTATACGTGTTAAAGTGTGTGATTTCGTGTAACAGTATACGTGTTAAAGTGTGCGATTGCGTGTAACGGTATATGTGTTAAAGTGTGTGATTGCTTGTAGCTGTTATGAGTTTTAGTGTGATTTTGTGTAATGGTATATGTATTAAAGTACCTGACTGCCTCAAACGATATATGTGTTAAAGTGTGCGATTACGTGTAACGTTATATGTGTTAAAGTGTGTGATTATGTGTAATGGTGTATGTGTTAAAGTGTGTAATTGTGTGTAATGGTGTATGTGTTAAAGTGTGTGATTGTGTGTAATGGTGTATGTGTTAAAGTGTGTGATTTTGTGTAATGGTGTATGTGTTAAAGTGTGTGATTGTGTGTAATGGTGTATGTGTTAAAGTGTGTGATTGTGTGTAATGGTGTATGTGTTAAAGTGTGTGATTTTGTGTAATGGTGTATGTGTTAAAGTGTATGATTGTGTGTAATGGTATATTAAAGTGTGTGATTTCGTGTAACAGTATACGTGTTAAAGTGTGCGATTGCGTGTAACGGTATATGTGTTAAAGTGTGTGATTGCTTGTAGCTGTTATGAGTTTTAGTGTGATTTTGTGTAATGGTATATGTATTAAAGTACCTGACTGCCTCAAACGATATATGTGTTAAAGTGTGCGATTACGTGTAACGTTATATGTGTTAAAGTGTGTGATTATGTGTAATGGTGTATGTGTTAAAGTGTGTAATTGTGTGTAATGGTGTATGTGTTAAAGTGTGTGATTGTGTGTAATGGTGTATGTGTTAAAGTGTGTGATTGTGTGTAATGGTGTATGTGTTAAAGTGTGTGATTTTGTGTAAGAGTATATGTGTCAACGTCCCTGATTGCGAGTAGAGGTATATGTTTTGAAGTGTGTGATTGCGTATAATGTTATATGAACTAAAGTATGTGATTTTGTGTAAGGGTGTATATGTTAAAGTGTATGATTGCGTGAAACAGTATATGCATTAAAGTGTGTGATTGTGTGTAAGGGCGTATGTGTTTAAGTGCATGATTTTGTGGAATAGTTTATGTGTTAAAGTGTGTGATTGCATGTAATGGTGTGTGTAATTGCGTGTAGCTGTTATTTGTTATAGTGTGTGATTTTGTGTAATTGTATATGTGTTAAAGTGTGTGATTGCGTGTAACGGTATATGTGTTAAAGAGTGTGTGATTGCGTGTAACGGTATATGTGTTAAAGTGTGTGTTTGCATGTAACGATATATGCGTTAAAGTATGTGATTGCGTGTAACAGTGTATGTGTTAAAGTGTGTGATTGCGTGTAACAGTATTTGTGTTAAAGTGTGTGATTGCAAGTAGCTGTATATGTGTTGAAGTGTGTGATTGCGTGTAAAGGTATTTGTGTTAAAGTGTGTGATTGTGTGTAACGTTATATGTGTTAATGTGTGTGATTGTGTGTAACAGTAGATGAGATGTAAGTGCGTGATTACATGTAACAGTGTATGCATTGAAGTGGGTGATTGCATCTGATGGTATATGTGTAAAAGTGTGTGATAATAGGTGACAGTATATGTGTTAAAATGTGTGATTGTGTGTAATTGTATATGTGTTAAAGTGTGTGTGATTTCATGTAACGGTATATGCGTTAAAGTGTGTGATTGCGTGTAACAGTATTTGTGTTAAAGTGTGTAATTGCAGGTAGCTGTATATGTGTTAAAGTGTGTGATTGCATGTCATGGTATATGTGTTAAAGTTTGTGATTGCGTGTCATGGTATATGTGTTAAAGTGTGTGATTCCGTGTAAAGGTATTTGTGTTAAAGTGTGTGATTGTGTGTAACGTTATATGTGTTAATGTGTGTGATTGTGTGTAACAGTAGATGAGATGTAAGTGCGTGATTACGTGTAACAGTGTATGCGTTTAAATGGGTGATTGCATTTGACGGTATATGTGTTAAAGTGTGTGATAATAGGTGACAGTATATGTGTTAAAATGTGTGATTGTGTGTAATGGTAAATGTGTTAAAGTGTGTGATTTTGTGTAACGTTTTATGTGTTTAAAAAGTGTGTGATTGTGTGCAACAGTAGATGAGATGTTAAGTGCTTGATTTTGTGAAATAGTGTATGCATTAAAATGGTGATTGCGTGTGACGGTATATGTGTTAAAGTGTGTGATTGTGTGTAATGGTATACGTATTAAAGTGCGTAATTTTGTGCAATAGTATATGTTTAAAAGTGTGTGATTGCATGTTAGTAACGGTATATGTGTTAAAGTGTGTGATTGGGTGTAATCGTATATGTGTTGAAGTGTGTGATTGGGTGTAAAGGTATATGTGTTAAAGTGCGTGATTTTGTGAAATAGTATGTGTTAAAATGTGTGATTGTTTGTAAGGGTATATGTGTTAAAGTGCGTGATTTTGTGCAAAAGTATCTGTTTTAAAGTGTGTGATTTCGTGTAACAGTATACGTGTTAAAGTGTGTGATTGCGTGTAACGGTATATGTGTTAAAGTGTGTGATTGTGTGTAGTTGTTAAGAGTTTTAGTGTGTAATTTTGTGTAAGGGTATATGTGTTAAAGTACCTGATTGCGTCAAACAATTTATGTGTTAAAGTGTGCGATTGCGTGAAACGGTATATGTGTTAAAGTGTGTGATTGTGTGTAACGGTATATTAAAGTGTGTGATTGTGTGTAATGGTGTATGTGTTAAAGTGTGTGATTTTGTGTAAGAGTATATGTGTCAACGTCCCTGATTGCTAGTAGAGGTATATGTTTTGAAGTGTGTGATTGCGTATAATGTTATATGAACTAAAGTATGTGATTTTGTGTAAGGGTATATATATTAAAGTGTGTGATTGCGTGAAACGGTATATGCATTAAAGTGTGTGATTGTGTGTAAGGGCGTATGTGTTTAAGTGCATGATTTTGTGAAATAGTTTATGTGTTAAAGTGTGTGATTGCATGTAATGGTGTGTGTAATTGCGTGTAGCTGTTATTTGTTATAGTGTGTGATTTTGTGTAATGGTATATGTGTTAAAGTACCTGATTGCATGTAACGGTATATGTGTTAAACTGTGTCATTGCGTGTAACGGTATATGTGATAGTGTGTTTGCATGTAACGGTATATGCGTTAAAGTATGTGATTGCGTGTAACAGTGTATGTGTTAAAGTGTGTGATTGCATGTAATGGTATTTATGTTAAAGTGTGTCATTGCAAGTAGCTGTATATGTGTTAAAGTGTGTGATTGCATGTCATGGTATATGTGTTAAAGTGTGTGATTCAGTGTAAAGGTATTTGTGTGAAAGTGTGTGATTGTGTGTAACGTTATATGTGTTAATGTGTGTGATTGTGTGTAACAGAAGATGAGATGCAAGTGCGTGATTACGTGTAACAGTGTATGCGTTGAAGTAGGTGATTGCATCTGACGGTATATGTGTTAAAGTGTGTGATAATAGGTGACAGTATATGTGTTAAAATGTGTGATTGTGTGTAATGGTAAATGTGTTAAAGTGTGTGTAACATTATATGTGTTAAAGTGTGTGATTGTGTGCAACAGTAGATGAGATGTAAGTGCATGATTGCGTGTAATAGTGTATGCGTTAAAGTGAGTGATTGCGTGTGATGGTATATGCGGTTAAAGTGCATGATTGCAGAGAAACAGTATAAACGTAAAGTTTCTCATTCCGTGTAACATTATATGTGTTAGTGAACGTGACTGCGAGGTAACATTCACGTGTAGTGTATACAATTGCGGTAACAGTACATCTATCAAAGTGTGTGATTGCCGGAAGAAGATATTAAGGTTTGTATTTTTTATAGTGAGATTTATTTTACAGAATTTATTGCATGATCATGTTACAACTATCGACCAATCATAAGCTTAGGACAGATACGATATCAAAATAACAGTTTTTATAATAATACTCAGAATTAAACCTATCAGTCATAATGAAATTCTTGAAACAACTTTGAGTACTTGGATGGAAAATTCAGTTTGTAATTTATTGTTGACTAGTCTCTATTAACATCCAACTATAGTGAGTACAAATGGAGATTGGTTTGTCAGATTTTGTTACCCCCAATAAATAATTGTCTTGTTCTTGTATATAAAGTTACAGCACCATATTCTATTTTTTTGTACTAAATATTACAGTACTGTCTTACTAAGAAATACAAAACTATAGAGAAATATCACATTTATTGAGTTCTATCTACAGCTTGCTACAACTCACCAACAATCATTTGTATATAGGCAACACCAATATAATTTCTTGTTCGTCAGACCCCGCACGCTCATATTTAAATAAAACTATACAAATAACATAATCATTAATTTCTCGCACCCAGGAAATTCTGCACTGTTTTCTGTTCTATTTCCGCTCTATTTTTTGCATTTTAAATAGTTTTAATTTATAAATCAGAAACAAGTAGAAAAAAATAACCGTCTGCACAAATCAATTTATGTACCGCCTAAACATTTTGGCTACAAGAAATAATAAATTTATGATTTAATCCCTCGCCCACTTGTACCTTTTTTCACTGGATGTCCGACGAACAAGAAATTTTATTGGTGTGGCCTAAGTATTATGTACCGGTATTTCATGTTAAGCGTAAATACAAAGAAAAAAAAATCAGTACACTTGGTCACAATATTCCTACACTTAAACTTGGTCACAATATTCCTATACTTAAACTTGGTCACAATATTCCTACACTTAAACTTGGTCACAATATTCCTCCAAAGCTATTTACATAAACATGAGTTTTCTATCTACCTGATCAATATAGCTCAATTTTGTATGCGAGAGAAATGTGCTAAATCCACCATTAATGTTCATGAAGGTATATTTTTACAAAATGCATCATACACCCAGTACAAAGAGTGGCATCAGAGGATTAACCACATGGCCTACATAACATTTGCCTTACACCACTATCCCATGATGTAACTTGTCATAACATTGTAAGTATACAGGTCTTAGAGGATTTAACACATAATTCAGCCGTACATTTACAATATATTGACATACAAATTAAAGTCAACTACTTTAAAAAATGTTCATTGTTGCCATTCAAACAATAATAAACAGCATTTAGGTATGGTCAAATTTTAATGCGGGATCTCCCTCCTCCCTAATCCCAAATTACACTTATCATGGCATTTTGTAATAATATATTAACTGATACTCAATAAACTCTCCTACAAAAAAATGTCAGGGATCAACAACATAAAATACAGATATCTCTAGAAAACATTAGTAGAAGGGGGATAACTTTCTTTCATTTCAAATTGAAGAATACAAATTGGAGTTATCCCCCTTTGAATGCATTGTTTAATCAAATTCTTGTGTGCAAATCAAAACTGGAAAAAAAAAAATCATCACACATTAGTCACAATTCTAAGGGACATCTCTGTCCCAGCACCAAAGTACATCACAGATTTATAAGAGATCTCAGGAGCTTATTATGTAAAACACACATCTAGTACAACTGTCAAATGGCAACTTAATATTAAAGTAATACTAAATAGAATTAATAAAAAGGATAAATAACAAATTACTGTTGAGTCCATGAACACAGAAATGGAGTCCAATGATGACGCGTTATTTATGTTGAGTTCACATACACACAAACGGAGTCCAATGATGACGCGTTATTTATGTTGAGTCCAAGAACACAGAAACTGAGTCCAATGATGACGCGTTATTTATGAAGAGTTCACATACACAAACAGAGTCCATTGATGACAAATTATTTATGTTGAGTCCACGTACACAGAAACAGAGTCCATTGATGATGCATTATTTATGTTGAGTTCATGTACACAGAAACGGATCCGGAGTCCATTGATGACGCGTTATTTATGTTGAGTTCACACACACAGAAACAGAGTCCATTATTGACACGTTATTTATGTTGAGTTCACACACACAGAAACAGAGTCCATTATTGACACGTTATTTATGTTGAGTTCACATACACACAAACAGAGTCCATTATTGACACCTTATTTATGTAGAGTTCACATACACAGAAACGAAGTCCAATTAAAGCAGTTTTATGGAGTCATATACAAAATATCTGAACAATGTCGTATAATAGATCTGTATATAAAAAATTCCCCTCCATATTCTTATGTTTATCACTGACTCCTTTTGTAAAAGGATGATTTTATATATACATATCACATACAGTCATATTACATATTGAGCATTGCAGTTCTCGAGAAAATGATCAGACTTAAACAACTGTTTATATATGGATTATAAACAAAGAATTGTCCAGGGGCCAGAGTCTAAACAATTTTAAAGAATCAACAATAATTCAAAATGCTTGCATATAAGTAAAACCATATATCATAACATTGTAGTTTTTGTGGATATTTTAAATGTTTTCCTATGTAAAATTGGAAACACCCCCCCCCCCCAATGTGGCCCAACCCTAGTCCTGAAGATTATGATTTTGACAAATTTTAATCTACACTATTTGAACTGACTTTCCTAGGCAAATGATTTTTAAAGATATATCCCTATATATTCCTATGTAAAAGTTTGAACCCCCCTCCCCCCCATTGTTGCCCCAACCTACCCCCAGTATCATGATTTGAACAAACTTGAATCTTCCATACCTGAGGACACTTCCACACAAGTTACAGCTTTTCTGCCTGATCGGTTTCTGAGAAAAAGATTCAAAGATTTTAAAAGATTTTTCTCTATATATTCCTATGTAAAAATTTGAACCCCTATTGTGGCCCCACCCTACCCCCAGGGATCATGATTTGAACAAACTTGAATCTACACTACCTGAGGATGCTTCCACACAAGTTTCAGCTTTTCTGGTCAAATGGCTTATAAGAAGAAGATTATAAAAGATTTACTCTATATATTCCTATGTAAAAATTTGATCCCCCATTGTGGCCTCACCCTACCTCTGGGGATCATGATTTGAACAAACTTGAATCTACACTACCTGAGGATGCTTCCACACAAGTTTCAGCTTTTCTGGCCAAATGGTTTTTGAGAAGAAGATTTTTGAAAATACCAACAAATTTTCAATGATTTTTTAATTATCTTCCATCGAAATAGGGTGTGGCCCTTCATTTTAACAAACTTGAATTCCCTTTACCTAAGGATGCTTTGTGCCAACTTTGGTTGAAATCGTCCCAGTGGTTCTAGAGAAGTTGAAAATGTAAAAGGTTTATGGCCAGACAGACGGACAGACAGACGGACGCCGGACAAAGTGATCAGAAAAGCTCACTTGAGCTTTCAGCTCAGGTGAGCTAAAAAGTTCATCATATTTCATGACGGTGTCTGCCTAACCAATGTCTGCTCTCTGTCTTCCTATTCAAGGAAGGTGTCCTCTTTTCTGCCCTCAAAGTCTGGTAAATTGGCTCATCTGCAGTAAACAGAATGGACTGTTTAATGATTTAGTTAATGATCAACACCAACATGATATTACTCAGATGACGAAATGTCTAGCAGAAAAAACATCAATTTTCAAATTGATAAATATCATTTACAGTTTTGATTTTTGAATTATTATAGATTTCATATGGATATCTGTTTTATGATAGTCCACATTTAGCAAAGTAAAACTTTATAACATTTGGTTTCACACTCATCAACAGACAGCCATGTTTGGATGATCACAAAGTGTGAAATAAACAGGAGTCAGTATTACAGTCCATGTGAATTATACACAGGTCAATTTCAGCTGCAGATGTTGAACAAAGTGACAAACAACATGTGTGGTTTTGAAAGCAGACTAGATTTGTACAGAAACATTTACAACCTGTCAATATCCAAGCTATCTCCATTATACGGCTGACATTGAGCTGAACATGGCGTCCTCATCAGTACACGGTCTGTGTTCATCTACAACAAGGCATTAATTAACTGTTAATTGATAAATATGATACAGTGTATTAATATGATAGCACTAAATATTCAAATAAAAAAGATTTTAACTTATGATTTCTGCTCATGGATGCTTTTAATTAAATTATAATTATATCTCCACATGCTTTTAATTCAATTAATTCAATTCACATGTAACAAAATAATTAATTACAAATACATGCCACTATATATATTTAACTTAATACAGTAACATTTAAATGAATAATAATTGACAAACAATCACTTAGATAAACATGTCTTACATGTATCTTATTGACTGATAATTAACACGTTATCTATATCTAATTAATGTGAATGATAATGACTCAGACTTACCTGTCAGAGCGTCCTGTCTGGTGATATACCTGTATATAACCACCGTGTTGTTGTCCAGTGATCCGACCCAGAGACGGTGAGTGTTGACATCATAACTCAGGCTCCATGGTGAGAATATCCCTGATGGTCTTATCAGTAGATGTGACAGGAACTGACCGTCCTTGTTTAACATCTGTACTGTTTGGGTTATATCATCACACACCAGGATGTGTGACAGCGCGTCAGTACAGATTCCACATGGCCATAGTCCTGATCCTGATGGATGTCCTGTGTAGGAGAAACGATGTCTTCCTCCACGCTCTGTCACCACTACAGCATCACGGTCAGACACCAGGACATCCCCATTGTTGTTCTCTGTTATATAGAGAGGTTCACTATACAGTCCCAGTCCTGTGTTGTCATGTTCTATGGTTTGTGTCAGTTGTCCGCTCTGGTTGTACCGGGTTACCTTGCTTGTCTCTGTCCTAAAGTTACACATCCCGACCAGTAGATCCCCAGTGGACGGGGACCAGTACACACACTGTGGTCTCCATGTAGAGACTGTACTCTCTATAAATGTGGTGGTTGTTTTCATATCCTTTGACAGTTTGTTGATGTTATAATTCCTATCTATATAAATCAGTTCACTCTCACTGTTCACTGTGTGTAATCCTGTATATATTAAATCACTACATGAATCCTCCACACGATGTAGAGGGACACCTGTTGTGTCTGTCAAGATGAGATTGTTCCAATCACTGACCCAGACCCGGTCTGATGTCACAAAGGAAATGTGAAAACAACCATCAACACCTGTCACTGTGAGAGAGGGAAGTAACTCGGGGGGAGACTTCAGTTTCAGCAGACACTGGTTTCCTTGCTGTGGTTTTTCTGTGTCTGTGGTTGGGATTTCACTCAGTGACTCCATCACATCAGCAGTGACTGGATTCAGATCTACAAACATCAGACACAAACAGTCAGATGGAACAGATTGATTACAAACATCACATCTTGTATAATGATTGTTACAGCAATGTTTGTCTGTTATAATGTATCAATATAGAACCATTATCAATTGATAATAAACATATACATGTATTTAATTAATTAGTTAATTAATTTATATATTTATTAATGAAAGACATATACATATATCTGATGAGTCAATTATTTTCAGACAAGTAATGTATCTGTATCTCAATTAAAGTGTGTGATGTTTGCTGTCTATAAACAAATATGTACTTACATTTTATTGACAAATGATAAAGAACACATCCTATATATGTCTGACTTGTAACTACATATTATATAATTTACAATGATAATGACTCAGACTTACCTGTCAGAGCGTCCTGTCTGGTGATATACCTGTATATAACCACCGTGTTGTTGTCCTGTGATCCGACCCAGAGACGGTGAGTGTTGACATCATAACTCAGGCTGTGTGGTGTGAATATCCCTGATGGTCTTATCAGTAGATGTGACAGGAACTGACCGTCCTTGTTTAACATCTGTACTGTGTGGGTTCTATCATCACACACCAGGATGTGTGACAGCGCGTCAGTACAGATTCCATGTGGCCATAGTTCTGATCCTGATGGAGGTCCTGTGTAGGAGAAACGATGTCTTCCTCCACGCTCTGTCACCACTACAGCACCAGGCCCATAGTCATCGTCAGACACCACGACATCCCCATTGTTGTTCTCTGTTATATAGTCAGGTTTACTATACAGTCCCAGTCCTGTGTTGTCATGTTCTATGGTTTGTGTCTGTTGTCCGCTCTGGTTGTACCGGGTTACCTTGCCTGTCCTATAGTACATCCCGACCAGTAGATCCCCAGTGGACGGGGACCAGTACAAACACTGTGGTCTCCATGTAGAGACTGTTCTCTCTATAAATGTGGTGGTTGTTTTCATATCCTTTGACAGTTTGTTGATGTTATAATTCCTATCTATATAAATCAGTTCACTCTCACTGTTCACTGTGTGTAATCCTGTATATACATGTAAATCACTACATGAATCCTCCACATGATGTAGAGGGACACCTGTTGTGTCTGTCAAGATGAGATTGTTTATATCACTGACCCAGACCCGGTCTGATGTCACACAGGAAATGTGAAAACAACGACCAACACGTGTCACTGTGAGAGATTGATGGAACTCAGCACCAGACGTCAGTTTCAGCAGACACTGGTTTCCTACGCGTCGGTTTCCTCTCTCTGTGATTTGGATACTCAGTGACTCCATCACATCCTCCTTGTTGAGTGACTCAGTCATGGAGAGCTGGCTGGTGTGGAGTGTAAGATGTATCTGGGGGAGGGCTGTCTTTATGGAGGAGAGGAATTGTAGTGCACTGAATGTGAATTCTGGCTGTACACAACTGTGTTCATATCTCTGTAGGCTGACAATATGTCCAATCATTTCTAACTTCTGTTTTTTACATCTGTGTTTGAAATCAAAGTCACAAAACACATTGTACATGAAATCTTTTTTCACTTTGTTTATGAGATTCTTCAGTTTCTGGGCCTTTGTTAACATCTCTGATTGATAGAGGGAGAATTCTGTTCGACAGGTTTTGAAATCAGTTTTGATTCGTGGCAGGAGAACAGGTCTGTAAAAGAGAGCCTCACTTCTGATGGTGTGAATGGTTCCTCTGTGTTGTTGTTGCTTTGTTTTATAGGCTGTTTTAACATCTATCTTCTTGTGTTTTCTATGTGTTTGGCAATTATTACAGGCAGGAACTTGACAAGGTTCACAGTACTTTATATAAACATGGCTAGGATGTCTCACACAGATCTCTTGTGTTGGGATGTAGTTGATTTTATCACGGTGTGACACAACATCATGGTCTATTGTTTTGAGGTCTTTTACATGGTTCTCTTTACACTGTGGACACAGATCACATGGACAGGATACACAATAGTACTCTGTGTCCCCCGGACACTTAGAACACTGATGTACTCTATATGGGGAGCTTGCTCTGTCCATGATGTGGGGGGTCTAGGTCACAACCTGTTCAATGAAAATAAAGAGTTTTAGAATTATTATTGTTTTATAAATTCAATGTCAAATTTTATAAGGCATATTTTAATTTAAAACATGTTTTTTTAAAGGAATAATATTTTCCCTACATAGATAATTGACAATCCATCATTCTGGTTCTGATTATAGAGATACTGGACCAGTAGAAAAATACAACAAAAGATTGCTGAGAGAGAAAGAGAGAGAGAAAGAGAGAAAGAGATAAAGGATAGAAAGAGCAAAAGAGAGAGGGAGAGAGAGTGTGTACATAATGGAGAAAGTGTACTATATATGACTAGCTAGCAGAGAAAGTCAGAGAAACAAAAAGTAAAATAAGATGTAGAGGATCCGGTCACGTGATGACAATGGTTTGACGTCTCTCTTAGCGCTCCGCAAAAATTGCCTTTTTTTGTTACTTAAAAGCGTTATAAAAGCTTCTAAATATTTCTACAACAATAGAAAAGGTAGCGGTATATATTTTGTGTGATATATAGTCTGTGGATCCTACTGAAAAATTGGAAAATTCTTTGTGCTTGTGGCGAAGCTTAACCGCATGAACTGTGAGTACCTACTCATCGAACTTTCTTTGTCATTCTTTTTGCCATTTGTGTAAATGTCTGTAAATATGGAAGGAAAGAACAAGTTAGAAAAATTAGACAAGTCGGAAAAAAAATCAGAAAAAAAGAGTGAAAAGGTCACAGACAAACGAATGGTGCAATTAAATTTACAATCGGTGCCGTCGTCAATAAAAAGCGCCACCATTTCGGACAAAAGGCCGTCAAAAGTACAGCGAACGAGTAGCTCCGATACTGAACCCCCTACACCTGACATCTTTGATGGACTTAAATCTATTCAAGAAAGTCTGCTAGATATCCGGGCAACAATGGTGAAAAAGGACGACATTAAAAACATCGTTACGGACATTGTCTCGGAAATGAAGGGGGAGCTAAAGAAAGAAATCATAACAGAGGTGATCACTGAGGTGAAAGGTACACTAACAAAAGAACTCTCAATTACCGTTACTACACAGGTGAAAGACGAGTTTATCAAAGAGATAGATGAAAAATCCAAAATATTCGAGTCGCGCACGAAAGAAATTGCCGATGGGATGAATATGGATATGAATGACCTGAAGGAGAAATTCCACGAACATCTAGCAGAGTTACGAGATCTTAAAGCCAATTTACAACAATATAAATCCTTAACCGTGACAGCATACACTCAGGCAAACCAAAATATGCAGTACTCTCAAAAAAATAACATCAAGTTCATAGGGTGGAAGGAAAAGGCGCAGGAAGACTTGCACTCCGTCCTGATTACCATCATGAAACAAACGGCTGGCGTAACCATAGACCCCAGTGATATCCTTGAAATACATCGCATCCCAGGGGAACAGGGAAGGATTCGGCCAGTAATCGCCAAACTCAGAAACAGCGATTCAAAAATTAAAATTATCAAACACAGATCAAAAGATGTTGTGAAAAAGCACTTCACTATGTACGACCACATCACCCATCAGAACGCAGAGCTTCTTCGACAACTGAGCAAGGACGAGCGGATACAAAAATCGTGGTATTATAACGGAAAGATCTTCGCGTCAGATAGACAAGGTGTGCGGCATAAATTCGACATCCTGGATTCCATTGATAGGAAGCTAAAGAAACTCTAGAGGTTGGTAATGCGGCGGGGTGCTGAAATTCGATCGGGATCGAAGTGAACTGAACTGTGAATGTGTATTGCCAAACGAGATCGGGATCGTTATACTAAATAAAACGAACATGTTTGTGTGTGTGTGTGTGGTGTGTGAATGTGTGTATACGTATTTGTCAAACGACAGTCTGGTAAGTGGTTACTTGCTTACATTTAAACTATCAATTTTTTACGTTTTGTTTCTTCACAATTTTCCCATAGATACCACAGTCGGGTAATATTACAATAGCTACGGTGAACTGTCAGGGGCAACTTTTAACAAACGTCAAGATGTTTTAAATTATTATAAACAAAAACAATATTCTATTATTTGTTTGCAGGACACACATTTTATATACGAAAATGAACAATTTATTGAATCCCAGTGGGGATACAAATGTGTTTTTAATTCATACTTGTCAAATTCAAGAGGTGTTTGCATACTTTTTAACAACAATTTTGAATTCAAAGTCCTCAGAGAAAAAAAGGACACAGATGGTAACTTACTTGCATTGGATTTAATCATTGAAGAAAACAAGGTAACACTTATAAATATATATGGGCCTAATATGGACACCCCTAGTTTTTATGAAAATATAAGAGATATATTTTTAGAATTTGACAGTGAGTATTTCATACTATGTGGTGATTTTAATCTAACTCTTAATCCTTCGCTTGATACTTGTAATTACACCGGAATTAATAACCCTAAGGCTCGTAGTAAAGTTTTAGAAATTATGGAAGATTTGCAACTTATCGATTATTATAGAGTTCTAAATCCAGATAAAAAAATCTACACATGGCGTAAGAAAAATCCATTGAAACAAGGTCGTCTTGATATTTTTCTTATTTCTGATAGTCTGTCAAATTTAGTTGAAAACTGTTCGATTAAACCGGGTTACAGGTCTGATCATTCCATTGTTTTGCTTGAGATAAAATTTAATCCCTTCACCAAAGGGTGTGGGCTTTGGAAGTTTAACAATACTCTTTTGTCGGATAAAAAATATGTGGTAAAAGTTAAAGAAACTATTCAGTCAGTTAGTAGCCAATATCTAGACAATATAGAGAGTTGTGATTTTCAATGTAAAAGTGGTATTGATGAAAGTCTTTTTTTTGAGGTGTTGATGATGGAAATAAGGGGGGTAACTATCTCTTACTCAACATATAGGAAAAAGGTCAGAAACAACATTGAAAAAAATCTTGTTCAGGAGATAGAGTATATGGAATCAAATTCTATTGTTGATATTAATACTTTAGATGAAAAAAAAAATGCTTTGGAAAAACTACGTAAGGAAAAGTTACTTGGGCATATGATAAGGTCTCGTGCCCATTGGATGGAGGAAGGCGAAAAACCTTCAAAATATTTTTGCCATTTGGAATCTAGGAATTACTTAAACAAAACTATAAAAAAAATTGAAGTCGATGGTATTGGAATGATATATGAACAAGGGGAAATACTAGATTATGTTAAGAAGTACTATGAAAATTTATATGCAAGTGCGGACACAAATTTAGTAAAGATTGATTTAGATAATATTATTTTTAATTACAATTCACCTAAGTTAGAAAGTGATTTGTCAAATGGTCTAGAAGAAGTTTTTTTTAGAAACAGAGGTATTAAATGTCATAAAACATATGAAGAACAACAAATCTCCTGGAAGTGATGGGTACACTGCTGAATTTTTTAAATTTTTTTGGAAAGATATTAAAAATTTTATTGTACGAGCCATTAACTGTATATTTTTGAAGAAAGAACTCCCCATCTCACAGAGACTTGGAATTATTTCATGTTTGCCTAAAGGTGATAAACCCAGACAGTTTTTAAAAAACTGGCGACCAATTACTCTTTTAAATGTTTTGTATAAGATTATTTCAGGGTGTGTTAGTTTTAGAGTCAAGAAAGTTTTAGATTATTTAATATCAGACACACAGTCTGGATTTATGAAGGGAAGGTACATTGGGGAGAATACTAGATTTATATATGACCTGTTATCCTACACTGAGTTTAAAAACGTACCGGGTCTTTTAGTATTGATAGATTTTGAAAAGGCTTTTGATTCTATGTCGTGGTCATTCATATACCAAGTCCTTAGATATTTTGGCTTTGGAGAGAATATCATTCAGTGGATTAAGATCTTAAATACAAACTTTCATGCTGCTATTTTACAATGCGGCCATCTATCACAACAGTTTGTCGTACAAAGGGGATGCAGGCAAGGAGACCCTGTCGCTCCATATTTATTCATCATGTGTGCAGAAATCTTAGCAATAATGATTAAACAAAACAAAGACATTAAAGGTATTTTTATTAATGACATTGAACATAAGATATCACAATATGCAGATGACACTTCACTAGTCCTTGATGGTTCACCCAAGTCCCTTTTTGCAGCTCTAGAAACCATAGAATTTTTTACTAGTTTTTCTGGTCTTAAAATAAATACGTCTAAGACAAAAATTATTTGGATTGGATCAAAAAAATTTTCA
Organism: Magallana nippona; assembly: GCA_033439105.1. Taxonomy (NCBI): domain Eukaryota; kingdom Metazoa; phylum Mollusca; class Bivalvia; order Ostreida; family Ostreidae; genus Magallana; species Magallana nippona. Next base: position 2,911,028 of record CM065917.1, on the reverse strand, counting down.
AATCAGGTTTATCATCACACAAGATGGAAATTGGATTGGGGGTCAACAACATTTAACCTTTTAGGAATTCAGTTTTCGGTAGATCTTCATAATATTGTCGATATGAATTATAATTTACAAATTCCAAAAATTATAGCTCTGGTTGAGCAATGGAAACAACGAATTCTTACTCCCATTGGTAGAATTACTGTTATTAAAAGTTTGCTTATTCCAAAACTAAATCATTTATTCATTTCACTACCAAATCCAAAGAAAGAAACAATTTCATACCTTAATAAAACTATTTTTGAATTTTTG